>OY856187.1:400851662-401088206 GCA_963693315.1 Diogma glabrata
TTCATGAATTAAAAGTTAACTCCTTTTTCAATCTTTTACTTGTATTGCATAAATTAATGTAAATTAAATTTGTTATACAAATGTTTACATTAATGAATTAAAAGGAGTTACTAATACATTTTGCATAAATTAAATTTGAGTTCGCTAATACAAATGCAAGTATGAATGAAAACAGGTGTGGCCTATTCAAGATGTACAGACTACGTAGTATTGATTTCTAGTGGATTATAGAAGTTTCGATTTATTTATTTTTCGATATAAATAAGCAAACAAAAATATCAGATAGGCAGTTTTACTTTTTCAATTAAAAGTGTTTTACAAATATTCGAAAGTATAAGGAATAATCGGTGGTACTTGAGCCTGGGTACTAATAGTGAAAGAATCTGAACTTAGTGGAATAGTAAATACAGATTTTACGATTCCGAAAATTATTGATTCAAATTGTGGAAAAGCGGTGAAGTTTATTGTACATAAATTGGAGACCCTGGAATTTATTGTAAGGAAAAACGGAAGCTGCTGTAATTTGTTGACAAATAAAGTTTGAGATTCTGTTAACTGAAGATCCGTCTTTTTACTGTCGTGTTTGTTAAATAATCTAAAAGAACCGACGAAGAGTCGTTACAATATATATATATATATATATATATATATATATATATATATATATATATATATATATATATATATATATATATATATATATATATATATATATATATATATATGTATATATATATATATATATATATATATATATATATATATATATATATATATATATATATATATATATATATATATTATATATATATAAATGTATATAAAATAATATATATAAAATTTTAGGTCATAAATTATTGTAATTAGTTTGATATCGTTTTGACTGTTAAAATTATTATTCTATTTATATTCGAAAGTAGTTATAGTCAAAATAAACCCCCCCAAAAACAAACAAATTTTATTTATTAAATAAATTCAATATTTCGATCGCTAATAATGATCATCATCAGGGATTCTAAAAAATAACAACAATTTTAAAAATTGAAACAGTTATAATTAAAATTTAAATCACTTTATTTCTTAAAACTAAAGTGATTTTATTTTAGTAATAATACAATAAAACATCTCAATCTCTTATCTTATGTTTGTTTTCGTTTTGCAGAGTTAAAAGTCGCGTTATTTCCTCAAAAATTGTGTGGAATCAAAAAAGCTGCCACATTAAATTATAAACAAATAACTTACGAATTAAATAAAAGTTATTTACATAACTTTCAATAAATTTAAATAGATTATAAAAATCTTACAAATCAAAAACTTGTATAAAAACTAACAGATAAACTTATGTATGTAGTATATAAATCAAAAATAACCAACAATAGTGACAGAACAAAATTTTTTAAAAAGAAAAGAAATGATATAATAAATGTTATATAAAATCTATAGACAAATTATTTAGAAAAATGTTTCTTCAAATCAGTTTTAAATTTTAATAGCAATACATACTTCAGTTATTTTTTAAAATTTCAGTTGATTCCAAAAACTCCATTTGCAATTCATTATTTACAGTAAACTTAAAACTGAAACTGATTCAAATTTTCTTCTTCTTTAAATTTCCCCAAACCATGAGAAACTAGAGAACTTTGTCTATGTTTAACTTCGAAATTTCTTTTAAGTAAACTTTAATTGTTTAAAATTAATATTTTTATTTTTGAGTTATTTTTTTATGTTTGGATTTTGTCAATGATCAATAAGTGATAGTCATTAATATGTTGTTTAGTTCTAATTGATAATTATTTACTAGTTTGTTCAATATAATAACCATTACATGAAAGCTTGCAATTATTTGTATAAACTAAAGGAGTTTTATTCCATATGTCTTCTATTTCCCAATTCCTATATACTATTATAAATCCTTGGTTTTTAGACATTTATTTAATTTATTAATTGGTTGCATAAAAATATTAATATTGTAATTTTTAGGAAGAGATTTTATTTTTTCAGATAAATATATTCCTTATTTTAGTCGATTGGATACGATTGGTGTGATTAGCAGATCTTGTGTGCATGTTTCTCTAATTAAAATTTTTTTTTATGTATTACTTTTTCAATTGTATTATTAAACACACTTTTAGGGGTAGTTGTTATTTTTTAATATTTGTTTAAACAATTCTTATGGTTTTTGACTGATATTGTTTATCACTTAATAAAGCTGAAAAAAATTTAAAACTTCTACTTGATTTGAGAAATACTAGTAAACTTTATTTTCCAGTTTCGAAGAAATATTTTTCTAAATAATTTATGTAGTTTTCATATAACATTTATTAATTGACAGTAAAAACCTTTCTAATTAAAAATTTTTGTTCTGTCACTATTGTTGACTATTTTTGATTTATATACATACATATATAATTTTTAATCTTAGTTTTTTACATAAGTTTTTGATTTCTAAGATTTGTATAATTTATTTGAATTTATTTAAAGTTATGTAAATAACTTTTATTTGTTATCGTTAGTTATTTTTGTGAATGTTTAACTGTTTTAGTATTTAAAGTTGTTTTTCATCTTATTGTTGTTATTTTTTTAGAATCCCTGGTGATGATCGTTATTTGCGATCGAAATATTTTTTTTATTTAATAAATAAAAATTGTTTATTAGGGTTCCGTTTTTTATACGGAACACTATTGGTGAGAGTACAACGTGTTTTTCACATTATTTCGATTATCTCGTGAACCATTAAGCCGATGAACTTAAAATTTGAGGTGCTTATAAAACTAACCTATCCACACAAGATGGCGGGTTAAAAAATAAATAAAGTTGTGTTCGTTTGTTTTAAGGAGGTACGATGTAAAGCCTTTGAAAATATACATTTTTTTAGGGAGACGAGTAGGGTATCATATGAAAGGGCTTCATTTCAGCATTATTTAAAAATATATTTTGGAATTTTACACCTCACCAGTTTTGGTATAATTTTGAAAAATGACGTTTGGGATGTTTTACTGCCCCGATTAACTCCGACCCTACTTCATCGAAAATCTTGAAAAATATTTGGAACGATAGAAAATTTAGTAGGTTTTTAATGAAAAATATAGAAAAGTGGCAGACACTCATAACTATATTTATTAAAGGGGTGGGAATGTAAAGGGGTAAAAACGTCATTTAAAACCAGGTCATGTGGGGTGTCATTTGAAAGAGCACTTGATTTTAGAAATGTTGTTATTTTTTTTAGAATTTTGCAATGCATAGTTTTTGAATTATTATCAATAAAGTGACACAAAAAGTTGGTCCCCCCCCTTGCATTTCGAGCCTAATTAACAGAAAAATTTGAAAAAATACACAGAGACAGGAAGTTTGATAAACTCTGAACGAAAAATATAGCGAACTCTCAAATAATTATATTTTTGTATTTTTAAGGGATTGGGGTGGGGAAGGGTGAAAAAAACTTTTTTGACCCAAGCGAGTGGGGTGTCATTTGAAAGAAGACCAAATTTCAGAAACTTTCCAATTTTTTTTAGAATTTTGTGGTACACAGTTTTTGAGTTATTCTAAAAAAATGTGCAAATTCCAGACTGTACCCCCCCCCCCCCCCTACGTTTCGACACTGATTGACAGAAAAAATTGAAAAAATTCGTAGAGACAGGAAATTCGCTATATTTTAAACGAAAATTATAGCGAACTCTCAAATAATTATATTTCTGTGTGTTTAGGGGAAGGGTGTAAGGAGGGTAAAAAAAAACTTTTTTTGACCCAAGCGAGTGGGGTACATTTTGAAAGAGCACAAAATTTCCAAAACATTGCAACATTTTTTAGAATTTTCCAGTACACCGTTTTTGAGTTATTTTAAAAAATGTGCAAATTCCAGACCGTTCCCCCCCCGTACGTTTCGACACTGATTGACAGAAAAAATTGAAAAAATTCATAGAGACAGAAAATTTGCTATATTTTGAACGAAAATTATAGCAAACTCTCAAATAATTATATTTCTGTGTGTTTAGGGGAAGGGTGTAAGGAGGGTAAAAAAAAACTTTTTTTGACCCAAGCTAGTGGGGTATCATTTGAAAGAGCACTAAATTTTCAAAACATTACAATTGTTTTTAGAATTTTGTGGTACACCGTTTTTGAGTTATTCTAAAAAATGTGTAAATTCCAGACCGTTCCTCCCCCTACGTTCCGACACTGATAGACAGAAAAAATTAAAAAAATTCATAGAGACAGGAAGTTTGCTATATTTTGAACGAAAATTATAGCGAACTCTCAAATAATTATATTTCTGTGTGTTTAGGGGATGTTAAGAAACATTGCAACATTTTTTAGAATTCTGCGATGCACAGTTTTTTAGTTATTGATGAAAAAAGTGCTATTTTAAGTGTATGTATACCTCCCTATATTTCGACGCTGATTTATAGAACAAATATTCCCAATTTAGACCATGGAAATACTGTTTAAATCTTTCTTTAGATAACATAAACAGCTATGGATAAGATTTAACTTCAAGTAACATTTTTGATCAATGTAGATGTGATTGACATTTACTTTTGACGTTTACGATTAAACATTTATTCTGTTATGCGTCCATAGTCTGGCGATATAAAGACTTTACAACATAACTTTATGTCATTTATTTTTGATATTGTGTTCTTTTACATGCACGGAACCCTTGGTGAGCGAATTTTATTCGCACTTGTCCGACTTTTTATTACGTGGACCCGTTTATTGGTTTTAGAAGTCGGGAATTTTTTTTCTGCGCTGTCTATAAATGTATAAATTTTATTTGGTTTTAAATTTACAGAAAAAAGAGAAAATGAAGAAGTTACCTAATATTAGAGTCATAAATTTAATTTAAACATTTAATTTAAACAATTTAAACATCATTAATTTAATTTAAACACAAGATTATTTTTTTTAATTCACAATACACATTTTATAATTTTTAAAATGGCGTCAAAAAGATTAACTATAAATTGTTTGGATTCTAAACACGAAATGAATATACGTCATACGATTATTGCAATTGTATTTGTCACTAAAACTATGTGTTAACTATGTTTCGGTTTAGTGTGTTTCGTGAAAAACTATGTTTCGGTTTAGTGTCGAAAATATATCGTTTAGACCTTAGTTACCGAAATAATAATGATACTCTTAATTCCCAAAGGAAGTATAATACAATTTGAACTTAAAAACAACTAACTTGATCAATTAAAACCCAACTAACGGTACTAAAGGTTTCCCGCGGGAATTAAGATCCTTATAATTCCCTTGATACATAAATAACTATTTTTGCTGGGCAATTGAAACTGATTACTTGAAAAATGGATTTTAAAAGTAAGTTTTACCAATAATCAATTACAATTAACTTAATTTGATTATTTGATTACAATTAAAATAATTTTTGTACTTATTCATATAGATTTAGGCGATAGTCGCAACAAAAAAATAAAAATTTGGTCTAATGTGAAAAGACCTAAACACAAGGGGAGGTTTTCGGTTTCGGACCCCCTCCCCCCTAACCGATTATTTTTTAGTATTTTTTTATTAAAGTTAGGAATATTTTCCTGTTAACCATAATAAATTATAAATTAACGTCTCTGAATATCAGAAGGTACGATACTAACTAGAGAACTAAGCTTTGTGAGTGTTTAAAAATTATCAAAAATCCTCTTTCGAACGCTAATTTTAAAGATTTGAGGATTAAAATTATCATAGTCCAGGAATATTAGTCAAATAAGAGCAAGTATCTCGGAATGAGAAATAGTCAGGTATAAACTTTTATAAACCTTTATTTTGGTACCCTAAATCTAGTCTCAAAACCTACATATCGTAGGGTGTCCGCGATTACAGATATTCCAAGGTCAAAGGTCAAAAAATCGATTTTTTTCACATTTATTGCAAATATCTCGTTTCCTATGGGCTTTATGCTGTTTATATTTATTATAAATATTGTAGAAGATTAAATTCTCTACAAATTTTGTTAATACATTTTTTTATATATTGAACCATTTTCGAGATAGAAGGCAGAGCGCGCGAGGTGTTCAACTATTTAGAGTATCATTCGAGGTCAACCTGAGGTCACGATTCAAAACATGCTGTATAAAGTTTATAAATTATTGATAAATATATAATTCTAAATAATTTGCATTTTTTATCAACTATTACGTTATAATTAATATTTTTTCAATAATTCAGTATCTATTCATTTAATAACACCTACTCGTGTAATTATAAAGTTATGAAGGGAAATAGATTAATTACATTTTAAGAAGAAAATGACTACATTTTAAGTAGAAAATAATTAAGTGCATCTTCATTGAAATCCGTAAGCTTGTAGATAGGTTTCTTCAAGAAACCACTGCAAAGGAAGTATAAAACTGAAATATACTCTTCCAAAAGTTTTGATAAATATCCTCGTTCTAAAAAACACATATTGTTTCTGCACGCAATAAGTGGTTGTGACACGACTTCTGTGCTCTTTAGAAAAGGAAAAAAAACTTTTGCAAAAACACTCGAGAAACTTCCGAATTTGGATCAAATTGCTGCAGCATTTGAAGAAGAAAACTGCCCGGTTTAATCATTATTTAAGAATGGAGTGCGAACCTTGTTGGCAATCTATAATTCTCCAAAATCTGAGGATTGTATCGATCGTCTTCGCTATGTAGAGTTCATCAAGTTAACAAAACTGCATAAACCTGTGCAGTTATCAAATTTTCCTCCAACGAGTGCAGCAGCTCACCAACATTTCAATCGTGTTTATTATCAAGTTCAGACTTTGTTAGGGCATGATTTAGAACCCCAGAATTGGGGTTGGATAATGCGGGATGAATTTCTGGAACCTGTTATGACAAGAATGGCTGTGGTTCGCGAGGGTTGCAGTGCTCTGCAGGGTTGCAGTGCTCTTTAGCTTGCGGCCCGTGTAATGGGTAATTTCGTCTTAATGCTTCACCAAATCAGAGTGATATCAATGAAGACGGTACTTTTGATCCCGAAATACTCCCGAACAGACAAATGACGTTGAAGACGAGAACACAGAGGAATTTTACAGCGACTGGAAGACAATGATGAAGAAGAAGCAGAAAATTGAAATTAGAACTTGTAGTTCTTATTATTATTATTCAGTTTTTTAAATTTCAACGTTGATAAATTTATGGAATGGTATTTTTCAATAAAAACATTAATTAAAAATTTAATTCTTTACTTCCTAACTAAAGGAAGTAATTAGTATAAATCAGATTAGAATTAACAAATAATTAAAATATTTCCCTTAATAACTTTATAATTACACGAGTAGGTACGTGTTATTAAATGAAAAGATACTGAATTATTGAAAAAAATATTAATTACAATTTAATAGTTAATAAAAAATGCAAATTATTTAATTATATATTTATCAATAATTTATAAGCTTTATACAGCATGTTTTGAATCGGGACTACAGGTTGACCTCGAATGATACTCTAAATAGTTAAACACCTCGCGCGCTCTGCCCTCTATCTCGAAAATGGTTCAATATATAAAAAAATGTATTAACAAAAGTTGTAGAGAATTCAATCCTCTAAAATATTTATAATAGATACAAATAGCATAAAGCCCGTAGGAAACGAGATATTTGCAATAAATGTGTAAAAAATCGATTTTTTGACCTTTGACCTTGGAATATCTGTAGTCGCGGACACCCTACGATAAGTAGGTTTTAAGACAAGATTTAGGGTGCCAAAATAATTGTTTATATAAGTTTATAGCTGACTATCTCTCATTCCGAGGTGAAACCCCTATTATTGCTGGACTATCAGGGAAGATCCACGCCAGTAAGGTCTCCTAGAGATGCCAGACTACGTTAAAAAAATCACTTTGAAAAGCAACAGTTCTACATCTTGTCACTTGATCCGTAAAAGATGGGCTGCTTTTGATGCTCTGGTGTAACGTGTTAAGTTTGCAGGTAAAATCGATTTGATCCAGGCAGACGCTCGTTCATCTATAATTCATATGTAAAATACCATCAAATCAGCGACATACAAGAAATTAAACTCATAAGTAAGATTTGAATTGCCAATCAATTTAACAGCTCTCTGCTCTGTAGATTCAAAGCACTTCAAATTACTTATTTATACTGTACTCCATATGTGAGAACAGTATTCCATGCAGGGATGATTAAATATCTGACATATTAAAAGAAGCAGTTTGCTAATTGAAAAGCTTACGACAACGACCCAAACATATTAACTTTTGAACAACGTTCTTAGCTAGGCTAAAAATATGAGAATTCCACTTCATATTATTTTCAACTCCTAGAAGTATAACAGATTCTTTCTCTTCAAGATCATTCTTTCTTCAAGAATCAAATTTTAATAAAGACGGATTAAGTGTTGACAAGCAAATAACCGAATCCATAACTGTTATTAAATCAATGTTTAATGACTCTATCAAATTTGATCTAGTGTCAGTAAATGCTAACGGTGAGTATAAATATTAGATGTTCCACGAGAAGCGTGCTTTTATCCTCAAAACTGTCTTTCAATAGCTTTCATTAAGTATTTTCTTCCTGGGTTACGCTAACAGAATTAGGTTGGTGTAGTTGAGAGGGGCAGAGTAAATACTGCTTATACTCAATGATTCTGCACCATGGCGAGTCATTGGCGCCATAAAACCAGTACAACTCAAGCGTCTGTTCTCCATGTTAGGGGCGGCTTGGAGCGGGCGTCTGTCTTGGATCAAGCAGCTCGCTATATAAATGTGTAGAAAGCGTCTGTTCTCCATGTTAGGGTCGGCTTAGAGCGGGCGTCTGTCTTAGATCGCTATATAAACGTGTAAAAAGGTTGTTTCTGGTGACCTTAACATGCAGAACGAACCCATTCACGAACATTTGGGTTGGGCGAAGGGCTAACACCCCATTTCCGTAAAAAAATTATTGTCATGAATTCTCTACACAGGCCTCAGAATATCTCGGATTCATTATTGGAACGACCTCGGAAGCTGTACCCGGACTACGATTTAAAAATGGGAACCTGGAACGTGCTAAGCCTTAGAAGGCCAGTAGATCTCCTAAAACTCACACAACAAGTCGAGAGCTACACACTGGATATAGTGGCATTACAAGAACTACGATGGCCAGGTAGTGGAATCCATGAAACAAACGAAAGGAAACACTCTTTACTATTGCGGTCATCAAAATGGAGGAGAATTTGGAGTTGGCTTTCTTATACACCGTCGCGTGAATCAGCATGTTATCGACTTCTACCCAATTAATATTATGCACACTGAGAATCCGCATGCAAAAATTCAATGTAACGATCGTCAATGTTCATGCACCTACTGAAGATAATGCAGATGGTATTAAAGACCTGTTCTTCCACAACGAATGGTTTGACGACGAATGCCGCGAATCCGTTGAACATAAACAAAAACTGCGAGAAAAATGGCTAACAAGGAACACCCGAAGCTCCCAAACTGATTATCTAAGCGCCAGGAAAGCATCAGCAAAACTTCTACGTAAAAAGAAACACGAACACATGAAGAGCTGCATCGAAAACATCGGCCAACATGCGGCCAATGGAAATTCAAAAGAGTGCTTTGTCAATGCACGGAATCTGACGAAAGACTGCCACCCAAGGAAGGTTTCACAAGGTAATTGACATCTTATAATTCACGTGATACATAAATAATTTTATTTTTTACTATAAAACATTTATTAAACTAAAACATTTATTTTTATCAAGTATTTGATAGCATGATTTTGCGTTTTAATTGATCAAGTTAGTTGTTTTTTAATTCAAATTGTATTGTAACAACTCTTCGTTGGTTCTTTTAGATTATTGACCAAATACGACAGTAAAACGACAGATCTTTAGTTAACAGAATCTCAAACTTTATTTGTCATCAAATTACAGCAGCTTCCGTTTTTCCTTACAATAAATTCCAGGGTCTCCAATTTATGTACAATAAACTTCAATAAACGTGCTTTTCCACAATTTGAATCAATAATATTCGGAATCGTAAAATCTGTATTTACTATTCCACTAAGTTCAGATTCTTTCACTATTAGTACCCAGGCTCAAGTACCACCGATTATTCCTTATACTTGCGAATATTTGTAAAACACTTTTAATTGCAAAGTTAAAACTGACTATCTGATATTTTTGTTCGCTTATTTATATCGAAAAATAAATAAATCGAAACTTCTATAATCCACTAGAAATCAATACTACGTAGTCCGTACATCTTGAATAGGCCACACCTGTTTTCATTCATACTTGCATTTGTATTAGCGAACTCAAATTTAATTTATGCAAAATGTATTTGTTAAAGGGAGTTAACTTTTGTTTCATCATTGCTATAGAATGAAGAAAACATTTAGGCGGAACGTATTGGTTATTTATGATTAAATTAAATTAACCCATTCTGGACGAAGTTTATTACAGTACTATAACTCCCTTGGGAATTAAGAGTATCATTATTATTTCGGTAACTAAGGTCTAAAAGACTCATAATATATCAGTAAAACATAAATATCTTTATGTTTTACTGATTTATTACAAGTCGTTTAGACCTTAGTTACCGAAATAATAATGACATTCTTAATTCCCAAGGGAATTATAAGAGGGAGTTATGGATTCATAATAGACCTAGTTTTCATTATAATTTTTTGTTTTGTTTATTTATAAACAACATTATTTACATAAAGCCATAGAAACGAATAATAATACCCCAGCAATACAATTTGAAATGAAAAACAACTAACTTGATCAATTAAAATGAAAAATCATACTATCAAAAACTTAATAAAAATAAATGTTTTAGTTTAATAAATGTTTTAAGTAGTAAAACATAAAATTATTTAGGTATCACGTGAATTATTAGATGTCAATTACCTTGTGAAACTTACTAACCCTCGGGCCAGAGGCCCTCGGGTAGTAAACGTTTCCCTCGGTAATTAACATCCTTATAATTCCCTTGATACCTAAATAACTATTTTAGGTTATGTTTTTATGTCTTAAAGATATTTTTTCTGTCTTTCACTCAAAAATATTTTTGTAAAATTTAAAAATTGTTACTGCCCCTCAACCAATTAGATGCGAAATTTTTTATGTCTGAAAGACATTTCTTTTATATGTATCATCGCTCTAACAGATTAAGATAACGCTTACAAATGCTGTGAAAAAATGAGTTGTATGTATTTACCCAGTCTCGAATGTTGTGCCAACCGTTCTTGACTAAGTAAATAGCACTTACAACTTTCGTTGTGTAAATACCTACTTTATTTTTGTTATGTTACGGTCCTAGTTGCTTGAGTTGTCAATTAGATTTTTACGGAAAGCCTGACTCGTGGTCTGGTAGCTAAAGCTTCACAAACACTATTCGTACATAAAGTACCAGAGCACCAAACTGGTAGTTGAAGGACGCCAGTAATTTTGTTTTGCTTTTGATGTTCGGATGTGGTTTTCTTTATCATCAAGTGATTCCATCTGGCTGAATTAAACGTAATTTCTGTATTCAAAATGATAACAGGATAATGCGTTTTGGATCCTATCGTTTTTTTTTCGAAATGCGTTTTGGGTGTATCGGGTACCAACTTTGTTGAATTCATAGTTGGGATAGCTTTGAAAGGTCTCCATTTTGTGCGGGCAGTGTTCAGTATATAAATTGAGAGATAGTCAAATGATTCTTCTAGTACGCCGTCTCTTTTTTGGCAGTAACATAAGGCTTACTGTTCTCATAGGTTCTCAACACAATGAAGTAGACCTCTACAAAACTGTTAAACTGCGCGTGAATGATATATTGCAGAACACTGTTAGGAATATCGATCTGGGTCTATGTGATATTTTTCTCCAATACTAAATCTAACTGATGTGGGAATAATGTGGTAACAATTTTTAACAACATTGAACTATTCGGAGTCTATACTCCATATACCCCACGGATTTCAATCACCAAACATAACAATGTCATTTACATTCTGATTGCATACTTAAAAATGCTATTAATAATTATAACTATATATGCATGTCTTTCACGCATTGTATGTGATAAATTGAGCTGAATCAATCTAGCTGAGAAGTTTGATTTGAATTGCTTTTTGAAACAAACCCGGCCACATGTTTTACATTTCTTCATTTTACATCCAAAACACCTAAAGATCCTCTAATCTAAATTTATCGAATCACCCAGAATATCTATAGTTTTATTTTCTTTCTTTCCACCTTTGTAGTTTGGGTTAAGTGGATTTAACATGGCTTTTATTAGTGCATCAATATTATCTAATTCATATAGACATTTGATTTTGGGACACATGACGTTTGTGGTGTGACGGTTTTCCTTTTTCACATTTTTTTGCTACCACGTTCCATTTAGATTGAGTTACATGGAGTAAAGTTCTTATTGATCCAACTTCATCTGTGCTTGTGATTTGTTTTGTAGAATCCTAGGCCTTCTCTTACCTTTTTTTCATCTCTGATTCTAAATGCCGCCTTTCAAATTGTATAAAGAAATTTTTTTGGTTGTTTTAAAACAGATAACAGGATAGAAGCTGGCGTTTAGTTTAGGTATTTTAACCAAAAATAAATACGTTTGTTGCGTTGATCACATATAGTAATTATTATCAGAGGTAAACTGTGTAAGACATTCTGTGACATTTTACAGAGAAGTCTTGATCTATTAGGCAAGCGATATAGATCTTTGAAATTAAAGCTTTAATCTGGTTGAAACTACTGCAATTCCGTTTACATAAAGTCCATCATGTTGAACCGTACAGAAACTATGTGTACACAGAAAAAAAAATATCTTTGGATGAATACACATAAAACTTCTGTGGTGCAATCATCAAGGAGAAAGTGGCAAGTAAAACGTCCCGTAAAACGGGATGATAAATGTGTTAAATTTTGATAGGAATTATGGATCTAGGTTAAGCAAGAAGTTTTCAAAACCAGATACCAAGAAAACCAAATATTGTAAGCCAACGGGTACCTAGCAAGGAAGGGTGCAAAAATACCTTTGATTCCCCTGCAAAGTTTTTGTGAAATATCTGCAAATACTATTAACCCAAACAAGAGAGATAAAACTACGAAGGAATTTTCTGCTACCTGTTCCAATCCAATACCACAAGTTTAAGACAATCCAAAGAACTACTTCATGGAATTATATCTAAGGAATTATAAAAAGAAACAAATAGCATTTGCTCTATATTGAGCGAATGAGGACCACAGAAAAGACCACATTACTCCTCAAAAATGTCGCACACTGATCTACAATAAAGGTAATTAGCGGGAGTTGTACTGTATTGAGTAGAGTGAAATGCAGACTAAGTGTCTCTCCAATTTCAATGTATCATGTAAATTGCTAATTAATTGTAAACTTTTAAAGAATTTGGAAGTTAAGATGAAGTTATTGTGCATTTATCAGTGAATTTAAATGTAATATGTTATTCAATTATTAAGTGTTAGGACTAAATCGGGTTTGGAAGAGGTGATCTAAGTCAGCATATTTCGTACATAAATTTTGTTTTGGTCATACGCTACTTTAACACCTAATTTTATCTATAAGTATAATCCAAATTTATAAAACAACACACGTTTTTCTGCTTTGATTAAAAAATCAACTGCCAATTGCTCCCTAGAATTTTTACCAGGCACTCATTTCTAAAGCAGACTATGATTATCATGAACCTGGCAACTATATATTATACTAATATCAACAGGCGATGGTGTTCGTCATTATTGTCACCTTTGTTTGGTTTATACCTTAAAAGACAAAATATTTTAAATTTTGTTAAATTCATCTGATATTCTTGGATTTGTTTATATTTTCCAAAACACAGTTACAAAAATAATCTCGATAACATGCAATTATCCATTTTTTATCCGGTACACACCAAATGCAAGCAGACATTATGTATGTCCTAATATCGATCGATTATTGGAAATGTTATTATCCATAATTACTTTGATAAAACGGGAAGTGCAACAAATTACTACCCAACAAACCCACCGAGCCGGCAGACATACACAATCATTTTTTTAACTGATATTAAAATATTTATTATAATAAAAATAAAGATTTCAAATAATCAAACATCCACTTGAACTGGAATAATTCATTTCGACAACACCAAAAAAATATATTACACAATCATAATCACAATCGTATATTTTTGTTAATATACTAATATTAGATAAATAAAATTATATTTACCAGCCCATTTTCCCATTTCATGTAACCTCACCGAAGAACCAAAGAAATTTGGAGCTATGATGTTTGTATAAATCCATGGGATTACAAATCGAACTAACTCTAAACCAACAATTAATTTACAAATTAAACTCATGTATTCAATTGAATTCGACATGATTATATTCTAACATAAATTGTTTCGATTCTTATCAGATTTAAATTTAATTGATATGAACAGTGTACTGCTGTTGAATTAAAACTATTTTCCACTAGTAGCGATTTTTATGACTTGCTTAGTGTTAAAAAAATTATTCTTATCATTAAATTTTAAGAAAATAATGCCGAAACAATAAAATTTTCGTCGTGCTGTAAGGGGAATAAAATGTTTTAATTGAAAAATTGATTAGAAATGCACAGTGAGGGAGGGTCATGAGAGTTCGATTATTAAATTATATCAATTTAACTTATCGTATCGTGAAGAGTTATATTATTGCATAATTTTGGTTTTGGTTTCGAAAATTGGTAAAAAATGATTTCTTAAAGTGTTTATGCATTCGGAATCCCACTTGAAGAAAAACCAACCCTTCCATATTTTTACATCAATGCTTACATATTGTACTATATCAAAAGTATATATGTAGCTAAAAATAAATGGAACACATGCGCACTTATTTCACGAACCATTTTTATTCATATTAAATACGTGATTTAAAATCGGCTAGAAAAACTTTTAAAACCAAAGCAAACAAACTGTGTATTAGTAAAATGCATAGTCGGGACATTCCATATGCTACAAAAATAAAAATTTATATTTATTCACATAAAAGTTTACAAAATAGTATTGTTGAATTTTGGTTTAATAACCGAATTTATTTGCTGGTAATTATTTGAAATTCTAACATTTTTTGACATATATACAACTAAATCCTTTATGACATCTTCTTGACCTTTTTGAAAAATAAACTATAGCCTTGAAAGGTACGATTTACAAAAATTTTCTATCAGGAGATAACTTGATCTCAAATTCTGACATCGTAGTAGTAGTATTTTATTCATTCTTATTCATTCACTTCTTCGTCTCGTTCCGATTCAAAAAACTTTTCATAAAAAGCAACCGCTCTTTACAGAATACAAAACCAAATCAGGCATAAACCAAAAAGAACCCTGTGCTAGAACAATCTTATTTACACTTGTGACTTGATCTATCAAAAGCATTCGACACAGTGTCGCACGATGCCCTACTAAATGATATATTTAACAACAATCTGCCTGTCACAAAGAGTCACATCCACGCAATGACACTTCATCCGCGAGTACACCACCTAGAGACATTAGGCGGAATGTGAAGTGCGTCCTACATGATGTTAGAAACAACCAAGTCACACAATAAGGAACTGTGCCCCAAATCGAGTTCTCAATAGCAAGCCACCACAAATCGCTATACCGAAATGGTCAAATTACTACGCAGCACCAAATTTATTCTAGCGCAGTTAAGATTCGGCTGACCACGCATCCTACACAACTTCATAAGTTGAATTGACCCGGAACTTGTTGACAAGTGTCCCGCATGTAAGGGCACGCCACTTGATGCAAAACACAATTTCAATTGCCTAGAAAACCCAACCGACCTGATGGAGGAATATTTATGGTACCGCCCAAGGGAGTAGCAGATTTTTTGAATTTGGACATGGAGCTGGAACATTAGCACACCGTGGCACCCTACCCGTTGCTTCAACAACATCGGTACTGAAATTTCATTTTGAAGTTTACTGCAGATTTGTTTTGCTGAGACAATCAGAATGTTTTGATTTGCCAGCTGTAGGTATCGTGTTCCCCGTGACCTCAACATTCAGTGTGTAAACAATTTTATGATACCACGTGGTAAAAAGGCTCGATGTTAATGTTTCGGTTGAAAGTTAAAGGTCCCTTTCGATATGCCATTGATTAGAGTCAGGCCGATATCATCAGCATATGATACTTCTTTTACTTCAGCCAGTGGTTTAGGAATGCGTGATTTACAAAAATCGCAAATAGGAGAGAATAGAAGGACTCCTTATGTTAGGTCTTGTACTATACCTTACGGTGTTTTTTTTAATTCGAAATTTATTTGGCGCCGATTATAGTCCAAAAGCGCGTCTTTTAATCGTAAGAAAAAGTGATGAATTGAGCAGCATCGTGAGACGAATGTGAGATGAATTGGTTTCAAACCCCTTCCTAATGCCATATTTTTGAGGTACTGAAACAAGGGACTCCGTAAGATCAATAATTGGTGATAATACCAAAAGTAGTCTATACATGGTTTGAACTCGTTTTAGTAAATTGTGTTGCACAATAGAAAATACAATATTTCTTGAACATTGTGTCATTGAACATGAAATTGGACATGGAAATTTTTGAATTTGTTATAATTTTTGTAATATTTTTAGTATTTTGGAAAAAGTTGGAATTTGTGAATTTTTGCGACATTTTTGGAATTTTGAAAAAAGTTTCAATTTTTAATTTTGTAAGAATTTTTGGAATATGTTTAGAATTTAGAAACAGTTTAAATTTTTGATTTTATTATATTTTTTGAAATATTTTTGAAAAAAGTTTGTATTTTTGATTTTGTTAAAACTTTTGCAATATTTTTAGAATTTTGAAAAATAAAATAGAATTTTTGAATTTTATAAATACTTTTAGATAATTTTGAAAAAAGTTACAATTTTTGTAAGAATTTCTGGAATATTTTTAGAATTTAGAAAAAGTTTAAACTTTAAATATTTTATTTTATTCTAATTTTTGGAATTTTGAAAAAGGTTTGTATTTTTGATTTTGTTATATTTTTTGCAATATTTTTAGAATTTTGAAAAAAGTTTAATATTTTGATTTCATTTCATTTATACAATATTTTTGGAATTTTGAAAGAGATAAGAATTTTCGATTTTGTAATTTTTTTCTCGAAACGTGAAATGGAGAGGTTTTTGAGTAGTTTGCAGATTGTATCATTTTTTCACTAAATAATGTTAATTAATTTAATATGTTATAATTTTCCGGCAACGTATTGATGTTTCGTGTTTTGTAATAAATTTCTAAACAGAAATAACAAAATACAATATATTTAACAAAGAGTTTTATGTTTGATATTTTCTGATTATATTTATGTCACTATTTTATAAAAAATAGTTTATTTATTCATTAAACTTTCATTTAATATCAAAATACAAGAAAATTGATTTGTATTTAAATTTATCGCCCGCCGCCAAATCGGTGAAAATAGCCCCTGTTATGAACCCTATTAATTGAACCTGTTGAACCACACTATGATTTTTGGCAAATCATTCTGTTTATATGTAGTTTGGATAAAGAAACCCATCTGCATATACTTTTTGCCGTTTGTGCTAACCAACGCACGAATAAAACGGAAAAAGTAATTTAAAATATTTAAACAAAAAATAAACTACGGAAGATCATAGCATAAAACATATTTTCGATTAGATTTATTTTTCGTAAACTCTTTCGAGCAGTTTACCTAATATTATATCAATCTTGTTAATAATCCACCATTTTGTCATCCTTCGTTATTTGTGTCAATTGTTTTGTTTGTAGCATTTTATAAAGTTATGTTATTGAACAATTAAAAAGTTATTTAAAGATAAATAAATACCAAAAGAACAAAATAAAACATTTTATTAATAGTTTTATTATTATTTTACTATCACTTATAATTAAAATAGTAAATAATTGTCCAAAGTAATTTACTCAATTTTGACATTACAATTAACAACAATTAAAAATTATTGTTGATATGAATTTATTTATTTGTATTTTTAGGTTTACTAAACAAGGTGTATAAAAGTTAAAGAATATAATAAAAGTGTTAATTAAATTAGTCTAAAATGAGCACACCTCACCAATTTTCATTACGATGGAATAATTATTTAAGGCATATTACGGTCGCATTTGATTCGTTGCGATCACAAGAAGATTTAGTTGATGTAACATTAAGTTGTGAGGGACGAAAGATTCGAGCTCATAAAATATTATTATCAGCATGTAGTTCATATTTCCGTGATATATTCAAAGAAAATCCATGTCAACATCCTGTTATCATATTCAAAAATGTTAAGTATGAAGATTTAACAGCAATTATTGAGTTTATGTATCAGGTAAATGTTTATATTGTATCTATCTATTCTATAAATTATTTAACATTTGTGTTTCGTTTTTATTAAGGGTGAAGTAAATGTTGTTCAAGAATCCCTTCCATCATTTCTTCATACTGCCGAACTGTTATGTGTTCAAGGACTCACCGAAAATAAAGAGTTTATTCCCGCCCCAATGTGTGAAACAATTCAAATACCAAAACTAACAAAAATCGTACCAATGACAGCCACAACAACACAATCAACAACCCAAATACCATTAACCACTTTAAATGCGCATATAAATTTCACTTCAAGCAATCAGCAAACACAAGAATTTATAGAAATACAACAACCAATTCCAAAAAAACAAAAACTTGCATTAACGGAAAATATAAAACAACAGACACAACATCAGCAAAATATTGAAAGCGAAGAACTAGAATTTATTCCTCATTCGTTGAAAATTGAATTACCTGAATATATAAATATGGAAACATCAACAGTACAACAACAAATCACACATCACGATCAAAATAATCAGCATATCGCTGGTACGGATGTTCAAATACAAACGGATGAAGATGGGATGCAACATAGTGAAATTGTTCATGAAGGCGAAGAAGAAGATGATCAAAAAAATTATATGCAAAATGAAAGTTATGAAATTATACACGAAGAAGATGATGGGGATGGTGGAGGAGATGATGCTATCAAAGAGGATATGAATAAAGAAAAGGATTCGAAACAGGAAGTTGATCAAGAAATGGGTTCTGTTGAAATGAGTATGATTATCTTGTTTTCGCATGTTTTTAAAGAAATAAAGAAATTTTTTTGTTAAATTTTAGACCGATTGTTTGTACAGCAACAAGGATCTGGAGATGCATCATCAAAAGGTAATGATCACTTATAACTTTATATAAAATGAATGTTTTGATTAAGTGTAATATTGAAGCGAATTTTAATATTATTTTAATTTTTATGGTTTTGGATTGCCAAAATAGAATTAATTTTGCAATTCTACACTATAATTCTTGTATAATTTATTTGTTTGAGGTTTGTTTCTACATAAGATAAATCAAATAACAGTAACTTAAGACATGCGTACACCGGAGGTTTTTGTTTCCAAATTTCTCATAATTTTACACAAAAATGTTATTTTATATATTTTAATTAAAAAAACAAATGTCATATGTTTTTGATAGTCAAACAGTTTACATTGTAATCCATTGGATACTGCTATCCATCTCTTCCTCCTCTTCATCATAATTTATTTTCTGTTTGTTTTTAATTTATTATTTATTATGTATCTCTTCAGATGGTGAATTAAAATTCCGTTGCAGTATATGTTGGAAAGGTTTTAAACATCCAAATTCATTAACATTACATAAAGCCTTACACAATGGAAAAACTAAATGTCCTGTATGTTATAGAGCATTTTCAAGAAGTTATGATATGAAAACACATATGACTAAAATACATAAAATAACATTAAGTGTTGAAACGAAATTAAATTTAACTAATTGAATTTGAAAAAGATGTTTGTTTTTAACTAATAATAATTGATTTTATAAATTATTAATTTAATAAAAACTGAATACTTTGTAAATGAACTTATTTCGAATAGATAAATTTTTGTAATAAAAATATTACCATATTTTTGTAATGTTTATTTGATAATCTTAAGATTATTATTATTTGATTTATTTTTTATATTTTGTATGCATTTGATAAAATTAAGTTAAGATAAGTTGAATGGTTTCTTTCGTTTTCTTACATTAGGGTAAAGGGTTGTTTAATTCTTTTTGATCTTCGGCTTGCATTTGAGATATGTACTTTTAGTTTTTGATTGGGTATTTAAAAAGCCGTAGAGGTATAATCAAAATTAAGCAAATATTCTATATTGTTACTTTGAATAAGTTCTACCAAATTTGAAGCATATGATGGGGAAAACACTCGCGATATCTTTCCCGGTTTGTTTTCGTAGTGAAGAATATGAGGAATATTACAATAATTTAGCAAAAGAACACCAAAATAAATAAACAAAAGAATAATTTTAGTATAAATTTATATATCTCCTTTTTAATTTGACTCAAAATCCAAGAGAAAAAAAAGCAGAAGAACTTAATTGGCATTTTGGAACGGTGGTCATGATGTGATTGACTCGCGCAATTTTGTTCAACTGCTTTCGGCTGTTATTGAAGTTTTGAAGTGGTCTCCGGCTTTAAAAGTTTTCATGTCGGTTTGGTTATATTTAGAACTATACTCGATGGACGGCACAGATGTTTTCCGGCAATTTCTTTCTAATTACAAGGCATGTACAGACTAGTCTCTGTCTCCCCCCATTCAACAGTAAGCTATCATGTAGAATATATAAACAAAATTTGAAGGCTTCTCGGGCCAGGTTTTCTCGCATTCTGCCCTAGAACAAAAATTAAAAAGAGACAAATTACAAGTAATAATCAGTGTGGCGACTTTTCAACTTTGTATACTTTGGACATATCACCGTTAATATGGTCATTTCATGGCAATCTATCCAAACACCACTCGTTTGACTGAAAATATTTTATTACTCATTTCAACAACCGCAATGCGACACTTTAACATAATCCCGATCCAATTATAGATTGTGCTATTAATTTCATGTTTCGATGCCGTATACCTGATAAATCCATTGGCGATATTGTCAAATGCATCTTTTATATCCAGAGAATCACCCAAAGTAGTTTATTTGCATAAAAAGTTATGCAAAATAATTTGTATTTTGTTTTTTTTACGATCTTCAGAGTTATCTGCGATCACTAAAAACTGGGTTTGTTGATCCTGTTTAAGGCTCGTTAATTGAACAAATCATATTTATTTTGGTTCTCTATAAACGGATAAATGGTCGCGTACGGTCGTTGGGGTAGTAAATCAAGAGTTAAGGTCGAGGAAATAAATCCTCCTTTATACGACTCGTATATTGCGTTTCACCGAGTGGGATAAATTAATAATTATAATTAATTATAATAATAAAGAAAATGGGATAAATTTTAAACGAAAAATATAGCGATGGATCGAATGTGTCTTTTTCTATATTTTAAAGAACCATGTGTGGAATGGAAAAAGTAATTTTTTTACCTTGTTGAATTTTATTTGAAAAGCGTAGTTGAGTAGTAACATTCAAATTTGTTATTTAATTTCACATTACACCGTAATATAAAACATGTATTATCGAATGTGTGCGTTTGTTTGTATGTAGTCGCTTTTAGCTAAAAACCTTATTAGAACTAACGAATAGACCATCTTTTAAATATTGTAACGTTTTGACCGAGTTACTTATATTCAGTGCGACCTCTAGATCAGCAAATTAAAACACTGACATTTCTATATTTATTGTTTTTATTCAAGACTACCTTATTACAAAATATTTCTCCTTTTATTATTTCTCTTAATTGTTCTTGTATTCATAATAATTAACAAATAATGTATCACCAATAATTTTTAACTCACTTCTATGCTAATTTAAAACCGCCTTGCATGACTGACAACTTAAAAGTGAAAAACTATACCTTGCTAAACTCTTATATGCTAGATTAAATAGTAGCAATAGTTCTACAATATTCTAGAATAAAAATTGACCATAAACAACACAACACATACATAATACGATCTTCGAATACTCACACATAGGTGTGAAATCGACTATTTTTAGTTGGTTCATTTACCTACTCTATTATAGACTACGTAGTTTTATTTTATTTTCTTATTAGATAAAACTATAATTTCCTGTTGCGTTTCATTTTGTTTTTGTTATCTTCAAATATTCATATTTTATATCGTTTGTTTTAGTGGAACTGTTTTCTTTAAAGAGTGTTTTCCAGAAAGATTTTCTTTCGTTACATCATACTCTATCATCGTCACAATATAAAAGAACTTGCTTAGTATTCATATTCATTACAATATTTTTCAAAGCTTGAAGTTCGAGTGATTGAAACTTTTGCATCGAGCAATTTTTGATTTATTATTGTTTTAATCAGCAATTAACTTTTATATCATGGAGCATTTTCAATACTTCGTAGGCAAGCGATTAGGGTTCGCACTTGGCCGACCTTTTAATTTTATTTATATAAAATGAATATACAATGCAATGATTTATATGAATTTTTCTCAAATTCCTTGAGCAAGATTTTTTATGAAATATATTACACAAAAATTAATAATTTGCATTAAACGTTACAATATTATTTTGAAATATTAAATTTGTAATATTTTAGATTAATCACTAGTCCAAGGCCTTTAATTTAAAATTAAAGACTATGTCTAGGCATTAATGTTCTCGAAAACTTAGTCCCTGGAATTTGAGTAAATTCAAAATAGATTCAGACAAAAACGCATTTATCAAAGGCAGAGCAAACAATTTCGCCGAATATCCTGGCTCTCGTAATTTCTTTCAGGCAGTTAAAGCAGTGCAGCGCAATTTCACTCGATCATCTCTTCCAACCTTAGTATTAAATGACAATCCAGTGAGTGACTCAAACTCTAACATAACTGAACCTCTTCATTCTCCTACGCCAATTATTTTTCGGAGTAATATAATACGCAAAATATTTTTATCCCTCAATATCAACAAATCTGTTGGCCCTGATGGTATTCCACCAATTATTCTAAAGACTTTGCTAGACAATTAGCTCCAATTCTGACCAAAATTTTCTATTTATCTTACAAAACCAGAATATTTCCGAGTCTTGGAAGCTGTCTAGTGTTCAATTCATATCCAAAAAAGGCAGTAAGACTGACCCTAACAATTATAGACCAATCGCAATTCTGTCGGTTTTAGCTAAGATATTTGAAAAATATGTTAACTTCAACCTAATGGAATATTTGGAGGTGTCTCGAATTATCGATGATAAGCAGTATGGTTTTCGTAAAAGTTATGCAACAGGTGATCTGTTAGCCTACGTAACACATATGTGGAACAAATCTCTGGAGAACCATGTTGAAACCATCAGTGTTTCTCTAGACATTTCAAAGGCTTTTGATAAAGTGTGGCATAGAACTCTTATAGCTAAATTAAAATCTTATGGCATAGATAATCTTACTGTATCTTGGATTCATAGTTTTCTTACAGGTCGCCAATTTCATGTCAATTTAGATGGCATTTCATCCAATGTTTTCACAACGAATGCTGGTGTTCCCCAAGACTCTGCACTTCCACCAACCTTGTTTCTTTTATATATAAATGATTTACTTATCTCTACAGTGCATCCAATTCACAGTTTTGCTGACGACAGCACATTGCATGCCTCTCCTGCATCTCTAAAAAGTCGATCTCGTGTAGCAGCTACTAACGATAGAGAATTGTTTATTAATTCTATCAACGAAGACCTAGAGCGTATAATGCAATGGGGAGAGACAAATCTTGTTGAGTTTAACCCTGCGAAAACCAAGTTATGTCGATTTATACGGATGGAACGACATAAAGACTGCCCCGTTATGATAAACGGAGTATGGGAGTATTGTTGTCATGTTTGGGGGGGTGCCTGTCAGTCAACAATAAAATACCTAGACTCTGTGCAGGGAAAGGCAATACGGTTGATTGATAATCATGCGTTAACTGATGAACTTGATCCACTCCAACACCGAGGAATTGTTGCCGAACTGTCAATCTATTATAAATATAACTTGCATGATTCATCTTTTAGAGAAATCCAAAACATCCTCCAATCGTGTGAGCAGTACAACGCGACAAACACGAACTTCAGAAATGTCCCACCCATTTGCTGTTCAAATATCCCGCTGTAGAACAGTTTCTTTTCAGAACGATTATTTCAATAGAGTAACCAAAATGTAGAACTCATTGCCCCTCTCAGTTTTCTCTGACGAATTCGCCCCTCAGACATTTAGAGAAAATGTCCATCGACATTTAAAACAACTTACCTAGCTATTTCCCTATCCTCATTCCTTTCTTTTCCCTTTTCCCATCCCTCATTCTTTCCTAGTTGACATGGTATCCTCGGATATTCAAAGAATCTAAATAATGAATATTTCATATTAAGTGTGCTAAACATGTCCAACTAATTAACAAAAAAAAATATGAATATGTGGACACGAAGAAACGTACGTAGTGGAGATAATAAATAGTTAATTTCTCTAGAATATTTTTAGTATTGTACTGTAAGAAAGCGTAGCACTTCTGTGATATATCAAAATTATATGGAATGTTATCGATTCAAAACCAATGCTCACCTATAAATTATTTCGTAAAAAAAAAATATAAATTTGTGATTCGGATTGAAGTGACAATTGCTCCGGGAGTCTCGTTTTCGGTTTCTTCAGTCTCTGAGAATGTTTTTCTGAAAATGAGAAGGATTCGGCTATAAACACTAAATATATGAAAAGTTAATACTTGATACCTTAATCGTTAAAATAGAAATCTTTTCGGTATAAAAATACAAGAAACATTTAAATAAAAAGAATTCAGCATCTTCACGAACACTTTTTAAAGTTAGACATATGGTAGTGGACACATTGTGTGTTCGATGCACGAATTACAATGCTATGTATCTACGTTCGGAGTTGTGTTCTTATTTTGAAACAAATCAAAAAGAGATTTTCTGTTACAAATGGCTTTTGTTATAAAATTTGTAACATGGCTATACGATTCGTTTTTTTAATATTTATCTGTGGTTTTTTAAATAGCTGAGAAATTTGTAGTATAATTCATTTACATTCCTCGTTTACATTTATCGCAGCTCCGAACGGGATTTAATCGTTCATGTATTTTACCTTTGAAGATATTGGAGGAATGATTTGTGGAGTGTAATAGTGGGGTTCAACAGCTCTTTGATATAGAGTGCACTGAATCTAGATTGGGATAACAAACAGAACCTTGGGTGCACCAGCGATAATTAACTTAGACTCAAAATAAACTCCACCTACGTTGAAAAGTTGGAGATTTGCCAATATTCTACAAACACATTTTGGTTGCATATTCTTCTAAGGAGGTCAAATCACTGCCCACCCCTTTATATAATTAAACCTAGAACAGTGGAATTTCAGCGTGACTTTTTTAAGAGTTTCGCTTTGTTGGATTTCTTTACCATTTTGGGGTTTTTATGACAATTTGTATTCCCAGATTAAAGTCAATTTCCATAAATTCCTTAAAACAAATATAAATCGTTTACAAAAATCTCAGTTAACATGGTATCTTTGGATATTCAGAAACGTAAATTTATAATTTATTGTTTCACAAACATTACTAACTTTGTATAAAGAAAGCAAATGGAAACCGAATTATATATAATTATAATTATACCGAAGCTTATCGTTCAAGTTAGAATCCCAGATTCGATCAAATAATTTTGCAATGTCTAATGCGATAACGGAGTTTCCCCACCTTTTTCAAGGTGTGTCTGGTCACACCGTCAATAATAGGCGAGATAGAAGATTTGATTCCAGAATTTAAAAACTAATTGCCCTGTAAACACTTACGTGAAGTTGTTACTCTCGGACAACTAAAATAATCAGGAAGCGAAGGTAAGCTTTAAATGAATATAGTTAGACTAAAAGTAAACATCCTTACACTGTAAGAACATTTTTTGCTAAAAATGAGACGCACACCAAATCTGGGAAGAAACGGAAAACTATTGTTAGGCAGCTATGCTGTTGTATTCTGAATTTGGTACTAATGATCTTGTTAGTTGATGCATTTAAGAAACCGTAATGATATTAGCTGAGAAAAACTCACTCTGCATAGCAATAGAAGAGGTTATAAAAGCAATCCCAACACGCGATTACAGGGTTGATCACTTCAATGGCCTGTCCATTCAAGTATTCATGTAAATATGGCAGACCAGATAGTTTGCACCTAATATCAAAGCAGATATAGGTTTCACCAGATTGGAATGTTTAAAATCGAATACACTACGTGCTCGAATTGAAACCTTACTTTAATATCTGAACACCAAATCATTAAGTAAACCTTTTAGCTAAAGAAATATAACAAGACACGCGAAACAAATAAAAAACTGTCTCAAAACATGATAAATGTGATATCAGCCAACTCGGCAATAAATCTCCTGATGGTGATTTTGTTGTGCGTCATAATTGCAATTGTCTTTTTTGGAGGGTTTTTGGCTAGTAAGACATCGGTTGGCAAAAGTCCCCATTCGTCATTGTCAAAACATTTTATTTAAGCAAAACCTATCCCAACCGTAGTAGTGAGTCCTCTACTAAAAATCATCTGGCTCTGGTTTGCTTGCCTGGATAGTTTAAGGCGTTACATCCGATAACGTAGTCCCACATTTGGTGTGCGTGGTCGGTGATGATTAAATCACCGTCAATGATAAATAGCAAATTTAAAGAATACCAGATTTAAAGAACTAATTCTTTTATCACAAATTGACACAGTCTAAAGGTTTGCCACTTTTGCTCTGTCAATTTCTGGGTATTGGGAGTAGTTAATTGAATTTTAATTATGAATCCAAATTTTATATATAATTTACGTTTGTTTCTAAAGAGCTAATTTTTCCGCCTTCAAAAACAAAAATTTTTGTTGAGGTTTCATTATTGAAAAAAAAAAACGAGTAAAGTTTTTTTTACCTACATCGTCAGTATGAAAATAATGACGATCGAAAAAGAAATATAAAAAAATACTTCCGCGACGACCATTGGTGTACATTTTTGAAAAGTGAAATATTTGATCGGATTTGGAAACTCTAGTTTTTAGTAAATCACTTTTGACAACTGACGTTACTAAAAAGTGGTCAGAATTGCCCATATTTTCTAATACCTTTGTATACAATTGTTAAAATTAAAATACATAAATGTCTCGCAAAAAGCACATAAAAAGTCCTTTAATAAAATGTGTAGTAGATAAAATGTCTTGTATGTGTCACAACAACACATAAAATCTTTTAATACCTTGGTCCCATAACAACAGGCGTTCTAAAGTGTTGATGGGTGCAAACCATTTTTTAAAGAATTGATAACGAAACAATAAATCATATCACGTATTAAATATGAAATAGGCCAATATTTATTTCTTGATAAAAAGGCAATATTCTTGGCAATAAAATTAAATAAGAGATAAAACTTTTTTTTTTAAATTTGGGGGAACAAAACTAAAATGGAGTTCAAAATAATCCAGTTAGTGGCATATTACTTGATCCTGGGACGCACTGTCTTCCCCAACCAACCAACACATAAAGCAGTTTTAGGACTTGTTTCTTCAAGCAATAACATGCCATCCATCATCAAAGAATATTCGTTAGCCAAAATTGATTATGTTATTATTGACTGAATATAATTCATCCGCCAGTAATCCCAAGATACCACCTTTGGTAGTGATATCTCACTGCTATTGCCAAAGGTATGTGATATCTCAGGTTAACTTATACGTCAATTAGGCCTTTTTACAAAATTATTTGTTTTATTTTTTAAAAAAGGTCATGGAAAATTCAAGTTTTTGTTCTGGAAAGTCATGGAATTTTGTTTTGAAAAGTAAGTGGACACCATATGTATTGGTAACAAATGTCTAGTTTTATTCTGTGTTCAATGGTAAAGAAAACTGGCCAAAACATATAATGTTCCACCTCCAATATAAGTCGAGCTTAATTTTAGAAATATTTATGTGGTTCCGATTTTTTCGGGATTCTGTTTTTAGCGGATAAATGAACCAACCCAGAATAAATTGAATTCCTTTTGTCAAACCTCCAGTCAATCGGACTCGAGTCCATGTTCAACGAAT
This sequence comes from Diogma glabrata, assembly GCA_963693315.1. Classification (NCBI taxonomy): domain Eukaryota; kingdom Metazoa; phylum Arthropoda; class Insecta; order Diptera; family Cylindrotomidae; genus Diogma; species Diogma glabrata. The sequence goes on from OY856187.1 coordinate 400,879,665, forward strand.
TGTACCAAATGTTGCAAATGCTGGGCGTTTCTGGATCTGTTCAAGAGTCCCGATTAAATGGAGAAAATGCTAAAATTGAGAAAAATTTTGGTTTTCCAATTGCACTAAATTTTGAAAGTGCATTAATAGTCAGTACATATTTGCTTTTTGTGATTAAGACACATTAAAGACAAAAAACATCTTGATTGCCATTTCACAAAACTACGAACTATTCCCAAATCATGTTTCCTATCTAATGGAAAATGCTAAATTTTACAAATGACTAAACAATTAATTGATCCAATGTTTCTTTTTGAGGTGCAGAAAATTCGTTGACAGTCTAACTTCCTATGTAACATATATGGAACCAAAAAAAAAAGGAAAAAATAATACTTATAACTTATTAATAATTTATGGCTAATAATTTAACAATTATTTTAAATACTCAACGCAAAACAAAATTAAAATGATTTTGAATTTTCATTTTTCTTTAAATTATGCAGCCTTTAATCTGTTCTAATAAACCAACACATAAAGTAATTTGAGGGCTCGTTTCTTCAAGCAATCAATAACGTGCTATCATAAAGGAATATTCGTTAGCCAAAATTGATTTTGCTATTATTTTTTTTTTTTTAATAAAATGTGTTGTGTAGTAGGAATTACAATATGTGTCACAATAACACATAAAAACCTTTTAAGACCAAGGTGCCACAACAACATACGTTCAAAGGTGTTGATGGACGTAAATCTTTCTTTTTCTATTTTTTTATATTTTTTGTTGAAGGATGGATAACTAAACAAAAAATTCTATCACTGACAAAATATGTCATAGGCCAATGTTTTATAATAGAATAGAGAAAATAAGAGTAAATTAAAAAGTAATAGCAAATTTTTACAAAAATTTGCTGAAACAAAACAAAAATGTAGTTGCCAATAATCCAGCCGGGTGCATATTCCTTGATTCTGTGACGCACCGTCTTTCTTAAAGATTAAAGCCCACACATAGTTATATGAAGGCTCGTTTCTTCAAGGAAGCAATAGCGTCTCATCGTCAAGGATTATTTCACAGCTAAGATTTAGGGTGCCACCGTTGACTGAATACAGTTCATCCGGTACCACCCCTAAGATGTCAACTTGGCAAGTGATATCTCACTGCTACTGCCAGTGGTATGTGATATCTCATGTTAACTCGTATGTCAATAGCAGGGACTGGAGTACGCGAAATTGTCACACCCGTAGATCAAAAATAAAAAAAAAATTCAAAACAATAAAAACTGATACCTCCATGCGGCGGCATTGACAGAATATAATTATTTTAAATACTCAACAAAATTAAAATTATTTTGAAATTTTCATTTTTCTTTAAATTATGCAGCCATTAATCTGTTCTAAAAAACTCGGAATAGAAAGATTGCAATAGACCTATCTCAATCGCATCCGTTTGCAAGGCAGACTTTCAGCTTGTCTGGCAAGATGTAAACAGTATCGAAACTGTCTGGCTGCTAAGAAAATATCTTCTGATAGTTTCCCAAGCAACATATATAAAATTCAACGTAAGTTAGATTACAATCTATGAAATTTTAAGGGTGTCAGGGGTTGCCACGGAAAAATAACACTTTATGCTTTCACGAAACTTTGGAGTAATTTTATACATCTTTGTTACCTGCTACCAGCCAGAGCCACGATAATCTATACTTCATAGTCGTTTCATCGTTCCTACCTGGGTTAGGGACATGCACAGAGAAACTTTCAACTTTTATGAAATAACGAAGTTCTGGTCGTCACGGACTCTTGCTCTATTGCTTTGTCACAACTTTGGTTAGAACCAAAGATCAATATGCTGATGTAAAATAAGGCAGTGATTTGAATAAAAATTTTCAATTACCGTAGAATTAGTTTAATTTAGTTTAAGAATTACAACATCACACTGCCTGATTCATTCTTTCATATAGTGAAAGAAAAATTTCGATGGGCTAGAGTTTAAACCGTTAAAGGGCGGTATTAAACAGTGTGACAAAAGATCTCGCGAACAATTGTTGATTTTTTAACTTTTTACTGTGTGCTCGTGCGTTAAGGCCATCGTTCATCAAGCAATTTTGACCGATTTTTGACGGCAGTTTTACATAACAATTTCCTATTTAAGGAAACAAAGTTTTTATTTTTACACTAAACCCTATATTTTTGATGATTTTGATACATGACCTAGATCTGGCGTTACTGAACTAAGTGAAAAAGTGTTCCAAGTAAGTGTTTTTTTAAACCTCAACTATTGAAACCAAAGTTATTTTTATTGCCATAACTATTTCGAAAACTATTATAGAGAAAAACTTTTGGAAACACTCAGTCATTAATTGATATAACTAGGGATTTAATACCAGTATGCCGAGGTGTGTTATAAAATCGCTATCGAATTATCAATATCGGTATAATTCGGTATTATTTTTTCATTATCAAAATTTTAATTTTATTATTTACCTTTTCTACGCCCAACGAAATATCGATTACCAATTACACAATGATATTTAGGTTATCGTTTATTTACGAGTATGCAATACAATTTTAGTCTATCTATGTATCCAATAAATTATGACACTAAGTTAGAAAAAATGTCAAATATGGAAAAGGTGTGTCAAAAATCGGTGAAGTTTTTGAAATTTTTCGCAAAACTTTTGATGTAGAACATTACACGATCTTTTTCCGAATCGAATCCGTTATATGTGTGAATTCGTGTTGAATTGACCTGAACTGAAGTAGACATAATACCGTGATCCTAGTTTGGACATTTTACAACACGCATTCCAACAACCAAATTTATAATGATTCGGAATCGTGCAAAATGACCCAAATTTGCAAATTTTCTCCACCTTAAAAAGCATACTTGGCACAGAAAAAAAAACCAAAAGATTTTTTTTGTTATATTAAAAAAACCGATTATTGAACTACTGTTGTTGGCTCAATAAACAATATCGTTGAATAAATGAACAGTTTATTAAATTACGAATGTTTTTGTAATTTTAATAAATTATTTATTGAACCAACAAGAAGTAGTTTATTAATCACTGTTTATTTATACCACAAACAATTTTATTGCATTTCCTTTGATTTGGTTTTCAGTCTAGATCTACCTATTAATGTAACATTTAGCGCAATCCTCTAAATGTGGAATAAGAGTTAAATTTGATGGAGCAATGGGTAGTGCAAATAAAGACATTATTCTCGTTTTAAATATTTTCTTTATGACAAAAATTGTATGGAGCATTCAGGAAGCGTCAGCCGTACAATTTATTGGATGTGGAACATGATTCGTTTTTCTCAGAGCGTTTTGTTTTGGACAAGCAAAAAGCTTGTTGGTACAATTGTTACATATAATTTTTATCTTTAAATCCAAAAAAGCTGATGCTAAAACGAAGGTGAATATTAAACATCTTAATAATACGTTAAGGAGTAAGCCTAAGTAACGATTTAAGAATGTTTTCTTTTCTGTGTAGGTTGCTCTTATTCGGCCCTCACAATTTTCGATATAAAAAGATTTTATGCATAATAAAACTGATAACCTCTTGAATAGATGTATCATCCTTTCTATTATCTGATAAAATAAAACACTTATCTGTATATTATTTTGTGACTAAATTTAGACTCTAAATAAACAAGTGAGCTATTTACAATATTTCCCATTTGTATATTCGACCCTTATAAATTTTTCCTATTTTAAAATTTGTTCATGTACTCGGATATGTAGCTATCGCGAAACATAAATCACAATAAATGACGTATAGAAATAACCAATAGTTTAGCCGATTAGTAATAAACCACCGAACATTTTTTGTAAATAAATCTTTAAATTTAAAAAAAAATATAAATTCATACTAATTATCGGTAAAACTTTTTTTTTTATAGAAACCTTATCACCTAAAAATAATCGATGGTCACAATGTCAATTTTGTAAATTGGTCATAACAAAGATAAATTTATGGCGGCATATTCGTACACAGCATACATCACAACCACCGAAACGATGTGAATACTGTAAAAAAACGTTTAAAAATAAATATAGTTTAAGAGAACATATCCGGATAGTACATGAACAAAAGAAAATAGATTTAACCAAAGAATAATTTTTTTTAATTTTTATGAAATATTAAAATTTTGTAATAACTTTTAAATGAATAAAATATATTTTGAAATTTCTTTTTAATGTAAAAATGAATTAAACGAAATAATAACCCCTTGACAACAATACTAAGAGAAATTATCCCAAAGACTCTCCACTGAAAACATAAAAGATACTATAGTTTTTGTTTTCAATTTCTAAAACCATTCCCAAAATTCTTGTTCAATATCTTTTAAGCCCGTTTTAAAAAATTGGTGTTTGCTTAACATTTTGTTTTATTTTGGTTACAGATCTAACCAAATATCCAGAACCTATTTGCAGATTATGCCAAATAAAGTTTACAACAATGGGAGCATTACGCCGACATATTAATTGTAAGCATTCACGTATTTCCGAACAATATATCTGTATGTTGTGCCAAACAAGTTTCAAAACGAAATGGTCACTAGCTACACATAATTCACGTTTCCATCGTAAACGTAATCGTTATTCACGAAAGTAAGCATATTATGAGCTGTCAAGCTGAATTGTGTAAATATATGGTTACAGCATATTATATTAGAATAAATTTTTTTTGGTAAGTTTTAGTTGTTGAATTTTTTGAAATATATTTTTGATTTAAACATTAAGGACCATTAACGCAATCAATGTTGTACAAAGAAATACATACATACTAAAATCTGCAAAAATTTAAAATAAAAATATTATTTCGAAATGAATCGTTCTAAATCAATGAGGTTTCTAAAGAAATTATCTAATCTAACATTCCAGACTCCAGAAGATGGCCTAACAAGCTGAAATATATATAGAGTAACAATTAAATTATGTTTTCTTTATTTTTTTCATTAAATAAGTTATGTGCGTAAAGTAACAAAGATTGACAATATGTTATTTGAAAACTTACGCCAAGTGCCAACGGCAAACAGTGTTAATTAGATCTAATTCCTTGCAAAGCTGCAGTTATGCACAACTTGTTAAAACAACATAAGTATATTTGGTAGGTTCTCTACTGAGAATCATTTCAGTATGTTAAGTGAAGTTCGTTTTAGTGAATCAAATCTTTTTTTGTGATTCGTTACTATGAAAATTTTTAATTTAATTTTACTCAAGGGATTGACTCGTGGACCTAGGTTTGTAGGAAGCAATGGTGTAGTCCAAAGCTGATACTTGATAACACAGTATCCCTTTCTTCTATAATAATTTCTGTTTATTACTATCTAAACAATATAACTAGCATATGAACTCTCTTTAAATAAATCTTAACTATGAAAAGAAATTAGAATAATTCTTCCATTGTCAATCATATTTGTAATTTACTCCAACTTGGTATATAACTCAGTTCAGTAAACATGTTTTTGCTCAGAAGAGCTTTGATTTGATCATTGAATTGTAAGAAAAACAGGTTTTGTTAACTTTATAATAGTTTTATTGGTTCAAAAACAGTCAATAAATGAACCGTTTTTTTTGAAAGTGGTTTAAGTCCATTTTTTCTATATTGAGATATTTAAGGATTTGTGTTTGCATTAATATAAAAATATAGGCAAATGTAACTAAAATTTTGTAATATTTTTCACACTTTATACCAATTTAATTTTATGATGCAATAATAGTTATTTAAAATGAAAATAATTGATTTTTTGACTCCAAATGGACTTATACCACTTTCAATAATAACATATTCTAAAAAATAAGAACAAGAGACGTGGTATAAGTCCCATGTAAATGGGTCATTCTTTTTTGATTTGGCTGAATTTGTTTTATGCGTTTTATATCGAAAAAAAAGATATGGGTGTTTGAGGATTTTTTTTTTTGGAAAATATAGCGGTTCTAAATTTCTTGATGAGTTATTTTCAAAAATTCATAACTTCCGTTCTATTAAAGATAGAAACTTCTGTTTGGTTTTATTTTAAAGATGAAAGATGCTAGTTTAAAAAAAAATAAAATCAACAAAAGTTATTCACAAATTTCTATTGATATAAACAAATAAAATGTTGAAATCGATCTATAGCCATTTCTCCACCCGCGCTCCACCCCAAATCGGGCTCTATTGAAGGTATGATTATATATATATAGAAAGAGGCCATCATTATCTTTCTAAAACTACCACTAACTCAATTTTTTCAAAAGTGGACTTATACCACTTTCAAAAAAAAACGGTTCAAATATAGTCTCCAAAATAAATACAGATAAACAAAATCTCCCAGCACAAGAACATTTCTTCTGTAACAATCAACCAGAAAACTTTATTTTAATACAAAAACTAATTTTTTTCATATCCGGCCAAAATTACGCATTACGGACCAAATTATGCAAAGTGAAAAAGTCTTAGATTATAAAATATACAGGATAAGCAAAATTTTATATATTTTGTATATGTACACTATAAAACTATAAAAAATATTGCGACGCTGATGCATAGGCTGACTTCACCACAGCTCTGGAAACATAGTGTTCTGGATATATAATGAGCTAATATCCATCAAATACTTTAATTAAAAGCTAACCAATATTATGGACTTCGTAGTTCTAATAATAAAAATATTAAAGCAGGCAGTAGTATCCCAACAAACATAAATTTTGTTGTACGAGAAAAAGTAAAAAAAATTTTATCGGAAGTGACAAAGCGGAAGTTAGGATGCAGAACTGTTGTAAACCGTACTAAATGTGTATGTACCAAATTTCATCCAACTCGATTATCAGGTACAGAAGTTATTGAGCTTCCAAAATAACAGGTGCTTGGAGGACCCCCTACCACTTTGTTCACTATCGCTAAAAAAACTAATCAGTTCCTTGCTATACATATTTGCATCTTTTTGCAAAGTGTAATCAAAATTACTTAACGAACGAATGTTGTATGCTTCCAACAAACATTGAAACAATAAACAGGTGTTCGGGAGGATCCCACCACTTATCCCAATATTGTCCAAAAACTAGTCAATTCTTTGTCAATAAAGTCTTTATCTTTTTTCAAAGTGCCATTAAAATTGATTAATGAATGAAGTCTGTATGCTTCCAACAAACTTTAAAAACAAAGTGTGAAAAGTCAGCAGTTGTATGGTAGACCCCCCGCCACTTTGATCAATGTGCCCCAAAAGATGATAATTATCTTCTTACACTAATTGGAACCCTATTCCATAAGTTTCATCATAATCACTTCATTATTGTAGGCTGTAGTGTGCATACTAGGGTTTCTCAAACGGGATCCCGGGATCCCGCTTTCCCCGGGATCCCAGGGGTAAATTTTTATCCCGTTTTCCCGGGATTTCATCCCGGGATTCCGGGCATCCCTCTAATTTTTATTAACATTTTTTTGTACTTTTTTCAAAGATATTAAAAGTTTTCTCACTCGAAAATCGAGTAGTTTTTAATTCTTTTCACTGTGTAGTAATTAATTTCGTTCAAAATTAGGAAAATGTTTTTTTTTGACACATATGGTACATGGTTTTTTTGTATGGTTTTTTTGACACATATAAACACATCAAATTAAAACCAATCAAACTTAAAATAGGTAGATTTTTCTGAGAAATCTACCTAAAACTTGCGCTTCATTTCTCTTAATTTATGTTTAATGGTTCTCTTGGACGGATGGTTCAATGGATTGGATGGAATTCTACCACCCAATTAGAAAAATCTAGCTTTTTAGCGTTTCCCGGGATTTCCCGGGATCCCGGGAATTTAATATTTTTTGTCCCGGCTTCCCGGGATTTGAATTTCTACGGGAAATGAGAAACCCTAGTGCATACACTGAAAAAACTTCAAAAAAGTACAAAAAAAATTTTTTTACCGGAAGTAAAAAACCGGAAGTTGGGATGCAGAACTATTTTAAACCGTACTACATACTCATGTACCAAGTTTCATCCAATTCGCTTATCAGGTACAGAAGTTATAGAGCTTTCAAAAAAACAGGTGCTCCAGGGACCCCCCACCACTTTGTTCACTATCGCTCAAAAACTAATCCGTTCTTTGCCATACATGTTTGCATCTTTTTCCAAAGTGTCATCAAAATTCGTTCACGAACGAATGCTGTGTGCTCCCAACAAACATTGAAAAAAGTGTGACACATTAAACAGGTGTTCGGGAGGACCCCCACCACTTATTCCAATATTATCCAAAAACTAATCAGTTCTTTGTTACTTAAGTCTCCATCTTTTTCCAAAGTGTCATTAAAATAAATTAATGAATGAAGTCTGTATGCTTCCAACAAACTTAAAAAACAAAGTGTGAAAAGTCAGCATTTGTATGGTAGACCCCGCACCACTTTGATCAATGTGTCTCAAAACATGATAATTATCTTTTCACACTAATTGGAACCCTATTCCACAAGTTTCATCATAATCACTTTATTATTGTAGGCTGTAGTGTGCATAAAGACACTGAAAAAACTTCAAAAAAGTACAAAAAAATTTTTTTTACCGGAAGTGAAAAACCGAAAGTTGGGATGCAGAACTATTTTAAACCGTACTACATACTCATGTACCAAGTTTCATCCAATTCGCTTATCAAGGACAGAAGTTATAGAGCTTTCAAAAAAACAGGTGCTCCAGGGACCCCCCACCACTTTGTTCACTATCGCTCAAAAACTAATCAGTTCTTTGTCATACATGTTTGCGTCTTTTTCCAAAGTGTCATCAAAATTCATTCACGAATGAATGTTTTATGCTCCCAACAAACATAAAAACTTTGTGGAAAAAACCACCTGTTGTATGGTGGACCCCCAACCCTTTATCCAATGTGCTCCAAAACCTGATAAAATCTTTCTCATGTTATTTAAAAGCTTTTCGCAACGTTTCATGAAAATCGATCGGTAATTGTAGGCTACAGTAGGGATAAACACCTGAAAAAAAAACTTTTTAACCGGAAGTGACAAACCGGAAGTTGGTATGCAGAAATATTGGATACAGTACTAAAACCTTATGTACTAAGTTTCAATAAGATCATAGCTCGGGATCAGAAGTTATTCAAGATTTAAACTTAGATATGTTCGGGAGACTCCCCGCCATTTTGTCCAAATTTGAAATGAATCCAGATCTTCTATTTTCAAGTGAACCTGTATCATTTGCCAAAGTTTCATCAATATCCTATGCAGAAAACTCACCCACCCACACATTTAGAAACATTACACTTTTTCACTTTGCATCATTTGGTCCGTCGAGCCGGATATGAAAAAAAACTAGTATACAGTCAAACTTCTATAAATCGAACTTCTATTATTCGAATTTCTCTATAAATCGTATTAATATTTCGAATTAAAATTTTGAATTTCTTTATAAATCGTTTCTATATTTCGAAATTTCCCTAAATCGAACTAAAATTAATGGCTTTTGGTGGTTCGAATTATGGAAGTTTCACTGTATGTATTAAGATAACTGATATTCTGGTATTTTTATCTGGGATTTACAGATCGAAGCTTATCTAGTAATGTTAAGGGAATTATATTTTAAATAAATATGATGCATTTGATGTGTTGTTGAATAACAAGAGATAACATTGGTTTGGTCTTCATTTGTATTAGATCCCGTATTTTAATGTTTGATTATTAGATAAATCTGTATTTTGGTGTGTTTTGTTGTAAACTTAAAACGATTATCAGATGAAACGATTGTTAATAGTACTCTTTGTACGACTATATCATAACGTTTGGTGTTGCAGAATGAAGTCCTTTTTAAATTGTGTGTTTTCAGAACAGTCCCCTACCCCCTCTGGTACCATCAATACATCTATTTCTTCATAGTCGACATAGTAAATTTATTTTATGCTAAGTAATGGTGTTAAATTCCGAAGGAGTCAGGCGTACATCCTCATTTCATTAAAAAATCAAATGAAAATTTAAATTGCGGGAAAACGAAAAGGATTTTTCATAGAAGAACAGTGATAATTGTTGCCGATTTTATCTGTGCAGTCTCACGCGAAAAAAACGTTTCTCAAATTTAACTACCGTTAGCCTAAATCCGTTTTTCAGTGAGTTTGTTTGCGTATTAAGAAGCAAGTGATCTCAGGGAGAAGACTTATCAAGCTTATGTCCAGTTTATAAATCGTTTGACCAATTATTTGATGAATTATGTCTCAAACGCACCTAAAGTTAAAAGCTATCCAGTTCCAAAGTCCCGTACTGTTTGCACCTATTACTGGGGTGGAAATGGGAAGGGGTAAAAACACTATTGAAAACGTGGTCAATTGGCGTGTCATTTGCAAGAGCACCTAGAATTTTGCGGTGCAGTTATTGAGTTATTGTCCACAAAGTGCGACTTTCCGACCCCCCCCCCCCCCCCCCCCCCCCTCCCTTTGGTTTGTAAGTTTTAGTATATTGCAAATTAACTTAATGATTTCGTGCTTGCACTAAACAATTGTATTGTACTTAGCAGCATTTCCACCTCATCCCCGTAATCATACATACGTGTTAACATTCATTTCAAATTTTATAATATAAAAACAGTTTATTTCATACATAATATATGGGTTCGAACAAGAGGTTTGTATGCCAGCAAATAAGTTTCTTTCAGATACTTGTACGATACGATTCTTGTATGAAAATTATTTCGTGCATCAATATACACGTTGGAACTTGGGATTATTAAACTTATCACAAATCACCCATTACAAGTTGTTAAAATTTAGGAAATCTAAATACACAAAAAAAAGTTTTCAGTGAATCATGTCTGGTTGAAAAGTTCGCGGTTACACATGTCGACTGCAAATCACCCGGGATCCACAGTTAGTATACCATTGCTTAACATGATTAAAGCATTTTTCATTCATAAACAAAAATTTTCATTTAATAAAAGCATTTTTCACTCCTATCAACAAAAAAATCTTTTCGTTTTTGCATACGTAGTATATTCACTATATTTAATGCTTTAAATTTTTTATTTTGATTACAGATTTAACCAAAACTCCAGAATTTATATGCCGATTATGTATAACAAAGTTCACATCAATGGCAGCATTACGCCGACATATTAATTGTAAGCATACACGAATTTCTGAACAATTTACCTGCAATTTTTGTCAAACAAGTTTTAAAACAAAATGGTCACTATCAACCCATAACTCACGTTTTCATCGTAAATTAATTCACGAAAGCAAACATATTATGAACTGTCAAGCTGAGTTGTTTTAATATAAGATTGCAACATATTGTATTTAATTTATGTTTTTCGGTAAGTTTTATTTTTTTAATTTAAAGTAGGTATATTTCTGATGATCATTTAACATAATAAATACTGATGTAAATTAGGGCGAATAAAATTAGTTAAATAATTACATATAAATTTTGGCCAGCAATATAACATAATGTTTTTTTCATTTAATTTATCAAATCAATCAAAAATAAAAAAAAATAAAGTATTTATTTCGCAAATGATTTTCAAAAGTTTGATAACAAGAGTTTAGCATAAAATTAAACTTGTATAATATATTATTTAATTGTTTAATGTAACTGCACTTATTTTGTATGTAAAATCAAAAATAAACTATTTTTAGTCTTAGCTATAACATTTTGAATTTGAATGATTTATAACTGATGAATACTTTTTACAAACTGTATATACATCGATGTGAATATATTGTAAAAATTGATGCCCAATATCTTTAAACATAGAAACAAATTCTTTCCGTTATTAGATAACTAACGTAAATATTTTTTTATTTATTCTCCTTCTATTATTATTTATTACAATTTTTATCCTTTTAAATTTTTGTCATTTTCTTTGCGTTGGAGTTTTAGATTTCTCATGATTATGTAAGATTAAAAAAAATAATATTAAAATAAATTTTGTAAATAAAAAAATTGTTCATAATTGTAAAAAAGTGATTTTGAAATTCATTAAAAATTACATCAATTAGTTGCACAGAATTTTAAAATGGTTTTCACTTGATTATAGTTACCTGCGCCGGTGTGTATTATTACGACTAAACTATTCGGTGATATTATTAATTGTACTAGTTGATGCCAATTTTGAAAAAAATAAAACGTGCAAACGAACATAGATTTTACGCATTATTATACGAATTTTAAGACTAGATTGTTTTAAACAATTTCTCCATCGCATTAATTCTGTGCAATTTTAAAACCTACTCTAAAAATTAACTGATCCAAATTAAAAATAATAATTTTTTTTAAATAAATAAATTCTACAAAATAAAAATGTATGTATATATATTTATAAAGTTAAATAAAAATTGATCGATCCGCATCTTAAATTCCATTATCACCACCACCATTTATTTGTATTAACGATGATAATTTTTGTTTCATTTTTTTATCATTAGAACATGTACATGCAATTAAACCGCTCAAATGCTTAATTGAATATAAATTCTGATCCGATTGTTCTTTGATCCATTCCTCAAGCAAATCTTTTGGGAAATAAAATGCTTTTACATATATTTCAACATATTGCTGATGCTTTTGAAATTTCAGTCTTGAAATTAATTCTAATATTGAAAGTAAATGTGTAAAATCTAGTTGCATTAGGGCTCTTCCACCGGTTGAGCATTTTTTTGCGTTTGAGTATCCTTCGACTAGAACATGCGTTAATACATGCGCCACAGTATCCCATACTGATTGTTTTGGTATTGGTAGAATTTGTGAGATTTCCTCTAAGCGCATAGCAAAGAGTTGAACGTTCTGAAATCAAAGATAAATTTAAATTTTATTATAAAGAATTAACCGAGTTTTTGTGTTAAATATTTAAGATTTCTCCAATCCACGGTAGAAACAGTAAAGGTTCTGTAGTTTAACTTTTATGTCTGCCAATTAGTGTTTAACACGATAAGTTTTCTGAGATTCAAACCTATTTGAACGATTGATTATTATATTCACAACTATTTTGACGCATGCGTATCTTTATTTTTATTAAAAATTAATGTTTATGTAAAATTGCAATCGCTTAAATTTTGCCGAGTTTTATGTAAAAATCGTCTTATTGCGACTAATTTTTGACAACATGGATGTCCAGAACTTGCAGAATTTTATCACATTTTGGTTTTTTAGAAAAGAAATCGTGAAAAAAAAAATTAAAATAAGCAAGTAGTTAACCAATACTTTTAGAAATTCAGCAAGATGATTTTGTCGGTAGATAGCATATCAACTGAACGAGATCAAAAGATACATCGTGTTAAAGTTTGAACTTAATCGAATAACGGTTCATAAGAATGCCAGCATGTTCTGTAGATTTTTTCGTTATGTACGACTAACGCTTAAGTTTTGCCGAAGGCCAGCTTTATTTCGCAATCGTCTTATTTCGGTTAAACTTTATTACATGGCTGCCTAAAGCTTTCTGGTGGCGGCTATATATATTTTATTTTTGTAAAAAATCGTTTAAAAAATGAAGAAATAGGTGAAGAGTTGATCTATGCTTTTAGAAATTCTGCGTTCAACCGATTTTGGAAAATTGATAGTCAACAGAAAGAGAGAAAACTACGGTATTATATTCGCTATCTTGGCTATGAAATATGCCTTGATAGTGGCACGTTATTGATTGGTTAGTGAAGTTAGTCGATGCATGAAACATATAGATTTAAAACTCAACATTACTTATGTATGATTGATCACGAATGTTTAGTCATCATGATGAACAAACGAATTTAAAATGGTGGCACTTAGCCTACAACACATTTGCAATAGTGATTTGCAACGGGAACAATTCATTAATATCAATAAATATGTATCTGTTATATACCAAATCTTCCGAATTTTTTTTTATCATAATATTTAGAGCGTTGGAATCATCCCCCCCTCAGTAAAACTCAATAGCTTTGAATATCCCCAGATGTTGGCCATTTTATTTTACTATATACATTCAGAATGATTAATTAACGACCAAATCTGAAAACACACATTATAAAAGCCTGTATGGGAAAATCGGTATGTGTCGGGTATCGAACCCAGCACCCTTTCCTCGCAAGGCTCACTTCCGAATGGCGAAAAACAAATTGATCATCATATTACAACAAAAAAAGAAACTGTAACTATGCACGCTGAAAAAATACGAACTATATTCGAGGACGCCAAACATATGTTGAACTCGGCAACAGCAAATTGAAATACCGGCAGGTAAACAGGATGTGTCACAAGGAGGAGTGCTACCCCCACAAATGTTCAACTTCTACATGCCAAGTCTGCGACAACCATCGGCAAAAATTAGTTTTTGCATAGGAGACAACATAACTGTAGAACAAAAGATATGTAAAACCTGTTACGGAAAAATCAACAACGAGCCTCTTCACGAATTCAAACCACGAAATTCACAAAAAATTGGATATAATTCCTACAATACTCAACCAAAGATTTTGGGCACAAAATGTTGACATTTTCTGCCCACTCAAAATAGATACAGCGGACTCAAAACTAAAAGTGACATGCTGATCATTCTCTAATTTTGATTACAAGGATAACCAGAGCGTCATTCCAGCATATTTTTTCAAAAAATTTGTTGAAAAATATCGGTAAAAACTCGCCAGATAGCCAATACTGTTTGAAATTCGGAGTAATAATTTATCACAAATCTTGGCGAATGACATACAACCTGAATTAAAAGAAGAGACCAAACCATGCATCATGCTGAAATTTGAGCTAAATCAAATAACTGGCCTCGGAACGCTAGCATGTTTAATGGATATTTGCGCTTTATATGGAAAAATTGACATTGCCAGAGTTTTATCGATTCTATGTTGGGATTCGTGTTATTTAGACTAATTTTAATTACAGGGATAACTAGAGCGTTCTTCTAGTATATTTTTTCAAAAATTTTGTTGAACTAAAATTTCGATTAATCTTGTAAAATAGGCAACCCCCTATAGGGTAACCCCCTATACTTTTAGAAATGATTTGTCACAAATCTTGACGAATGATATTCAAACTTAAAGAGGAGACCGAACCATGCATTATGCTGACATTTGAGCATAATCGAATAACCGGTCTCGGAACGCCGACAGCATATTTAATGGACATTTTCTTACTTTCGGTACTAACCGGGATAAAGAGCATACAAAGCAATTGGTTGTCCCATCTTAAATTATACAGCACTTTTCTGACCGCCGCAACTGTGTTATATAACCGAAGAAAAAGCTGCAAACACAAAACACTGCACTGAATGGTAAACCAAAACTATTTACAAGTGGGAATAGAAATTCTGCCAATAAAAAAGCACAAAGATTTGCTTAGTCTTCAAGGCTTAGCGGGTAGTTGTCCCAAGAATCACCACCTATGCAAGCAAATAGTTCATGCACTAGTGTCATCTATTTTGGGTTTGAAGTGAAGTTCATTCATATTAACTCCTGAAGACTGGATTTGGGGTATTTCTTTAGGAGTTTCCAAAACAGTGGAGTTCAGAGCAAAGCGTTCACCGAACAAGTTAGCTTTTCTTGCGGGATCATTGACGATTAAATCACCATCAATAATAGGGGGAATAGAAAATTTTGTACCAGAATTTAAAGAATTAATGGCATTGAAGAAACTCTTGTCAGAAACAGACATAGACGTAAGTTTTGAGGCTTTCGCTCTGTCAATTTCGGACTTTTCGTTTGAGATAATCTGATTAGATATTTTGTTGGCCTTTAGATATTGAGATCGATTAGTGGGAGTTTTGTTATGAATCCAAATATTAAATGATCTACGTTTGTTTCTAAGTGCCGTTTTGGCAGCTTTCGAATACAAGTATTTTTGTTTGGGTTTTACTATGGAGAAAGGGACAAATTTATTGATAGCAAATTGGATGGTTTCTGTAAAGTTTTGAGCAGAAACATTTACATTGTCAGTGTCAAAACAATGACGGTCGAAAGGGAAACCATGGAAAAAATTTTGAAGACCACTCATCCATTTTTGAGTAGTGAAATATTTTACGGGGTTTGGGAGCTGTAGTTTTAATTAAATCAGTTTTGATAACTGATGAGATTAAATAATTATCAGAATTTCCAATACTACCTTTCGCGACATCGACACTCGTAATATCTGGCATTGTGGTAAGATAGAGATCTAAAAGAAAACTATTACCACCGCCATTACGGGGAGTGAAAGTCGGGCTTTTAACAATTTGGAATAGGCCCTGAGACGCGGCAAAAATTTCTGCCAGTTTTCCACTATTGTCAACATCGTCGTTCGATTTGGAGAATTCCAACCATGATTTGTTGTGGACGTTGAAGTCACCGGTAACGATGACTTCACAATTAGGGCGACTTTGTTCTAATCTCGTCCACAATTTTTGTCAGTATATTAAAAAAGTTTGGGTTACGTTTGTTGGGGGACCGGTATAAAGCTATTGTAAAAAAAGTCATTTCTGGAAGACAAATCTTTAAAACCATTGTATTGAAGCCGTCACCGTGTAGTTCAAAATTTGGAAAGCGCGTGTACGCAACACTCTCATGAATGAATGCGCATACGCCCTGATGGAGTTTGAAAGCTGATTCGAGCCTATATTTGGAATTAAGCGATTCTATAAAGAGAAAATTTTCAGAAACTTGTGTTTCTGTAAGGAATAGAATGTTCGGTTTGTCGTGCTCAAGATGATGTTGCACGTGGTCATGGTTAGCGTTTAATCCGCAGATGTTTTGAACATGTATTTTAAAATTTTTTATTGAATCATATATGTTTTGTCCCTGCAAATTCCGTGGACGTGCCGCTTTATGGGCGGGTGGATTGCGCAAATTTGCTTTACCACTTGCAGACTTATTTTTTTTCGGTTGTACTGCCATATATATATCAAAATGTTTATTTTATTAATTGTTCACAAAAACCAATCCGTTTATTTTATTTTTTTATGTTTTATTTTAAAATGCATAACTAAGTAAAAAATCCTATCATACTACAAAATATGACATATGCCAATATTTCATGATAAGATGAAGAAATAATAACAAAATAATAAGTGAAAAACAAATTGTGAGAAATTTGCAGAAAACAAAACAAAACTAAATGCCAATAATCCAGCTTATGCAGCGCACCCCAGACGCACCGCCCACCACCTCAATCGAGGCACAAAGCCCACACATAACTACGTGTTGGTCCGATTCCTCGGAAGAGCTAATGAGCGGTACCGCTACGGAACGCTGTCCAGCTAAGACTGGAAGTGCTGCCGTTGACTAATTAAAGTTCGTCCGCCAGCACCCTAAGATATTATCATGGCTAATGACATCTCCTGCCATTGCCAGTGGTATGTGATATCTCACACTAACTCATATGTCAATGGCAGGGACTGGAGTACGCAGGGTAGTCAGACCCGTAGATCAACATTGATCATAATCGATCAAAATCGATCCTTCCTATTTCCAGTTTTACGAGTTTTATCGACATTTTAGTCCAATTTTTTTTTGAAAAATGTGAGGAAATGTAGGTCTGGATATTTTTTTTTCTTCCTTTATCCCCATTTTAGGAGCACAGGGCGTCTACTAGGCTGGACCATCTAACTCTATAGGGGGCAATTGCTTTCAGTTCTATCCATGTCTTTCCGATATGTTCTGCTTCGGCTAGCACCGTTTTCTTCCAAGTCATTGCTGGTCTTCCTACTCTTCTTTTCCCTTGCGGGTTCCACTCCAGAGACATCTTTGTTATGTCTTCTGCTGGCTTTCTCAGTGTATGTCCTATCCATCTCCACTTTCGTTTTCTTATATCGGTCTCAATGTCTATCTGCTCAGTTTGCCGCAGAAGTTCTTCGTTACTGATGGTGTTTGGCCAGAAGCATTTGATTAATTTTCTAAGGCATTTGTTGACAAACACTTGAAGTTTATTTGTGATCTTCTGTGTTTGTTTCCATGTTTCACATCCATACAGCAGTACTGACTTAACACATGCGTTGAACATCCGTAGCTTTGTTTTTTTGACAGGACGGACGCATTCCAAATCTTGTGAAGCAAGTTAAATGTGTTTCATGCTTTGTTGATGCGGTGACTGATGTCTTCTTCTGTTCCGCCTGTTTTCGTTACAGTACAACCAAGATATACGAATTTGTCGACATTGTCGACTTGTGTGTTATTTATGTTGATTGGTGTACTTACGTTGGTGTTCAGTCTCATTAGCTTTGTTTTGGTGATATTGATTTTGAGACCAACTTCATGTGCAAGGATTGATAGCTTCTGTATTTTCTGCTGCATGTCGACATGTCTGTGTGTAAGCAGGCAGATATCGTCTGCGTAGTCTAGATCATTGAGCCGTCTTAATGGTCCCCATTGGATGCCATTTGGACTTTCGCTTTCGAGCTTTCGCATGACACTATCTAGTACTATGAGGAATAGTAGCGGTGATAACACACAGCCTTGCCTTACTCCCCGGTTGTTAAAGTACTTATCACTTTGCTGTCCTTTGTATTGAATTTTGTTCCCAGCATTCTGATACATTTCCTTGATTAGATCAATTATCTGATTTGGGATGCCCATTTCACAAAGTGATTTCCAGATAGCAGTTCTGTTGATTGTGTCAAACGCCCGCTCGAAGTCCACGAAGAGTAGATATAGTGGCGAATTCCATTCGTTAGATTGTTCGATGATGATACGGATTGTGTTGATATGATCTGTACATCTGCTTCTGCCTGGTCTAAAGCCAGCTTGTTCGTTTCTTAATTTCTTGTTAATTGATGGAGATATTCTTTCCAGAATGATCATCGCTAATACTTTCATTGTGGTGTTGAGCAGAGATATACCTCGCCAATTTTTACATTCTCTTAGATCACCTTTCTTGGGAATTGTATTGTTATGGTTAAACCCTCTTTCCATTTGTCCGGTATTTTTCCAGAACTCCATATGTCAGCTAATAGTGGTGTTAGGATTTCAGCTGTGGTAGCTGCATCTGTTTTGAATATTTCCGATGATATGTTGTCTGTAACAGCTGCTTTGTTGTTCTTCAGTTGGTAATCAGGATATTTGTGAGTTGCTGCAGGTTATTTCCTGCTACAAGCACTGTGCAGTCGTCTGCATATGACGTGATAGTTATTCCTTCTGGTGGGGTAAGTAAACTGCTTAGGTAGAGATTGAATAATGACGATGATAGAACTCCGCCTTGAGGAACTCTTTGTCTTAGCACTCTCATTTTGGACTTGCTGTTACGGAACTCAACATATGTTTGGCGACCTCTGAGGTAATTGCACAACCAGCGCTTCATTAAACCTGGCAAGTTATTATTGAAGATATCATCCAATATAGCAGCGTGCGACACTGTGTCGAATGCTTTTGACAGGTCAAGTGCGACTAAAATTGTTCTAGCGCATGGTTGTTTTTGATTCAGACCATCACTGATATGGTTTTGTATTCTGTGTAGCGCGGTGGTTGTACTATGTGGTCGCCGGAAGCCATGTTGGTGTGGCGCCAAATTACAGGATCTTGTCAGCTGAGGGAGCAGAAGTGCTTCGATGAGTTTTGCGACCAATGAAAGAATGGATATTGGTCTGTGGACTCTCCCTTTTCTTCCTGTTTTCCTGGTTTCAAAATGGGGCTGATTCTGGCCGATTTTCAGATATTTGGTATCTGTAGAGTATTTAAAGATGTATTAAGTGTAGTAGTGAAGAAGTTCAAACCTGTGGGTCCGATGTGTTTGAGCATGATGGCTGAGATGCCGTCGGGTCCTATAGCTTTTGATGGCTCAATTTTCCTTATTGCATTCTCCACCTCTTCTTCGGAAAATATAATATCCTCCAAGTTGTCAGTGTTAAGTTTGCGCATGTGTCTCTACACTGATCTGGTCTCTTGTGTTTACGTTACTTTTCTGTAAACTGAATGTTAAATTTGTTTGCGCATTTCCTGTGGTTTTCAATGGGGATATGCAATTATTTTGTGGTTGTCGAGGATGAGTTAGGCCCTTGATGACCTTCCAAAGACTTTTACTAGCACCCAGGTTTAATTCTCTCACTAACTCTCCATTTGTTTCTTTTATGGTCCGTGACCAATTTGTTAATTTGCTTGTTCATTAGAACAAGCTTTTTATTAGAAAGCACACACGCTTCATGTGGAAAGTTTGGTTTTATTTTTTGGATTCTGCCAGATGGTATGTAGCGAGCTTTGCCTTATTA
The DNA here is from genome assembly GCA_963693315.1 of Diogma glabrata. Classification (NCBI taxonomy): domain Eukaryota; kingdom Metazoa; phylum Arthropoda; class Insecta; order Diptera; family Cylindrotomidae; genus Diogma; species Diogma glabrata. Next base: position 400,899,747 of record OY856187.1, read on the forward strand.
AAAATTTCTCTGAATTGTTTTTCCCCAGAGAGGGCGTCAAGTGGTAAAAATTGCTTACTGAATTCAATTTCGGTAAAATTTGTAAAGTTTTTCCAGTCAGCTTTGTTAAAATTAATATATGTCTTCTTTTCGGAATTTATTTGATTTATGGAACGGCTTAAGGTGATTATGATCGGCACGTGGTCTGATCCCAATGCAATTTCAGTTCTCCATTCTGCAACTGGCATTAGTGATATACTGGCAAGCGAGATATCTGGAGAAGAGTTTGAGTTGTTTGTTACCCTTGTCGGTTGTGGTTCGTTGAGGACTCCAAATAAATGTCCTATGGACGGTTCATAACCTATATCACAGCTGCTTACTGGTGGAATATAAATATTGACTAGTGTTATTTCCGGATTTTATTATAATTCCTTGTTGTACTAGGTGTTTGTCAGTTCCCGGTACTGCAGGGGCCCTATTCCCGAACACATAAATGTGAATTTGGACAATATTGTGAAGTTTATATTGCATAACATTAAACGGTAACGGTAACGATTTTACAAAAAAGGAATTTCACAATATTGTCTAAATTGAATTTAGACAATATTGTGAAATTCGTTTTCAGGAAAATAGTTACCGCTACCGTTTAATGTTATGTAACATAAACTTCACAATATTGTCATAATTCATATTTATGTGTTCGGGAATAGGGCCCCAGGTAGTGTGGTTGTACGGTAAATAACATGATAAAGGCAAGACCTTTGTCTTTCCCTCTATCCCTCTATCCAATCACTAATCTTAGATCTAACTTTTAATTTTGTTTCTTGGAGAAACGTGACTAGAATATTGTTATTGCACATATAGTTTTTTATATTGTCGATCTTATTCGTGATACCGTTGCAATTTAGTTGCATAATTTTTACATCACTCGGAGTTTCCGGTATCGTGTTCATCCGGTAATGTGTTTTGTTGTGGTCTCGTGATGGTATTTTGACTTGATGCTTGACAACATGGCGCTATGTTGTTCTTGGTCCATTGCTTATGTGTGACAAGACCTGAGCAGTTCTTGAGGTGGCACCATTTCTTGCAGGTATTACACTGAATAGATGTTGTATTTGCCCTTAAGATGTTTTTACATATTGTGCAGTACCATGTTTTAGTTGGTGCCGGATTTGTTTCAATACCAGCCATGACGAGGAGTATTTGAAGCAGTGAGGCCAGTGACAGCTGCTTCTTTACCAAAAGAAATGGAGCGTCGGATTTGCACCTTCCGTCGAAATTGTTGTGATGGTCCTTGGTCGGGATTGTGTTCCGAGTGCTTCTGGAGCGTAGACCCGTCCCTCTTCAGAAGCGCTATTGTCGATTCTAATGGTTCCAAACTAAGTTAAATTATCTTCAATGACGATAAAAACAAGTACTAAAATTACAAGATTATTTAAAAATTACGTAGAAAACAACTCAAACAAAACCACTCATTTGCAAACCACGAGCATCACTGCACGGGTACCTTCAAGTATTAAATATAGAAAATTAACTTACCCTATTTATATTATCAATATATGAACTATGTTGTACAGTTACATGATTTATCTCCCATTTAACTTTGGACATTTGAGTTAAAATATTTGTAATATCAAAAACCCTAGATGTCGCTGATATATAAACAGGTTTCCTTAAATCCTTTACATATTCATTTGCATCATTATAATATACATTAAATAAATTTTCATTTGTATTCGAGACTAAATAATTTATATAACCTTCTAACTGTTCAAATTGTTTAATTAAACATATACAACTTTCAACACCAACAATCCTTTTCGCTAAACCATATAACTGTTCCGGATCTTGTAAATCATTTTGTACAATTGTTGTATCATATTGCCAGGATTTAATTTTAGGTAAAATATTCATTGAGATTCTTTCCAAATTTTTATTTAAACTATTTGTATATAGATTCTCGTTTGAAGCAAATGGAACGTCTTTAGCAAAAATTTCATGAACAGCATATATATAAAAATCAATTAACTCAGTCATCGATTGGAATATTTCATATGATATGGAATGTAGAAGACGACACATTTGTAAATAACGTCCAATACATCGTAACACAGTTAATGATGTATTACTTACAATCATCTCATTATTAATATTATTGTTATTTAAATTACTATCATTATTCTCTTTGTCATGTTTCTGTGTTATTGATTTACTGTTATTATCATTTTCATTATCACTTCCTTCGGAAAAGTAACACGATGTTTCATCTGCAATACCTGATAAAATATCTTCTTCTAACATCGATTCATCAAAACCACCGTCGAATGGAGATGATTTTTCATTGAAACGAAAAAAATATCCGTTAAACGCATAAATCGAACTTCCATCCTAAAATATCAAAACGAACGAAATAAATAAAAAGATTTAATTATCAAACAATAATTTTACTTGAGAGTTGATTGAGGATTCTGCATCGATGTTATTTCTAGATTTATTTAGTATAAAAGGAGGCGAATGTTTTTGTTGTGATTCGTTGATATCATTAGGACGAACTATTTTACTATGTCTTTGTAATGCCCCTTTCACAGATCGAAATTCTTGTAACTGTAATATTGTTGTAAACGAGTTCACCCCTACCCATATCTCATTATCAAGAAATAATGAAACTTCATCTAAACATTGTGTGTGATAACGTTTAAAAAATTCCATACTTTTAAGTTTCATATTTTCAATTAATTTAAATGATGTTTCGTTACAAAATTCTTTTCCAACTTTTTCTAAACGTTGTATTACTAACAATACCTGAATAAATTGTTCGAATTTCAACTGATGTAATTTTGGTGAAGATAAATAAACCACAATTTTAGATTGGATGTCATTCCATATCCTAATTTGTCCTTTCTTTAATTTCTCTTTGATATTTTCATCTTCAGATTTACTATCATGGTTTTGTTCGTTTTTCGTTTTAATTTCGTTATCAAACAAATTTGTATTTTGATGCCAAATTTGAACGTGATAATAAGAAACTAAAATCGTCCAAAAAGATTTACATAAACTAATTAAACATGTAATATATCGTTCAACAGGAATATTTTGGCATAATTCATCAAACAATAATTTTTCATCGGTTATTTTGGTTAAGTAGCTTCGGACAACATTAAAAGCGGTTGTATGAACAGCTGATATGAAATTCATATGCAATTGATCCATTGCAATTAAAGTTTTATTCAATAGCTTGTATGCTTCTTGTAAATTTGTATATTTCTTAATATTAAACGATAATGTCATTTCGTTCAAAATTTCATCTAGCTGAACTTCAGTTAAAAGTAACGTATCTTGTAATTTTTGTGATAGTTCTTCAACACATTTGTACTGATTGTTTTTTGATGCTGTTACTTTGAATTCAAGTAAAATTGTGATTGCGCCAGAATAGTTATCTTCGGATAAAAGTTGCTGTAATTGGCATTCCGTTGATTTCTTTAATTATTTAAAAGTTATTTGTATTAAAATGTAAGTTACTGTAGAAGAAGAAAAATGTATACCTTACCATTTTCTTAATCATAGTTAAAGTTTTTATTAACTCCATTAAAATTTGTCTCTTTTTATACGTTGCTAAAATTTCTAAGCTAGTTGTCGTTAAATTTTTTTTTGCAAAATTTAAATACGATCTTGCTTTCTTACAAATCCAAATAGATTCTTCTAAACATTTTTCTGTTTCACAAATTTTTGTAAATTCCTCATTACATGTACTTCTTTGCTCTAAAATTAATTGTAAAACTTTTTTCGATATTACCTTTTGTTGTTCTTTTAACGATAACATTAATTTCATTATGGAATCATCTATCAATTCCGTCTCGTTTGTAAATTTCTAAAATATGTATGTGGAATCAAATTAGAATTCATTTATTATTCTAATATAACTATTATTCAACTTACATTTAATATATAACCACTTTTATATGTATCTTCTTCGAAATATATTGGTTCCGTTGATTCTAATATTTCTTGATCCGATAGTTTACTATTTTTTTCCTTATCTACATATTCGATTTTTTTCGTTACTGCAGGAGTTTGTGAAACATTTTGTATAAAATATTCAGAAAATCCCATTGCAGGAACTTTATCTTTATTGGACTGTAAATTTAAATATGAAATCAATTGTTTTATTTTAATTACAGTTTATTATTTTAAATACCTGTTTATTTAGTAAACCAAGAAATTTGGATTTTATTTCATCCATTTCTGGCGTTTTTTGTAATTTTTATTTTGAAATTTCAATGTTTTTTTGACAAATAAACTAAAATATTTGACATTTTAGTAATCGAAATGAAGATGGCTACAATTATAGGACACAAGTTTTTTTTTATAATAGGTTGAATTTAAATTTTGAAATTTGATTATTCGTCGTTATTTGAATTTTAAGGGTACTCATGCAGTTAAGGTAAATAACCAGATTCTGAATTTTAATGAATATTTGTTCTTATATTGGCATTCAATTACGTTACATAGCGTTTCTTTTAGATAATGTTTAAAAAGCATAAATAATAAATAAATTTAGAGAGCCATAATCGCAAAGTTCTCAAGCAAAACGATCAATAAAAATTTTTCTAACGGTCAATTAACAATTTTTTATTCTAACGTCATACAGTTTCCTACTTATGGAACTATTTATTTATGATTGCTAAATATTACAAATTAATCTAACTGTTTTACTTAAATTTAATTTTTAACTATTAAAACAAAAGAAAGAATTTAAATGATTCACAAATAATTTATAATCGATGATAATATAAATAATTAAATGGCTATATAAATAATTTTGTGTTTTTGTTTCACATCCAGACATTTCGTCCAAGTGCCCTAACTACAATAACAAAATTAATTTATGTTTATATTTAAATTCTTTTTCCAATATACATCAAATAGAAATATCTATAATGAACATGATACTACATTTTAAACTATTATAAACAGTAAATACATCAGACTTAAGATTTATGATTTGTTTAGTTCGAATGTTCAATTTTATCACAAATATCTCTTTACAGTTAACTAGGTGGATCTTGTATTTTTCAAGTTAATTTTTTTTTCTATAATGTAAACAAAATAAAAACAGAAAATTAAAATCAAAAAAAATAAATTAAAAATAATTTCGGGTCATTTTGAATAATTTTTTAATAAAATTTCAAAGTTATTCATTAGTAATTAGTAAATCTTTAATTAAAGTTGTGTTGTGTTAAGTTTGAAAAATTGTTAAATTTTGCAATCGAGTTGTTTTTCAGTTGAGTTCAACAAAAATAAAATGTCAATCAAATTGAAAACAAAAATATAATTATTTCAACATAAATGAGTGAATGAAACAAACGAAGGAATTTATGAATTAAACGGTGAAACGTGAAATATTGTTTAAAATGTCACATGAACATATGAGTAGCGTTTCAATTGATGATGAAAGTGTTCCATTGGATCTGGCTGCTTCTCGGGTAATAAATTTTCAAAATAATTTAATTGCTATTAATGTTTTTTTATGGTGCATTTGTTTACATCAATTTTTTTTAAATTTATTTAAATTTTTTGAATCTGGAAAATCAAAGAGGAAACATTTCCTATTAGTTGTACATTTTCGATAAACAAATTTTTTTTATTTAAGTATTTAAATTATATAGTGTAAATAAAACGTTTTCTTAAAATTTTAAAATCTTTAAATGGGACATTGAAATTTTTTAAAAGTAAATATTTAATTTTATTATTATTAATCGCTTAATCATCCGTTAAGTTAGATAAATAATTAAACGGAAAAAAACGTTTGAATACCTACCTTCCAAGCTAGTCCACTTCGAGATGTCTAAAATTTATCGAATGCATGCGTAAAGTTAGCACGTTTAATTTTAACGCAAAAACAAACGATTAGTTTAATAACTTTTCTTTTATAAGAAAAACAATTTTGAATTTTCTTTAATTGTAAACAAAAAAAATATTACCATATCGTAAACAATCAATCATTGCGGTCATTCCGTTTTATGACTTCCATTTTATATTTAAAACAAATTAAAATAAATAGACTATTAAAATAATTATATTTGCTTACACTCATTGTTTGGATTCAAAACAGTGAAAAAAACAATTATCAAACTTCAAAAATAATATAAGAAATGAAATCAATAAAACGTATCATCTCACAATGTTCATGATGTTATTTAAAATAATTTAATTTATAACTTTGTAAATAAAGAACGAATTTAAATAAAGGAACTGTGTTGCAAATCCGCAAACACAATTGTTTGGTTGTGAAATATACTCATTAGTTTCTTTTTCAAAGACTACTTTTCTAATAATCATATTTCTAAAACCAGTTTTGATGCATCGAAAAGGATATTGTTCGACCAGGAAACTAGTTAGTTAATAATAGTTTGGCGGACACTAAATATGCAAATGATGTTATTAGATGAATTGACCATGTCGCTTTGTTCTCCATTTTTGATGAATGTCATTAATCTAAAAAAAAAAAGTTCAATATTCGTCAAGTGACAACTGCTTGTCTAAATTTTTGTTTCTGAAATAAATCTCAGTTCCTGCACAGTCACCATGTGATCAGCCTATAAAATATCCACAATTATGGAATCGCTACTCGATTGGTTTCATACCTGTTCTGTTTTGTTGGAATTACTATTCTGTACTCACTACGCCAGAATTATCCTGCTATCTACCTGCATGCAGACTGAGAGATAGAGAGAGATCTTTTCAATTTTGAGTTATGTCAACTTCGATAAAGTTCTACGTGGACGAAACTCACTCCTGCAGTGAAAATAGAAATATGTTATAAATACATAGACATGTTCATAACGTTTAAGGCGATTATTAATGCGAGTAAATGGTTGAATGAACAGAAGCCTATATTTGATTTATCAACAAACAACATGAATCTCATAGTATTAAGCTGTTTTTAATTTGATTTAAATATTTATTAACATTTTTCACTGTAATACAATAAATACAACTCTCATATTCTAGGAGGAAAGACGAACAACCGGTAGAATAGTAGCAGTAGTTGTTGCTCTCAGTTTGATATTATTGGCAATGTATCATGCATGGGTAAGAAAGACAGCTGTACTGGCGGGTGTCATCATTCCAGCATTAATAATGGTTTTATATATCGCATGGGTGTTATATACAGCCAAACGTGATAAATATAAAAGAAATGTAAATGTAATATGGACATAATTTGATCGATAATTGAGTATAGCACTAATAAATAAGTATATTGTCTCTAACATTAGGAAACTTTAACACTTGGATTGGCAAATATAATCTCAACTACACCCCAGTATAATATTAATCCATCTCAACCAACTACAACAACAGACACATCTCGTAAGGTTACAGACAAAACTATGGAAAACCTCTCACATCAAAATACTTCCCAAACAGTTGATATTCCTATTTCACAAAAAACACAAAGAAAAAGTGTACCAGTTGTTAAAGCTGATCAGATATTAAGAGTTGCAGAGAAGAAAGCAGATCGAAAACGAAGAAAAAGATATTTAGTAAAACAGCACGCATCGTTTAATAAAGTAACAAATAAATTTAATCGAAGTTTTACAATTTCCTAAATATTAAACATTTTTGTGGTTTTTAAATTATTTGTTAATTATATTTTGAGTAAATATATGTTTATGTCTAACAACCAATATTAATTCTAAATTTTTTTATTTTATTTTTAACAGTTTATCAAACCGAGTAAGGCTTTGCCTCTCAGTCAAGTGAACGATTGTTACGATTCTACATAATCGCAATGAAATACAAAACAACATCAATTTCCCTCTACAATATTTCAAATGTAAAATGAACGTTCTTCAATAGAGTGATTACAAAAAACATTAATGATCATGAAACGCATATTATTGTTGCTGTAAAACCTTTTTTTTACAGTTAAGGGATAGACAAAAATTATTTATTTTGTTTAAACTGTTGTTCCTGGTAACCTTAAGATGCAGATTGGACCCATTCATGACAATTTGTGTTGGAGCTAAGGTGTTAACCTTACCCTAACCCCGGATAAAAACTATTTTTTTAAATTTGGAAATCAGAAAAAGAATAACAAAACCGGACAAAACAACATAATTTTACCTGGACGTGAAAAAGGACCAGACTACCGAAACGGAACGTGGAATGTGCGCTCCTGATGCTTTTATAAGCTTAGAAACAGAAGCTGAGAGGTATAGGATGGATATCATAGCTATCAGCTCTGCAAGAAATTAGACAGTCAATAATCGGAAAACAAGATTTGGATAGTCACTCTTTATACTTTACATCCTTCTCGAAGAGAATTAGGAACTGGCGTCAAGAAGACGCGATGAAATTTATCCCGGTCAATGGCAGTACAACGCAGTACATTTCTCTTATTGCCGTGCATGCACCTACTGAAGCTAAGACCGTCGATGAGTGACGTTTTGAAGATAACGTCATAATTTATTAATTGAAACTCTTTAAAAGGTCGTATATTTATTGGTACAATTTTAACAGCCATTATAAAATGGTCAAATTTTCGAATGAATGCTACGCAATTATTCAGACCCCAAAAATGAACCCTTATACCCGGGGTTCTAAAATTTCTTTATACGAATAGGTACTTAAAACCAAAAATATATCCCTTGCTGAAGTAAAATCGGCTGATAGGTGTTTGATGTAACGGGCAACGGCCTTTGCAAATAGGATAAAAAATGACCTTTTTTGGAATTTGGAATAGCGTTTTCTCGAGTCAAGATAACCCTACAGGGCTAAAAATTTGCGAAAAGTCTTTTTTAAACTACTACAATATACTAAAATTTAAAGAAAATCCATGACAGTCGTGGTCTACCTCGCGGTCGCCCACTCCCTGGGGTACTAACGTACATTTTTTTAATCATTCCAGATAGTGAATCGGCTCGTAGAATATGCCCAAACCAAGCAATCCTATATTGGAACGGATACAACCTAGATTATATGTGGACCTTCAAGAAGGTCTCTGATCTCAAAGTTATATCGCATTCTATACTCTCCATCGTCTGTCTTAAGTGGACCAAAAATATAACGTAAGATCTTACGCTCAAATAAAGATAAATGTGTGATTCGTCATTTTGTGTAAGGGTCCACGTTTGCGACCCATACATCACCATGTGTCTAATCAATGTCTTGTATAACTTGAGCTTGGTGTTTGAATTGACACATACGGTGATCCAAGAAGTGGTTTAATTGAGTAGAAAGTTCGATTACCTGCAGCGATTCGAGTTTTTATATCTGTTAGTATGCTGTTGTTTGAGTCAAGCATTGATCTGGTCAAACATTGAAATATTTAAAAGATTCAACTCCCTTAATTCGAAAATCACCTTTCTTCTCAGCCTCTCTTGAAACATTCATATGTTTGGTTTTATCGTAATTAATTTGAAGACCAACTTTTTTAGCACCACTCTCAAGCGACTTGAAAGTCTCACTCATAACATCTTCACATCGACCGAGAATGACAACATCATCAGCGTATGCGATCATCTCTACTAACTTTATTGACAAGATATTAGTAGTAGTTTGTTTTGACGGCACACATATTCCAAGGCTAGATTAAAGAGTATAGGAGAGATAGCTTCACCTTGTCTTAACCCGGAGTCGGCTTAGTACATGCCGAAAAGATTACACTGAAATAAACTCCATATTATGATATCTCGTAGTAATTGTATGGCACATATGATATGGAGTAGGCGTTGATCCCGAAATCTACCTATTTCTAGCGGGCATCCTGCCGCTTGGACTTTTTTAAGTTCATTAATAAAAATCAACACCTTGAATTTGATCGACGAATATAAACGGTGTATTGTTTGTTGTTGACATGAGTAAGTATTTCCTTGAGCTCCAAAAATTTAAAATAATTTATACGAGCAGAGCATTGTGACAATTTACCATCTGTTACGTTTGACTGTAGTCGTAGGTAGCAAGGATTTTAATTTTTACAACACTTCTTATCTGAGAAAGAGATGTCGCTAGTTTACCTTCCATGGAAGAATAACTTAGAAAACGGTTAATGATCCTTTCTATGTGAAGTAAAATTGTGTCCAGGGATAGCGGTGGATGGCGTCATAAAACGTTATCTGTACAAATTAGTATTATGGTGGTATCCCAGAGAAATTCGAACGTAAAACACGGTGGCGCGCTATTAGATGACGACCATAAATTCGTTGACCAGTTGACTATAGTTGATGCACGTTTTTTCTGAAAATATAGCAGTGAACTTTTGAAATATTTTCCGTCGGTTTAGAACATTTAAAATTGATTTACAACTTTTATAATAAATAATTTATATTTTATAAGCGTCAAAAACATGAACATAAGTCAAATATAAGCTTAATTTTGCGATACTAATGCACGCATTCTAAAAACACCAACAAATTTGTGTAAAATAAAAAAAATCACCCCATTTTTTATAATTTTCCAGTAAATGGTATAGTAGAATTTTTTTGCCAGCGAATTTTTGACAGCTAGGACGCAGCAAGAGACAAATAGATGAGACAAAAAGTAAAACAGAGATGTATTATTTATTTTGGGATAAATTTGTTTTCAAAACAATTATATTTATTAAATTTCTACTTCTAGTTCGTACCATTTGTTTGTTGTGATATTTGTTTCCATAGGCGTCGTTAGTTTTATTATAATTATTTTTAATTATCAAAATTTTGTTACATTGCCAACAAAATCATTGATATTTTTACTAGTTTTTGGTTTTCTAATATAATTGGTTGAATTTCAATAGTGATTTATTAATTTTTATGCGTTTTTTTGTCCATTTCAATGGGACCCCAATAGTTTTTTTTAATATTTTAATCGAGACACTGAATGTCCAAACAATATGCGCATGTGCAAACAATATGCGCATAACAAACAAATTTTGTGTTCGCTGGCAAAAAAATTCTACTATACATTGTTAAAACATTCCACATTTCTTCACGTCCTTTGCAACTTTCTATGTTGCATCCGCTATCCTGGGAAACCATAGCTGAAATAAAAACTATGCTGAATGGGTTAAATATTAAAATTAAATAAAATTAGCATATTCAATAACAAAATTTGAAGCGATATTTTTTATTTATTTTTTCTCAATAAAAATTACAAAATTTATTTCTTAATTTAATGAAAGAAAAACAATAACAAAAAATGACAAATTTTCTATTAAAAAAAAAATAATAATTGGAAATGCATAAACAAATCAATATACTACAGTCAGATAATTATATTATTTTACACCATATAGGTTTCTAAATTGTTTTACATACATATATAAATAAAAAAAATATATTTGGAACTGGTGCGTTTCTTTTATTAACTAAGTATACAACATGAAAATCATACTTCTTTTTTGATTATGAGAATTGCAATAAGTAATAAAAGAAACGCACCCAGTGTTTTAAATAATTTCATCAAATTTATACAATGGAACTAAAAAAAAGTTTATATTTTTATTTAAAAATTCTTTGAAAACTTGAAAAATTAATCATACAAGTGCTTGCTTTTTCTTTATGATTTATTCTGAAAGACCATCATCGACATCTAAAAGTGCAAATTTATCTGTAAGTTCTATGTTCTGAAAATAAACGGAATGATTGTAAGTAAAATTCGTTTTATGATGTAAATTAGGGTCTCTTTACCGGTCCTGTTGGAGGTTGATATTTGGGCATACGATCTTCTGTAATTTCTCTACTTGGTTTGTTCGCTGTTCTGTTATCTCGACGATCTAAATTATCATTTCGATTACCACTACCTCTATTGTCACCGTGATTTTTTTTTTGTGAATAACGATCTCGATCATTATTCGTCCGATCTCTATTGTAGTCTCTATCTTTATCTCTAAAATCTTTACTTCTATTATCACGATCATTTCTTTGAAAATCTCGATTATCTCTCGGCGGGCGATAATCATTTCTACGATCACCCCCTCTACGATCATCTCCTCTTCGATCATCCCGATCACCTCCTCTTCGGTCATCACGATCCCCACCTCTTCGATCATCACGATCACTTCTGCGATCATCATCACGACGTGGTGGACCTCGTCTATCGTTACGATCTCTAAATTCACCAGCCGGACTGTACCTTCTTATAGGAGGTGGTGATTGCGTAGAATCTCCATTATGATCAGACTTCGTACGCCAACTTGAAACTCCTTCAGGTGGTTTCTCTACAACAGCTTTCTCGTTGCTTTCATCATCTCCATCTTCGGCTTCTTCGTTTTCTTTTGCAGCAGCGAGAAGAGCTTGACGTTCTTTTTCCAGTCTTTCTTCAATTTCTCTATCTCTTGCTGTAGTATCAACTGGTTTTGCATCACCAAAAATTTTTGCGCTTGGTACTGGATCACGTTTTACAATGACTTCTTCTTTTTCTTCCACTGGTGGAGGTGGAAGTGGATCTATAGGCAATGTTCTGGGTTGTAAAACTAGTCTCTGTCGCTCTTGTGGTGGATCGTTCTCTCTATTATCGTTACGATTTTTATCTTCATTATACCCTCGTCTTCTGTTGTAAGAATCTCCACCATAATTATTCCTTCTTTGTGATGGTGGTGAGTCTTTGGGTCGTTCACCAGTTCTCCATGACGCTCCATCATCTACTGTTTGATTTTGATCACGTTCTCGATCTCTAAAATTCGTTCCACGTCGATTACCACGTTCCCCACCTTCGCCATCATTATTTTCATTCCGTTGCCTCCAATTACTACCTCCCCCATGTCTGTTATCATTATCCGGAGCGTAATCAATTCGTATCCGACGATTTCTTATCTGTGGCTCAGGCATTCGAAGAGCTTCAATAAGATCCTCTTTTGTTTCAAATTTTATATAACCAAAACCACGTAACCGTCCAGAGTCTCCATCCTCTCGTGGTAAACGTATTGACTCAATTTTTAACCCTTCAAAAAATTCATATATATCCGCTTCGCCTAAATCAAAAGGCAAATTTGTAACATGAGCTTGGTATGGTGGCTGATGTGGTATTGAATCGTCAGAAAAATAACGGCTTGCTCTCGGCCCTGTTGGTAAGCTTATCATCTGGGGACCTCGGCGACTAAACTCTTCCGTTTCGACATCATCAGCCCATACAATTTTTTCCTGCGCTGTATCTCCCAAAAACTGACGGAGGCCGAGTGTTTCACCTCTTTTTTTTTTATTTTTCTTCCCTAAAAAACCAAAAAAAAAAATATATTTTTATCAAGTAAATGACATGTAATAAATATTAAAAGAATCAGCCACGCGGTAGTTTCAGTCAAATGTTTGATTAATAGTCAATAAAGATGATAATTATACAAATATAAATTATTTAGCATAAACAACTATGTATTAAGCTTTTTGCATATCATATTTCTTTATTTTAAAATTAAATTAAAATAATTTTCTCAAGAACAGAAATAAAAATAACACTAACCTGACGTAGCCATGTTGAAATGAACAATTAAAATAAATTGTTTTTATGAAATTGACAACAGAACAAAAATAAGTTCGAAAATTACATGGAAAAGAATTAAGTTTGTTGATTTTTCGAACTTATCTACCCTACCGACAGTATATTTGAACTAAGTATTCCATAATCAATTTTATTAAAATTAGAAAAAAAATTCATGTTTGTTCATTTTAATTATTTTTTATTGATATTTAATGTAAACTTTACATATAAAAAGTAAATTATACATTTGTTTATCTCTTTCTGCGTAAATTGAGACGATTCTTGCGTTTCCATGCAGCTCTACGAGAGCCTCCAATAGTTTGGGAATATCTGTATCCTTTACCAATTCCTCTTGATGATTTACCGGCAGATGTAAGGCCACGTAATTCACGATGTTTGTGCACTGCTTTACAAATCCAATTGATTTTAGGATCACGACGAATAGCGTTGTGGGCAATATCAATTAAAATAACTTCAAAATATTTGTATGATGAATCTTGAGCAACCCAATACGAAGCTAAAACGCGAAGACCTCCAAGTCTACGACCAACACGTTCCTAAAATTTGAAAAGAAAATTGAAGTCAGTATATTTGAATTGAAATTTTAATATTCGTAAGCTTTATTGGTGCGGTCAGACATCTAAGGAAGGATATAAACTTCGACATATATACATTAAGACAATATAAATGGGTATCATCATAAAAAAGCAAACATATTAACACAAAATTTATTATCTTTCAAAAATTTATTTACCTCGGCAATGGATTGAAGCCCGCGATATGGTTTTAATTGATTAACACCATGACTTTTTGGTTTACCATAAGTGCAACCCTTGGCAACTGGACGTTTACGACCTCCACGACGAATTCTAATTCTGTAGATAACATATCCTTGTTTTGCTTTGTACCCAAGTCGTCTAGCTTTGTCTGGACGTGATGGTCTTGGAGCACGGTGCATTTTTGTAAGCTGTCTGTATTGCCATACTCGAATACGTAACAAATATCTCATAACATCACTCTGTTTCTTGCGATACAGCTCCTGCATGTATCTGTAGGCACCCATTTTGAAATGGTGAGTTGATAGACCTAGTAACGAAATCAAACAAATTGATTTGAAGTCACATCATGGGTCTACCCGCTTGTTCAATAAATATATGAACAATCGATGTAGTTGTGCCTTCCATCGCATATTATAAAATATTATGCTGGAAGAATTAATTTACTATAACAGAATTTTATATATAAAATAAACACAATAACATTATTCATAGATAATCAGTGTTGTCAAAATGAGCATCTTCACAGTAATCAGTGTGGTGCATGGCTTCTTAAACTCATCATAAGATACTCTAAAATAAAAAATTTAATACTTTAAAATATAACTTACCCAATAATATAAAAATTAAAGTAGTCCCTCAGCTATTCTAAAACAGGGAAAATAAACTAGTTAATTTCAACCAAATATAAAGTTTTGAATTAAAATATAAATAAATGTATCAGTTGCCAAAAAGTTAACTTCACTAAGAATTTCAGAGTGGTGCATGGCTAGATAAATCATCATTTTTACATCTAATGTGATTATTTAAATTTTGAACTAACAAATTTACATAGATTTTGTAAATGTTTTAAATATGGATAATTTAAAATTTAAGAAATAACAATATAGATGTTTATATATTTACTTGAATTTTATTCTACAAAACTTTTGAATACGTACTTTTATCGCTGAAGTTGAAATGAAAAAGGAAGTCTAGCAATGCCATCAATTTATTTAATGCAAGTTTTTGACATTTTCGTTAAGTTTTAACTGGTGGCGGGTTTTAAAGTTCGTTCAAATATCCTATGTAGTATAGATGGCACTGATGTCATAATAAACACTGCATAATGTACACCGACCCCATAAGCTGCTGATATGGAAATTTTTGACAGCAAATTTGAATGGATT
The DNA here is from genome assembly GCA_963693315.1 of Diogma glabrata. Lineage (NCBI taxonomy): Eukaryota > Metazoa > Arthropoda > Insecta > Diptera > Cylindrotomidae > Diogma > Diogma glabrata. The sequence goes on from OY856187.1 coordinate 400,915,123, forward strand.
TTCCTCAAATATTAATAAAAAATATTTTGTATATCAGGAACTAACAAAATGTTAGAGTAAAACGTTTTTTTTTAAATATGTGGAGTAGTATGATTGAAACAATGTAACAAAATGCGCGGTGATGTGCTCAAAGATCCAGTTTGGCTTTCATTGTTGAACACAATGTACAAAACAAGATTTCTTAAAATTACGTTAAATGATTGAGAATCATTTCACAAACTACCCAAACTTTAATTAAACATAGCCTGGGAGTTTTTTTATCTATTAACCGACAATGATATAGATATTAGATTCTAGACTTTTTAATTAATCGTTTTTATTGCAATTAAATAACATTTTCCTTATACATAAAACTTATCGTAAATTATTTTTCGGAGGCCCAATATCTACTGAAAAATTTGCTGAAAATGTTTTTTACTGGTTGGTTTTAAGTTGTTCGTTTATCCAGTGAAATTATATTTTGATGTTTAAATATATAAAATTAAAGTTGTTACGATTTTTTGAATTTTTATTTTTGATGTTTTCATCTACTTTTTTTTGCTTACTTTATAAAACATTAAGATGGATTGATTTTGAATATTCTATGAAGAAATTATATTCTTTAAGCACTTTAGGAAACGAATTTATTCATAGAATATTCTATTTCCTTACATTTTAATATATATTCTTTATGTTCGAGTTAAGAATTACTTATTTTAAAATATGGAATTAATGATGTTATTTCCTTAGAAAGCGAAGAGCAATAAGAAGGCCATCATAAGACAGAAAAGACCCATGGCCTCAGATAAAGCAAATCCAAGAATTGCATATGAGAAAAGTTGTTGTTTTAATGATGGATTTCTTGCATAACCAATAATTAAAGAACCGAATACTGTTCCAATACCAGCACCTAAAATGAAATGTAACAAAAATTGATGTATTGTTGCTACAATTTAAAGTTATAAAACATTCGTACCTGATCCAGCTACTCCAACTGTGGCGGCACCTGCACCAATAAATTTAGCTGCTGAATCAATATCTCGTTTTGGTGCTGAGGTTTGGAACGACCTTACTTGTGGTAATAGAGCTACTGGTGTTGTATTTTGGGCAGCTATTGTTTGGCTTTGACTGATTACAGCACTGCTTAATGGCCGTAGGAAACTGGCACTAGCGAGCTAAAATGGAATTAATTTACAAAACGTCAAATTGATAATTTGAAAAAAATGTTTGCAAAAAGGTGTGTAAAAATTTGCAACACAATCGGGAACAATTACATTGTCATGTGACTAAAATGCTATCGTTACATAAACTATGGCAGAATTAATTATGTTAAAAAAGCTTTAAAACTCATTCTTCAACTATAAAATCAATAATGTCTGTATCACATTTTATGTTAAAAAACTGCCAATATGTCCACTAAAACATTACTTTTGTTGATCTTTGAATTTCATAAATGAATCAAAAATAAACAAATTTTCATCAAAATTTTGTTTCGATATGAATGTTACATAATTATGCAGTAGACATAAAATTTTGGCACAATTCTATTTTAATTATTACATAACACAAAAAACTACCTTAGAATTATTTAATTAATGTTTTCTTAATTTTGTATTGGGAAAAACTGATTGAACTTTAAGCTTACTTGTCTGGAGAGTGGAGCCAAACGGGAAATTGTTGAAATCATTTTGTAACTCATTTTATTATATAATTAATCAAAATTGATCGGTGCTCGGCAAATCTGAAAAGACAAATAATAATTACTACAAATTTATAATAATTGTATAAACCGGGCGGCTCATATCATTCCTTCAAATTTTTTCCTAGTTACGTAACAAATTTATATCAAATTTTTCTTCAACTATTATATAAACATTATCAAAAAAAGTGAAGTTTATAACATACTACTATCGATAAACTATTAAATATTCTAAAACTTGCAATATATTCATATATTTCTATATTCTAAAACTCTTTATAATCAAAAATGGCTGTCTTGACACTTTTAATATTCTTTTCTCAATATATTTTTTATATCTTAATTTTCACAACATATACAATACTTGTACCAGAAATATTTATTTAGATTTTGTATAAAATTATTACTTTTATATTTTCACTAGTTTTAATCGATGATGATGTTGAAAACTTTGATTTTAAATTGATTCAATTTTATGAAGAGTATTTATTATCGACCAACCTACCTTAGTACAGTATCAGTCAAAAGATGAAATTTGGCGACTGAAAATTTTATTAACCAATTTGAAGGAAAATATCAATATAACCGAGTTTTTCACGAACTAAACGGAAGTGAAGAAATCCAGTTAGTATTATTACGATATGGACTCATTTGAATTTGTAAATAATCCTAATTTTTAAAAAACCATAACAAAATTTATATTCTTATGAATTAAATAACCAATATTTTATCATTTAAAATCAAAAAGGTATGTCTCTGATTCTTTATTTATGTCACATATGACAATATTTTAAAAAAGTTATAATTAAACGATTCTTAAAAATAATTACGTTAGATGTCACTAAATTTCGAATTATTTATTGATTTTTCAAAATAACTAGGTAAATAATTTGTTTATATATATAACAATTTTAATAACATAAACCGTGAATTAGAAAGTGCTTAACTAAATTTTTAATAAAAATTTCAATATATTTTAAAATTATTTAAAATATAAATCTACAATTTGTATTTTTTTAAAATTCGGATTTCATTGCATAACCATTCCTGTCCCGTGCGAGTAAAGACATTACTTGATTCCGCAGTCATACATAGGGGATATGGCCGTGTTCTTAATTAACATCTGTAAATTTAATGGCTGCGGAATAACATTTCCTAGCTTAGGAGATTTAATACAACATATAGAGGATACTCATATTGGTATGTATAAAATATAATAAATTAATCAACATAAACGTTGTATATCTCTAAAATAATTCCATCTGATGATTTTGTAATGTTTAGCAAAGGTGCAAACCTCTGTCAGCATAAAATACTAATACAAATATAAAAATATCTTAAATTTTTAATGAAGATATATTTGTCAGCTGGTTTTGTAATAATATTGAATTTTTATTTAATAATTTATGTAATAGAGCTTTTGAATATGAACTGTGTGTTATAATCTATAATATAAAAATAATGAATCATTTTTTTCAAAGATTATGATCCACATGTCATTGAGCAAAAGGAGCAATCGCGTCCACAATGTATTCCGTTAAGTTATGCACTAAGATTTATAACAGATGCTGCAAGGAAGGAAATTCCTTTTTCTGCGACAGCAGGAGTAGAACTTAAAAGAAAGTTAGCTATTAAACATCATAGTTATAGTTTATCGTCATCAAATCGAAGTAATACTCCTCTGGGTAATATATTTTAATAATCAATGTTTTGTTAATTTTGAATAACTTTTGTTGAACTTTTCAGGAAGTGATTTGGACGATGATGAAATGGAACAATCAGAGTCAGATGACAGCAATGATTCATGGACAACAGAAGAGTTTAGTTCGGAATTCATTATGAAATACGGAAGCAGGTAAAAATTTCAGTTAGATTTTTGCAAATATTTACAATTTGACCATCGTCCTCCCCTCAGTACATATTAACTTTCAATTCGTTCACAAATCATTCTAGGCTGTAATTTTTTTGTATATTTTATCGAATTGATTATTTTTATCTATTGATTATTATTTAATTATGTTTTTTATTTCGAGTGTTTAGTTATGACATCTATGATTTACTAATCTAACCATTATTGTTTTACTGTTATTTTCGGTTATTTTATTTTAATTGACTTGTTTCACTGCATCATGTTCAGAGATATTACGCATAAGACTTTAAAAAATATTCTGAAAAATGACTTAAAATAATGGTTTACTATAATAATAATAATAAAACTTAAATATTGAATTCAGTAAAATAATATAGAAATAAAAACATAAAAAATGTGGATCAACTAGAATAATAGTTAATTATTTTGTTTTTAACCCGAGGAAATTGAAAATTGCTGTTTATGTATAATTCTGTAGCTCGAATTCAAAAATCCGAGCTAGTAGCGAATTATACGCAAGTTAACATTAAAGATTATCATCCCCATTAGTTTATAATCAGTTATTATATACACAAGTAGGGTACGCCCTACACAAGTTGGGTACGCCCTACCTATAAAAAACTGTTTCATATTATCAGTTGTAATGAGAAACTTTTTAAGAAATACTAAAAATATAACAAGAGACGTTATTGCTCTTAACTCAGATGGCAGAGAGTTAAAAGAAACGGCGCCATAGTTGTGAAGTATTTTCTACAGAGTTCTGAGTTTGCTCTAGGTGCTTTGGAGAAATTTCTTTGTCTTATACTCTATGGTGTAACCATTCTAAAGTTTCTGTTGTAAAAAAGAGATAAAGACGGGTATGTTTTATTTTTGCCACTTATATATGTCGGACTGCATGCTTTTGAGCTCTAATAATCGGATAGAGATGATTATTATATGCGGAGCCCCATGCCATTAAACATTATTGAAGTTTTGAGCCTATTAATGCATGGTAACACATTCTTAAAACGGTGGATGAGCATACTGATCTTAAAAGGTACATCTTTCTAATTGCACAGAGCAGATAACCTTTGATGTGATCAATATGAAAGTTCCACTTGAACTGTGTTAACTGCTCCAATAACTGTGCAGGAATCATTGCATGCAATCCCATCACATAAGTGGTGATGGTAGATCACGGTGTTCGCAATGTTACTACTTTTAAAAAACATAAACTTTGGATTTGGTACTTTTTTTTTTATTAATTAGTTAGACATGTTTAGCACACTAAATATGAAATATTCATTATTCAGACTCTTTGAATATCCGAAGATACCATGTCAACTATAAAGGAAGGAGATGAGGAAAATGGAAGGAATTATGATATAGGGATAACTATACTAATTAGTGACATGGAATGAAAATCAAACCAAGTTCTTATTTTTTTAAGTCGTTGTTTATATGTGTTGGCTAGATCGTCAGCAAAACCTGTAACTTTCCCACGGAGAACAATTTTGAAGATTGAGTTTATATATGGGGCACTTTTACAAACCGAAAAGATTTGTACAAAATCTGACCGACAAATTTTTAATTTGGCTGAAATTTTTTTTACAGGTTTTATATCGAAAAAAAGATATACATGTTCCAGGATTTTTTTTGAAAATATAGCGGTTTTAAATTTCGAGAATTTCGTGATTTTTGTCTTGACTAGTTATTTTCAAAAATTCATATCTTCGATTCTATTAAAGATAGAAACTTCAAATTTGTTTTATTTTAAAGTTAAAAGATGCTAGTTTAAAAAAATAAAATTAATAAAAGTTATTAACAAATTCCTATTGTTATAAACAAATAAAATGTTCAAATTTATCTTTAGTCATTGCCCCACCCACGAAATAAGTTTTTAGTATGACCATGGAATTTTTTGTCGTCCCGCGCTCGATAAATTAATTTATGTCTAACAGTAAAAATCATTTCTCCATTAATTAAAAATATGTTTTTATAGGAAATGAAACGTAGAATACGATGGTCACACTAAAAACTCATTTCGTGGGTGGGGCAATGACTAAAGATCAATTTGAACATTTTATTTGTTTGAAAAAATCCTCGAACACGTATATCTTTTTTTTTTATTAATTAGTTAGACCTGTTTAGCACACTAAATATGAAATATTCATTATTCAGACTCTTTGAATATCCGAAGATACCATGTCACCTATTGTACAAACCTTCAACCGGGTTAGCGGTTTTCACTGGTGGGGGCTGGACAGTTAGCTTTACTGGAAGATTTGTATGATGAAGAAAAATAACATATTATTTTGTTTAATGTTAAAATAATTGTTATTTATTTATGGTAATTCATTTTCTTTAAATAAGCAATTTTTGCTGCGTTAACAATTATATCAATTTATTATTAAATTAATTTAATATAATAATGCAATTTTGCATTATTGAAATGAGCAGGGTTGGTTGATATATTTCTATCTGTTGAGGTATCAACATACTCCGGGGCCCAGCTGTATACTGTTATACTTCTAGTTGATGGGCTGCAGGAACTTCATAAACCTCTTGAATGCATCGATATTTGATAATTATAATAATTGCAATGGAGACAATTAATCCATACAAAATAAAATAATGATGAACATCATGAACTGATGGCCTTTGCAAGAACGGTAAGGTTTCTTGATCTTTTATTATATTAATAGAATTTTCTGCGATTCTCACTTCTTGAAGAATACTGTTAGTGATGGAGTAATTCCAAAGTTGACTAAAGTTGTTAAACTCGACTTCATCATCAAAATCCATTTGATTCAAAATTACGGAGTAGATGGTACTGTTGTATGATCCCTGGGATTGTAACAATATTTTTTCACTCTTTGCCACGCACCTGGGTTTCAGTATAAGTTTTCCACTTCCGTTTAGATGGATCATAAATTGGTCTTCTTTGCATATGATTCGAAGATTGGTTTCGTTGCTTAATGCGAACAACCAAGTGTTGTTCTTTAATTGGTACCAACTATCAACAGGTTTGTTGTTCGAATGTTAAGAGGCCTCTCATAATCTACTCCTGTTTTTAAAAAATGGTCGAAAAGGAACAATTCTTGATGATGGTAGATTACCCATATTTGCTGATTGGCCTTAGCTTTGAATCTGTGACCTTTTACGCATTTATGAATTTAATTCCGAACACAACTTTTTGCATTAATAATCCAAAAACGCTTTCGAATGTAAGCTAACGTTAGCTGCGCTCCTCCATGCAAAGTTGTTAAATGAGCATTCGTTATTATTAGCTCGGTTACTGGATGTTTTTTGGGTAAAATAATCGGATGTTTTTCGGTAAATGAAAGTGTTGAATTTTGTAATCTACCTCCTTCCCGTAGTATTCCTTGTTGGTCTAGAAAGGGACTCAAAGAAAGAATTTTACTTTTACTTAAGATATGCGTTTTAGTTTTTAGTTGTAATACTTCTTCCTGCAAGTTTTTAGATTGGACTGCTATTACGATTCGCTGCAAAGCTTCCTCCATCTCTATGGTTGTTAGGGTTAGAGACGTCGGATACTGTTTTTTTCTAAGTCGGTTTATAAATCGCTGACAGTATGCTATAACTCGTTGTATTTTTATTAATTTAAAGTTTCTTGTACAAAGAAGACTACATGGATCAGTTGTCATCATCGTAGTTAGCACAGTTCTTTTTGTATCTGGAATATCTTTTTTTATTTCAGAATTTTTAATTCAGTTGTTAATTTTGGCCATTTTCGTGATTTTCCTTTAACCAATTTGGTCCGTTCCACCAAAAAAAATGTGCACTTAATTTATCTGGATCAATTCCTCTAGTAGCGCAATCTGCTGGGTTGTCTTCTGTTTTAACGTGGTTCCATTGTGAAGCATCAGTAAGTTGTTGTATTTCAGTTACTCGATTGGCAACAAAAGTTTTCCATTGAACTACCTCTTATCCAGGATAATGCAATCGTGGAATCACTCCATGCATATGTTTTTATATTTGAAATTTGCATTGCTTGTTCTACATTTCGTAACAATTTGGCTAATAGCAACGCTCCACACAGCTCTAATTTAGGAAGAGTGATTTTTGTTGTTATTGGCGCCACCTACCTTACTAACAGGTGACTGTTTTTATTTTCTTCTCATCTTTGGTTGAAAAATATACTGCTGCTGCGTATGCAAGTTCTGACGCATCACAGAAACCATGCAACTCAGGTGTATTACATTTTAAGTTATTGACCCATCTCGGAATTTTAGTTTTTCTATTGCAGGTAATGTCTGTTTTTATAGAATCCATTTAAAATTTAGATTACCTGGCAGTGGTTGATCCCAACTAACACCAGTCAACCATAGTTGTTGGAGGAGTATTTTTGCTTGAATGATTTGTAGGAGAAAGTCATCCAAGAGGATCAAACAGTTTTGATGCTTCCGAAAGAAATTCGTTTAGTCGTAATAATTTCGGTATCCGGAATCGTTACCTTGAATTCAAAAGTATCTGTTGTTGGGTTCCAACTTATTCCAAGCGTTTTTATTGTATCATCGAGTTTTATCTGATATGATTTTGTTTCTTGAAACTCAATTGGTATGTTTGATAACATACTAGGGTGATTTCCAAACCATTTCGTCAGGTTGAATCCGCCACTTCTTAAAGAATCAAGAAGCTGCTGTTGAGTTATAAGTGCTTCTTTGATTGTTTCGTTACCAGATATCAACATAAAAATCGTTGAGAATGATTTCCGAAGCTAATGGATATCTAAATTCGTTATCGTATGCAATCTGTTGAAGTGTTCGGATGGCTAAGTATGGTGCAGAGGTTGTTCCAAACGTAACTGTAGTAAGTTGATATTCTTTAATCTTTTCTGTAGGTGAATTGCGCCACAATAATCTCTGGAAATGCTGATCATCTTCATGAATTTTAATTTGTCGATACATTTTTTCAACATCGGCACCATACACGTATTTATGTTTACGCCATCTCAATAGTATAGATAATAAATCTTGTTGGATTGTCGGCCCAGTCATTTGGTTGTCATTATGGCTGACACCGTTGGTAGTTTTAGCAGATGCATCAAAAACAACTCGTAATTTTGTTGTTGAGCTGTTTTCTTTGATCACAGCATGATGAGGAATATAATACGATCCGTTGTTGTTGGATGTATCTGGTTGCATGTGTCCTAGCTCAATGTGTTCTTGCATGCAATCCTTGTAAGATCTTTCAAATTCTGAACATACTCCCAAAGGTTTGTAATATTTTTTAAACGTAATACGAACCATGCATCGACCATCCAGTCCTAAATTATGTGTTGATTTATAATGCTCTTCACATTTTTGTTCTTCTGTTGTAAGAGTTCGTTTGGGTACCACTTCTTCGATCTCCCAGAATTTCTTTAATTGGTTGTCTATTTCTATAGAAGTAACCATTGATTTGATTCGGCCTTGGTTAGAGCTGCCATACCTTCCTGATACTATCCAACCAAATTCTGTTTGTTGAGCCATCGGTTCTGATGTATTACCTTTAATTATGGCATCTAGTATGATTTCTGAGTAATGATTTGCCCCTTACAGCACATCGATAGGACCCGGTTTGTAATAAGTTGGGTCAGCCCACATAAGATTGCTTAAAAGATTCCACACTCTATCATCTATATGTTGTTCTGGAAGGATGGTAGTAAGAACATCAAGAACCAAAGCGTTAATTTTCATCTTAAATGCAGATGGGAATCTAGATTGTAGTTTCTAGATTCACAGATTTTCGTACAATTCCAGCATTAGCTCTCGCAACTCCAGTTACTTCAATAAACGTTTGGTGTCCTTGTATCTTCAATTGATTTGCCGCCTTTGTTGTTATAAACGTTGGTTGAGACCCAGGATCTATTAATACTCGAAGATATTTGGGTTGAATATTATTTTGATTACAAACTTGAACAATTGCCGTTCCTAGTAGCGTACCGGACTGTTGTTCATTCTGACGAAGTGACATAAACGTTTTTAAGTTAGATGCACTAATTGTTTGGTAATTGGATGACTTTATATCATTTTGTGATTTATCTGTGTGTAGAAGTATATGATGGTTTCCCATGCATTTCGTACATTTTATTGCAGATTTACAGTAGCCATTGTTCTGGTGCACGATAAGACATTTTCTTCATAATATCAATAAATTCACCAGCTGTGTTCTTTCAATTATTGATAGTTTATTAAAAGCTGGACATTGCCCAATATGGTGACTTCCACTATATTGTTGGCAATTGTTGACGTTTGAATTTACGGCATGAAACCCTTTTACTTTACTGTTAGTCGATGAATTGGTATTATTATTTGAAGCGTTTGAATAGCCAATGTTGCGTTTGTTGCTACTTTGGATGAAACTTTTGTCGGCTATTCTAGAGTTGGAGATAGCTTCAAGTGATTGAAATTGTCCCTCTAGAAATTTCAAAAATTCGTCCAATGTTTGAATTTCTCTAGGATTAGCGAGTGTTGTTTCATATAATCTAAGAGTTTCGGAATCCATTTTTTTTGTGATTATTGGAATGATAATTGCATTCCAAGAACTAATATCTGTTCCAAAGTTGTTTATGTATGTTTAGTATCATGCAGGTTTCTAATAGCTGCAGCCGATTCTGTGTTAATTACTGGTAGAGATAAAATTGTATTTTCCTATTTTGTTATCAGTAATCTTTTGTTGTACCAGAACAAGCAGAATTTTAATTTGAACTACCAGAATTTCCCAAGCTGTGTTGTAGTTTTGCTCAGTTGTTTCCAAATGACTTATAATTTTCGCTGCATCACCACCTATGTAGGATTTCAGTAAAGACATCTTATAAGTTGTAGTCAAATTTAGGATTTTCATGAGTAAATCTTTTAAACTGATCGTAAAATGATGACTACTTGCTGCATTCTCCATAAAAACGAGGAAAATCGATTTGTGGAAGCTTAATATCGATTTGCGGTTCGTTTATTTCTATATCCACCTTATTTCTACTAATATATTGCTGTAGAAGAGTTATTGTTTCTTCTGCTTCATCAGTAATAGATTCGTAGATATGTTGTTGGTTTACATATCCTGCATCGTCTTCCCCTTCTAAAGACATAATTATTTCATGGTGAATAAGTTCAAGTTTTTCCATGGTATCGAATCTACCTGTCTTTGTTTTATTAATAAAAGTTCTTTCGGTTTTCGTAAATTAATAGCGTCTCGAATTACTATTAGATTTCGAATAAGTTGTGTGTTCATTATATCTTGTTTTCGTGCTAATAATGATTCTGGTAAATCTTTTGTTGCTGTTGATAAACCACTTGAAAAAGTTGTTGATGCTGGTAGTTTATCTGAAACAGAGTTTTCTGGATCACTAACGACACTGGCATTCTGCTGAACTTCATTTACGTTTTTGGTTGCTGCGACTGCTGGCACTGATTGTTTTTGTTTTAGTTCAGCCATTATGTACTCATATGATTGGTAAACCTTCAGCCGATGTTCTTTGAAGTAAGGATGCTTCGTATCAATTCCTTTGGTGGTTCTTAATATTTCGTCCACCCGTTGATACTCTAGATACAGCCTTTGTACTGTAAGTTTTTTTCTCACAATAATCGTACGTTTTTCTGTCTTTGCCATCCTTCTTATAGTTGGTAACCAGCTGATTAAGACTTTCAGCTGTCTCTGCTTGTTGGTCGAACAGAGCTTTTGTATTCATTGTAAAAATTGCTTTTGTATTCGTTGTGGAAGGACACAGTTCTACAACAAGGTATTTGTACAACAAATGGATGGGATAACTCGGCAACTGTTGTTTGTCGATTATACTGCGCACACGATGGAAGGATATTTTGAATTTCCTTAGGGAAGAATTCGCTAAAGTTATATTTATAGTAGATTGACAATTCAGCCACATTTCTTCTGTGCTGGAGTGAATCAAGCTGGTCCGTTAGTTCTATATTACCAATCAACCGTATTGCTTTTCTCTGTACAGAGTCTAGACATTTTATTGTTGACTGACAAGCACCTCCCCAAACATGACAGCAGTACTCAATACATGGACGAATAAAGGACTTGAAGATTAGCAAAATTTGCTCGGGATTGAAATACTTTTTACATCGACTCAAGAATCCTAATTTTTGCATTGCAGATTTAGCGAGGTTGAACACATGTTTATTCCATTTAAGGTTATTTTGAATATCCACTCCAAGAAGTCTAACTGATTCAACCTCGCGCAATTCTTCATGGTTTATCTTAATAGGGAAATTTTTATGTCGCTCTATTTGTGAAAGACGGCATAGTTTGGTTTTGGTTGGATTAAATGAAACAAGATTACGATCACCCCATTCCATTATACAATCCAGGTCTTTGTTGATAGAATCAATTAGCAGCGCTCTATCAGTGGTAGCTGCAGTATGAGATCGAAATTTAGGAGATGCATGTGATGCATGCAATGTGCTGTCGTCAGCGAAACTATGGATTGGGTACACTGTGGAAATAAGTAAATCATTAATGTATAGAAACAAGGTTGGTGAGAGTGCAGAACCTTGGGGAACCCCAGCATTGGTTGTGAAAATATTGTATGTGATACTATCTAAATTAACATGAAATTGGCGACCTGTAAGAAAACTATGAATCCATGGCACAGTAAGATGGTCTATGCCATAAGATTTTAATTTAGCTGTGAGATTTTTATGCCACACTTTATCAAATGCTTTAAAAATGTCAAGTGGAATACTGAATGTTTCACCATGGTTTTATCTTTTTGTATCTTCTTTTTGTCATATCTTTTTGTTTAAGTAGAACTCGTAAAAAAAATTTCAGCTGAATCAAAAATTTCTTAGTCACATTTTGTCTCAATCTCGAACGTATTTCTTTTTTTTTCGATATAAAACCTGTAAAAAAGGCTTCAGCCAAATAAAAAATGTGTCGGTCAAAAAGGTGTTCGGTTTGTAAAAGAATGACCCATATATGAAAATTAATTTAGACCCCAGTACTGAGCCTTGTGGAACTCAAGTTGATAGGTTGCCAAAAAAACTAACGCGTGATACAATTCTTTCAGCTTGTTGTCTATTAGAGAGGTATGAACGAAACCAGGAATTGATGCATCCTCGAAACCCAATTCTATGGAGTTTATCAAGAAGAAGTTTATGGTCGACCATATCAAACGCATTAGTTATATCGATAAACAGGCTAGCAGTGAACTTGTTCTTATTTTTGCTTGCAAAAATTCGCTTTAGAAATGTTATCAGCGCATTTTCTGTATTATAATTATCCCTAAACCCAAACTGAGCCCCATTAAAGAAGCCTGACATATTTAGAAATGTTACTAACCTTGATTTAAGAGTTTTTACAAAAACTTTACTAATTGAAGACAGTAATGAGATTGGGCGATAATTTTCCACCAATTATCACCTTATCACCTTTTTGTGAATGGGAACAATTAAAGCCTTTTTTAAACTTTCTGGGCAAATACCGCATTCCATGCTTCTGTTAAAAATATGATTTAAAACATCCACAATCAAAGGCGCTATACACTTAATAGTAATGTTATCAGGTCCATCACATCCACCTGAGGGTTTGTTTTTAGCTGAGATATGCTTGAAAGCAATTCAGTTGATGTAGCAGGGATGAAAAAGAAAGTTTTCGGGTTAAACTTCTCCTGTTCAAAAAACTGTATACCTATGCGCCTATTGATTTTAGTTTTAGGATCATATGTCGCATTAAGAAAGAAATCATTATAGTATTGTGCAATTTCTGCGGGTTCTGTGGTTAAGCCATTATTACAATCTATCTTTGTAATTAGTTCCTATTTAGCTTTGGAACTACCAAGGATGTTGTCGACCAAACACCATTGAGCTGTGATATCTTTCCAACATTTAATGAATTTGTTTTGGTAATAATTATCTTTTTAAATTTTCATTAGTTTTTTAATGCTTTGGATGGAACCAAATATTCATCTTGTAAGCAGAGAGAACAGCCGGTTTTCTTAATTTTTTTTGGAGAATATTTTTTCTCTGAATTTTGGTGTATAAATCATCAGAGAGCCAAGACTGTAGCTTTTTGGTTTTATGTTTAACATTAAGTTTCTTACAAATGTTTATGTTCGCAGTTGGATTACTCTTTAAATGAAGGATTACTCTCCGCAAAAACTTTAGACCAATTTTCTTCAGCAAGCAAGCACCCTGTTTAGTTTATTATAATCAATTACCTATTTGAAAGTAAAACAAAACAAGTCATCGTCATCCTTAGTATTCGAAACATTGGTATTGTACTGGATGTTAGAGCAAAGACAAGCGTTATCTGTTACGTTTAAATTCAGGACTTCAGTAGTTAGGGTAAATCTACTGTCCAACGATTGACGATTAAAAATGTGGTCGATGCAAGTATCACTAGCAGGTCTGGTAGTTCCATTAATCAACGAGTCCAAAGGATGGCATCATAAAAAGATACTCAGATGATAATTCTGGCCGGTTTAGGATATTTATGTTTATGTCACCCAATACTATCAAGTTTTTGGATTTGATTCTACTTAGGTATTGAGATAATTCATTAGTAAACATACCTTGACTGCGACCATGGAGCCAGTAGATGCATACAAAGGCTACCTTAGCAGTTAGCAGAATTGATCGTAAGCTCAACTCTAATAACATCAGCGTTTTCCATTTGGTCAACAATTACAGAATACTGTAAATCATTATTATTAAATAAAGCAACTTCCCCTGCACTATAATTATTGTTACAGTTGGCGTATAACTTGTGATTGGGCAATACATCATATGTTGAGACTTCATGTTCATATATCCAGATTTCATATAGGAAAATTATATCTAGTAACTTACACGAGACGGAGAAATTGGTGAAAAAAGATCAACATTTTTCCGTATGCACTTTCCGAACATACGCTTCTGATGCACCGCTATAATACTGTTCTGATTAATAGTATTGATCAACACTCGAAACTGGGCTTTAACCACCGCTTGCGGTCAATAATAAAACTCACAGTACTACAGCTCGCATGTTAACGTCAAACTTAGATAGTTTGGAGTATCGGCTTCATTCAATTAGGCACGTGTTGTGAAAATTTGTTTTTTATTTTTAACAGTAATTTCTGTTGTACGTTTATGTTAAATCGTATAGCTGGATGTGGCAGTTTAGTATTTATGTGTTTATTTTATTGTTTTATCTGGCGATCTACGGTTTATGTGATAAATTGTTTACGTCCATTATATATCCGTGTTCATTTAGAAACACAAAAGCTTCAGGTGGAATGTATTCTGTTGACTTGGGTTTTTCAAAGTAATTTTGATTTGGATATATAATGTGTTTAATTAGAGTATTTTCTACAGATCGGCATCTTAGGAAATGTTATCTAGTTAAATGAACTATTGTCTGGTCTATACGATGAGTATTTTTGTAGTTCTCGTAGTTTCTCCATACAGGTAGTTAAGTCAGTTCATACTATTCCATTGTGGAACAAATCTTTGGAGAACTATGGTGAAACATTCAGTATTTCACTTGATATTTCAAAACCGATCTTAACCTTTAGACAAAATCAAAACATCCTTACATCGTGTGCGCAGTGTAACCAACAAACAAGAGCTTCAGAAATGTCCCACCCATTTGTAGTCCAAATACACCTTTTTGTGTTACAGACCCAGAGTCCACAACAATATCTAAGAGTTCTAAGGTGTTGATGTACGCAAAGTTTTTTTTTACGGAATGGATAATTAAACTATAAATCCTATCACATAATAGAAAGGAGAAACAAAAAATAAAATAAGAAATAAAAAGGCAATTTTTTTTATAAATTTACAGGAACTAACACTTGGTTGCCAATAATCCTGTTGAAAGGGGATATTCTTTGATCATATGACGACGCACGCTCTTCCTCAAGGATTAAAGCTCGCATATAGCGTTATATGGAAGCTCATTTCTTCGAGAAAACAAGTCAACAAAAACTGATCTCTTCATGCGTATAATCGTTCTTTGTTGTAGAACAGTTTCTTTTTAGAATGATTATTTTAATAGAGTGGCGAAATTGTTATATTTATTGCACCTCTCTGTTTTTTCCTAATGAGTTCATTTCTCAGACATTTTTAAGAAAATGAACACCATAATTTAAAAAATAGTTCTACTGTTTACATATCCCTCATACTCCTTCCATTTTCCTAAATTCTGTTCTCTAGTTGACATGGTATGCTCAGATATTCAAAGAGTCTAAGTAATGAATATTTCATATTTAGTAGTTTTTAAATCATAAAAAAAACGATGTAATCAAAATGAGTCATCATAGAGCATCGAAAAATATTATCATCGAAACGTGTTATAAAACCGAAAATCAGTACACCGAAAGATCATACCACCGAATTTCATATCATTGAAAGATTTTGAAATTGAAAAATCATTATATCGAAATATCATATCACTGAAAATTCATTTCGTCGAAAAGTCATTGCATCGAAACGCCATATAAAAAAAAAATTTAATTCATAAAATCGAAAAATAATTTGATCGAAATTCATAAAAAAAATAAAAAGTCATGTAATCGAAATATCATAGCATCGAAAATATTCGGTATAATAAATAATTCATTACATATCGAGAAATCATTCAACCGAAAAATAGGGTATGCCTTAAATCATTAAAAAAAACTGGCATATCAAAATTAAAGTATGTATGGTTTTAGGAAACGATTCATTTAAGCGATTACCATAATATAATTTTTCATTTTTTGATTTATTGATATTTTTCGATGTAATGATTTCAAAATTAGCCAAAATAACACATCACTGCGTAAATCGGCATTTTTTAAAAAATAGCGAGGTCTTTGCTGTGTTGGATCGAATATAATCCTAGACGACTGTATATCTATATAGACAATCATAGACAATTTCTCTAAATCAAAACTATGTATATAGGCCCATAAAATTACGCATTGTACGTGTTGTTGTCGGTTACAACTCAGAAGTTTTTTTAATCTCTGGGGGAGGCTACTCACATAATGGATCTGCTGATTCCACTCGCTCGCTTAATTTTAAGTTA
Organism: Diogma glabrata; assembly: GCA_963693315.1. Lineage (NCBI taxonomy): Eukaryota > Metazoa > Arthropoda > Insecta > Diptera > Cylindrotomidae > Diogma > Diogma glabrata. The sequence continues at coordinate 400,931,664 of OY856187.1, forward strand.
TAGAAAAACATTTAAGGAACAAGAACGTTCCATGGCACCAGTATCCTAAAGGGCACCATTTACCAGTTATATCGCTTACAAGGAAGCAAAAACAAAATTCCAGCCGAATTTGTTGAATAACTCCAGTCCCCAGGTTCCGGGCGAGAGGACTCGGCAGGTCCATTATGTGAGTACCCTCCCCCAGAGATTAAAAAAATGTCTGACCTGTAACCGATAACAACACGTAAGCCATATCTTTTTCCGTTATTCTATGGGCCTAATATGCTTAGCTAGTATTGGTCTCTTTGATTTAATCGTGTGCTTTGATAATTGATAATAAAATATTTATCATAAATTGATTCACGATTCGCTAATTGATCATATCTAATCTATATAATGAATATAAAAATAACAAGAAATATGAGTTATGAAATTAAGTAACATAAATAAATAAAATAATAATGTAAACCTTTTTTTTTCATCATGCAAATTTAATGAACGGAAATGGTTTGTGTATGTTGTTTCATAATATAATCGAACTTTTTTTAATTATATAGGCATTCCGGTACGGGTAATAACAGTAATGGGGGTAATGATAAACCATTTGCCTGTCCTGTCCCTGGTTGTAAAAAACGCTACAAAAATGTCAATGGAATAAAGTATCATTCTAAAAATGGCCACAAAAAAGATGGAAAGTAGGTTGTTAAAACAAAACAAAGCATTAAAACCTACATTAAATAACTTTTTTTTTATAAAAAAAATCTGTTTTTATAATTAAAAAATATAGAATCCGCAAATGTTTCAAATGTCACTGTGGAAAAAGTTACAAAACATCACAAGGCTTAAAAAGTCATACGAACATCGCTCACAATATTCAAGCAGAGACAAGTAGTCCAATTTCTATATCCGTGATGACATCATCGTCTTCGTCGTCTTCATCGTCATCCTCATCGTCGGCATCATCTATTTCATCTCTAACAAACTCACCGAATACATCTATATGTGGTAGTGATTTATCATCGTCAAGTAATAGTAGCGCCATAAGTAATACACCAAATAATAATATTACAACTTCTACTATTACAAAAAACAACAACAACTATAGTTTAATTACAATCAAAACAAAACCGGCTGTTATGAAATCTCCATGCGGTAAAAAATTAATCAAAATAATTTCTGATGACGGAACTTTAAACAATGATAAATTGTTAACAAAATTAGATAATGCAAACAATATAACTTCAATGAAAATGACGTTGCCAAGCCTGGTTAATTTGGGAATCTTAACCCCCGCTACATCACCATCACAAATTCAACAACAAATCGTTCAAAATAATGGAAATAATACAATAACCAACCAAAGTGATAACGGATGTGGTCTTTTGCCACTGACACCTGTTAGTCCAAATATGAGCAAAAATTTAAATTTTGTTACATCTAATGAGATTATTATAACAGATCAGACGTAGCCGATACTTAAAACGCTACTTACAAGGAATAAGTAAACAATTTTTCATCGAAAAGACGAAAATTGTGAAAATTTTGTGAAACAGAATTTTTTATTTTCGAAAAATTCTTTAAATCTAATTAACTTATTTATTTTAATTGTACATTATATTTGGAAATTAATGTTTTCCTTTCTCCTCCCTAAATAAGATATCCCAAAAAGTAATTTAGCGATTATGTATTAAAAAATTTTTTTAATCTTTCTCCTGTTTATATTGAAAAAATTTGTGTCCTGTGGTTAAGATGTAAACATTTACTTTAACCTTCGTTATTAAAATAATTTTTTTTAAATCTATAACTTGAAAAAAAGATTTGCTTTTTCTACACTAGCTTTAAATAATAAAAATAAAACTTTGTTTGATGATTTTTATACGAAAGTTATTTTATTTATAATTTAAAATGCAAATATTTTTTTTTAAATTTTTTGAAATTATAAATTAATTTTTTTCCTGTGATTTATTGTTGAATTTTTTTTTCTTCTAGTAATTTTAAATTAGACGTTTCTTATATAATCGTTTGACGATGTGTTCTTATTTAATTTATAAATGTCCTATGATTATTAAAATCAATTTAAAAATTAAAAAAAATTTAAATGGCTTAAACTATTGATTCTTTACATAATAATTACTGTACATAGATCAATTTGTTCTATGTCACATCAATAGTATTTAAAAATGAGATTTGTTTTTTTTTTGGTTATATTCCTATTTATAAAAAAATTGTTAAAAATATGTATATAGGCTATCTTCAAGCGAAAAGTGTTTGTGTAAAATTTTAACTTTAAACACTTTCAGTAAATTATTCAGTAAATATTATTATAATAATATACTAGAGAGGTTGACTTCATTATATAAAATAAAACAATTTAATAATTTATTTTAATTTAAAATAATATTAAGTGTTTAATGATAATATTGAAATAAACAAAAGTAAACGCTTATGTGTTGTGGATCCGAATTTCTAAAATTCAGATAAAAAATAAATACATTTGTTGTATCTCTAAATATATACCAATCATATTCAAGTTTTTGCTCTTTCAAAAAAAAAAAAATGTTCAATAAATAGAAGTATTTTAAATTAAAAAAATTAAAACAAAAAGAATAATTGCAGATGGCACTATCAGTCAGATAAAGCCGGAGGCTCCAACTTTTATTCTTATCAACTTCTTTAATTCTTCTAATATTGATTAGAATTTTCTTTATCGATGTAATAAAATTATAAAAAAAAATTAAAATTGAAAAGTAATAATAATTCATAATACGATGTAATTGCTGTGTTTTAAAACATGATTTTAAAAATTTATTTACATGTAAACTTTAATTTTACTCTCACAAATTATTAGATCAAGAGAAAGGACTTTGAATTTGTATCATTATGAAGTAAATCATCATATTCCAGTAAGCAATCAACTTATAGTCTGTATCATTCGGTTTTTAAGTTTTTTAAACTTATATTCAAATATGTTGTTTTTGTATATGTAAACTTTGCTAACCTGCTCCTTATTCGGCGAGACCATCTTTTATGGTCATTAAAATATGTTGATTTAGAAAAAAAAAAATGTAAAAAATTAAATTAAATCAAATTTTTTTGTTGTTAGTTTATTTAATATGTTATTGTTTAGTAATTTAATTATTATTAAGTAAATTTAATTTATTATATTTTATTTTATTTGAATTAAAACTAGTCAGTTTACCTTTTTTTGTTTATGATTTAAAAAAATATAAATTTTAATCGTCCAACAGTTAAACATGTATTTTGTTTGTTTTTGTTAAATGGTGTTACATATTTATTTCGTTTAGATTTGGTTTAGTGGTACTATCCATTTTTTTCAATCCAATTAAAGTGGACGAGTCAAAGTATTTGTGTTGTCGCAATTTAATATTTTTTGTAAAATCGGTTATTTAAACAAATTCATCTCTTTCCAATTAATAAAAACACAAAACTTATAAATATGATACAAGATGGAGGCTTGCTATTGGTCACCAAATACGCATTTTTTGAGTTAAAAAAGATTCAATTTCAAATCAACATAATCTCGGTTTTATCGCTTAAACTGCTGGCCGAATTTCGATGAATTAAACAAAATACCACAAAACTATTACGACTACTGTTATAGTCAATATTAGCACCTGCAAAATAACTAAGGCAATCTCACCCAGACTAGATGTGCAGTACTTCAATGATGTGTTATCCCTGTTTATTTAGCCGTGATATCCGCTTATTAGTAGGAATTATCACAGCATACCAGAATACTTGGTATTACCCACCAATGATGCCTGTAAAAGCTGTGATAACGAGAAGGAGAAGAAAGCAGTGGCAAACAGATTTCGGAATTAGCAAAGTTTGGTTAGACTACTACATAATTTAGTGAAACTATAGCTTTTATTATTGATGGAGTCAACGCATTGCTGATTTCCTGATTACTACCCTGACAGAGACTCCTCACATCACAATTCTAGTGCCTGGAATTTAACGGCCCCAAACAACCAAATCAAAGCTAAAATACAAAAATTACAGAAATTATAATGTTTATAATTTTCTAAAAGTATAAATAATTACATTAGAGATCACGTCAGAATTCAATTTTATCTAAAATTTCAACTAAGCTTATTCATCGCAGTGAATCTAAAACCATATTTCGTACTAATTGAGGATCACCAAACACGAGGATCACCAGTATAAATTTCACATTTATACTTCGCCAGTAAATCGTAAAAGCTCAATATTGTACCGAATGGCCAGTAAATTATTACTCTTACCTTGCAATTGATGACAAATTAATATTTGCTTACCAGATAAATGTTACACCCCGATTACTGAAGTCGTGTCACATCAGGTGACATGACTATAGTCATGTCACGTCGGCTAAAAATTGGTATTATTGAAGTCGATAAAAACCGTCACGACTAAAACTAGAAATTCTGAAACGAAAAAACTCCAAAACTAAAAAAAAATTACAGTTTACGTTCTTCAATTTCACAAAAACAATTAAAGACGTTTGAAAAAATTATTGTCACATGAAAAATTGCAATTGAAAACAACAACATGAAAAGTCATTTAAAGTGACATCTGTCGTATAAAATGACTTGAGGCGTAAAAAACGACTTCAACAATACGAAAATTGATGCGATGTGACTTTAGTCATTTAAAGTGACATGACTTGCCTTCGGTAATCGGGGTGTTAGTGATACCGCAGACTAACCAGTCACCATTTAAACGAGTTTCTGAATAGTTGTAGTAAACATAAACATTATAACCAAATGACTGAGAAATGCAGAAGTTAAAGCTTGTAAAGCATATAAATAGAAAGTTGCTGAAAAGCTTCTAACACTTCATGAAACGTTTCGCAGTTTATAAGGTAATCAATCTTTTGTATACGACTATCGTCGATGTATCTCGGGTATGCAGATCGACAAAAAAATTCATAAGTAATTTAGTTTTATTGTTTTTCTCAATACTTAGATCTAAGTTACAGTTCATTGTATCTCAAAGTGCAAGTTTTACATATATGCTGAATTAATATTTAATAGTAAATCATAAAATAAATAAATTCGCTTTCACATTTTTAATGTTTTTTTATTTTTTATGCATTCATTTTTTGTTTCAGTTTTTTCAAAAATTCTTTAGCTTGTTTATCACCCTGTCTATATTCTAATGCAGAAACACATTCCAATTGTTTCGAGTAATCACTATTTACATTAGCTTCATCTCGATCTAATGATTTCGGTCTAGTTAGCATTAAATGAGTTTGTTGTTGACTTAATCCATCGTCAATCTCTTGAAATGATAAATAACATTCAGCAATATATTGATTGGACATACCAAATAAATCTTTATCTTTAACACTAAACAATATTAAAGCAGATTTCATTGCTCTTTGTTCTGGACTTAATGTTATAGCAAATTTTTCATCAAATAATGGAAATAATGTTTTACTCTGAACACTTGTTTTCGGTTTCGCAATACTAACAAATTTTTCTTCAGGTAATAAATGCATTCGAACAAATGGATCGCACGAACCGTCGGAATCCATTGGCATTAAATTTCGAGCACTCATAACTTCAATCTAGAATAAAAAGTTAAATTATTTTATTTCTTTATTAATATTTAGTTTATGTATATACACACCTCTAGAACACCGTTTTTGAAACAAGCACGAACGGTCAACTTTCCATATTTAGAATCGGTCATGCTATTTTGTTCAATTTGCCTTGCTATGTGGTATTGATGAATAAGTTCTGAGGTTTCATATCCATGAAGTTCCAGTTTCCTATTAATATTTTCGAGGAAGTCATTATCATTGGAACCAACTTTTGTTGCAGTTCCCTTAAAACTTTCTACCATTATCTTTAAAGTGTCTCTCAAGTTTGAAAAGAATGCAGGTGGGCGACGTTTCTGAAATTAATATAAAAAATGATTAGATTCCATTTCATTTTATTATCTTTGAAATTTATGCTTACATCTATATTAGTTTCAACGAGTTCTTGTAATATAATCGCCAGTTGCAACCAAATAGCATCTAACATTCGTTCAAAATTAATTTCATTCAATTCAGAATTAAGTGTACTCAAAGATGATTCTAAATACATCATTAAACGATCCATTGAGTTAGAATCTTGATGTAAAAATTCTGCTCCTTCATTTAAAAACTTTTTCATTGATGGTGCCATTCTTGCTGCCACCGTTTCCATTAGTTCTATAATTTTATTCCTTTCGATATCCATTGAATTTTCAATTACATTTTTTAACGTATTATCACAGCGTTGTGCATGCGCTGGTGTTCTTAAATCAGCTAATTTTGTTATAATATCATCAACTCCTAGTTCTTTAACAAACGGGGATAAACTTTGTCGAATATAATCAATATTATTAATAGCTAAACACCATTCTCTTGTTATTTCAAATTTTTTCTCAAACACATTTTGAACTTCTCCTAATCCTTCGACACGAATTGACATTTTATCAGCATAGAAAACACAACAACGACAAATATCCTATAGTTATAGAAAAAGAATTTTTTTAATAATAATTAGATGAAAATAAAAACAAAAACTTACATAAACAATTTTTCCCACAAACGAAAAAGATCCCTCAGCATCCGGCCAATCCAACTGTTGCCAGAATATTTTTATTTGATAAAATATCGCCAATGTATCTACAGCGGAGGAACTATACTTTACAGTCTCATCTACAGGAATTAGATCGTCTAACTCAATTGCCTTTTCAATTCTTGTTAATGCTTTTAATACAGATATATCTAACCAGTTCGAAACACCTCCTGTAAACCATTCATAATAGTTGTTAATTGTAAAATCTTTTATATCGGGTGCAAGTGCTGTTCCTAACAATACAAATCTTTTCATAACGAGATACAATTCAAATAATGTTGTTCCCATATTAACTTCTTCGACATCGTTTAACCTAATAGTTCTATCTTCTGGAATATTTATTCGTTTGAGATTACGACATACTTCTTCAACAATAGGTTGTATTATTTCACTCAACTTTGATTCATACAAAATATATAAGTTTTTCGCATACTCAAAGTTCACTGTATCTTGAAATAATTTATTATAAAACTCAATGGATCTTTGTAAATCAGCTCTTATAAGTTGAATTAATTTAACTAAGTGCTCTAAATTATCTTCAGCTGATGATCGATCAATAGTTGTAATTTCATAATTATGCATAAACCATTCATCAGCACCTTTTTCTACGACACATTTAATTGCGCCTTTGATATCTGTACTAGAAAGTCCGTTTTCAGCATTTACCCATCTGAAAAATTTTAACTATTGTTACTAGAAATTAAATTCAAAGTCAAAAAACATCACAATATCTGAAGTTACAAAAAAGGATACAACTCTCTTCTACAAATTCAATTTGTCATTATCACTTGGAAGCAACAATTACAGTTATCCAGGCCGGCAAGATTCAACGAGGGGATCGAAGTTACGGACAGTTTATTCGCTAAGATCAGAAACGTATATGTTTAGGGCTACATTGACAAAGAGTAGGTTGGCCGTTACCACGAAACTCTAGATATCGGACAACAGGTTCACTCAGCACTTTACTATAAAGTAGGGCTCGGGCTCTATAAAGATGATTCGTTCTTATTCGATTTGGTGTAGTCCAGGTATGACGTGGCAGATCGAAACCGGGTTGAGTAGAAGTCGGGTTAGTAATAGAAAGGCCAAGTGTGTTGCAATGATTCCAATGTGTCCCAGGCATCCAAGATATTAAAATTAGTTGCCAGCAAGTTGCTGGCAGTCTTGTGGGGAGGCTTTCTTGACTTCAATCGACAACTAGTGTGGTCACCGTAATACTCGTGCAAGGGTAACGTGATGTTGTTGGTTACCTTTTTATGTTCACGCATGAGCGCATGCGAGCGTCTGAGTGGCCGAATATTGCTTAACACAGGGAGCCAAGGTAAAGGAGTGGACCTGATAGTACCACTTATAGTACGCATCGTGACGTGCAGCTGGCAGTCAACTTTTTGAGTATGTATACTATTAAACCAGACTGGTCCGCCGTACTCAGCCACTGAGTAAACCAGACTTAGAGCAATAGTGCGGAGGGTAGCTGGAGTAGCACCCCATGTCGAGCCTGCCAGTTTGTGCATTATATTGTTTCTCGTTTAAAGTTTTTTTGACGTATTCTCTAGGTAGAGTTGAAAAGAAAGAGTTTTATCGAGAGTAATGCCCAGGTACTATGGCTGTTGATTGTATTTAATGACAATGCCGTTAAATAACACTGATAGTTCGTGTTTTGCCAGTTTGTTGTTTAAGTGGAAACAAGAACTCTCGGTTTAACTTAGATTAGGAAATAAGCTCCACGTTCGAAAATAGTCATTCATTTTTCCAAGACACCCATGTCTTTGTTTTGAGTGGCCAGAGTCCAATCATCAGCGTAACCAAATTAGTTTGACGTTGTGTCAGGAATGTCATAAATGTACAAATTAAAAAGTAATGGCGCCAGGACGGAACCCTGTGGCAAACCACTGTTAAGCATTTTGGACCTACTACAGGAATTATTTAGATGAACTTTGAATACACGATTACTCAGCATGTTGTTAATTAAACATGAGATGGTGTTACAAGGCATTGCGTTGAACAGCTTATATATAATCCCAATACGCCAGACCGTGTCATATGCTGCAGTGAGATCGATGAATACTGCACCTGTTTTTAATTGTTTTTGATACCCAGCTTTGATATAGGATGTTAAAGCGAGCAGTTGATCAGTGCAACTGCGATTAGGACGGAAACCAGCTTGTTCAACTGGGATCAGGTCATTCAAGATGGGTGCGATATCGTTGTATATGAGTCGTTCTAGCAATTTATAGCAGGTGCTCAAAAGGGCAATTGGGCGATAGCTTCCTGGTTCATTGGATGGTTTACCTGGCTTAAGTATTGCTATCACTTTCGTAGTCTTGAAATGTTTTGGAAGATTGCCGGTTTCTAAGATATTCGAAAAAAATTTTGTTAGCCATTGTTTTACGTTTTTTCCAGCATTTCTAAGAAATTCTGGAAAAATACCATCGTAACCAGCTGCTTTTCCGTTTTTTGTTTGGGATAGAGCTGGATCTAGTTCTTGGTGGCGATTAACAGAAGAACGAGACATATTTACGATATGATTTGCAATGTCCTCTGGATTTATTTCATTGTTAGCACGAGAAATTGAGTTTGAGCCACCCAGCTTCCGCAGGAGACTCCAAAGTTCGCTGCTTGAATGGGAAACTCAATGTTTTCAACAGCGTTAATCCACTTTTGTTTCCTCGCGGCGTCCATAAGTATATTAAGTCATCAGCCACGTCTGCCTCACCACTATTAAGGTACTCCTCATATAATATCACGCTCTCTTTACTACAGCTAGGAATGTATTTTTCACGGAAGCCTCTTGGGGTGCATTTCTTAGCAGTTGAGATGATGGCTCCAACGAACCTATCGTAATTTTTAGGAATGGGTTGGATCCACCAAATCGCTGCATTCAACTCCGACCTATATTTAGCCCAGTAAGCTTTGTTAAAATTCCATTTAGGTTGGGGAGTAGAGTTAACGAGTGGGATTTGGATACCCTTCTCAAGAATTACTGGACGATGTTTAGAGCGTGGAAAACCTTGTAAGACTGCCCTAGATATTGGAATAGGGTTGCGTTGTTCGTATTTTGTGGGAAAACAGAGGTCGGGATTGTAATCACATCGCCATCCAGCAGATCTAAAGGTTTTCATGTCTTTCGCATCATATACCAGGAACATGTTGTTACCATTCGCCCAGTCAGTCAGTTGTATGCCATTGGGATTGTTATTTGAATAGGACCACTGAGTGTGATGACTATTGAAGTAACCAGCATATATTGCTGGGTGGTGAAATAATGGTAGAGTAGCAGCTGGCCATCCTGTATTTGGAGGCTTGTATACGTTTACAATCTTCGTGTCAGATATATCAACAACAATAAGATGTATATGTATCGTTGTCCGTCTGTGTAAGTACATGGATGCAGCTTATGATTTCTGACTTAACAAATGTGGCAGATCCTATGCTTGATGGTAAATAGAACTAATTAATTTGTAACCAAGAATGTAAGAGGTAAGTTGCGCTTCATCTGCTGCATGCGTACAACCGAAAAAAAGGTTATGGGCAGTTGTGATCCTGCCCAGGTCAGCAATGGCCTCAGCAAATCATGTCTTCATTTATGAGCCATGGGTGGACAGCAAAAGTATAAAAAGTGTACTGATCAAAAGCTTATAACAAAGTCTTCTCAGGTGGGGCAAAGTGGGGCTCTTCAACGAACGATTCAATGTATTTCCACCCCAGCAGAATTTTCAGGTAGAAACTTAGCAGCTGTGCAGATCAAAATTCCTCTTCACTATAGCGGAGTTTCCATGGTTACTTTAGCATCTGCGTACATCATTGGTGATGAAAATATACTAACTAACACCAACGGTAGCACCAAATTCATCGTATTGGGTCACATTAATTTAAATTTTGAGTCTTTGCCCAAATTTGGTACACTGAGAGAGTAAAAATACATCATAATTTTTATGCTAATAGGATTTATGCGCTTTCAACAACAATTTCAACTTTTCTAAAAAAATATGACATGACAATAAAAATAATAATATTACGGATTACCCATAGCTAATTTTTTCTATTAGTCCAGAAATTCAACTTTCCAGAAATCTTTTTCATTTGGGTAACAAGCTTACACTTTCCAAGTGACCAAAGCTGGCTTCACTCCTCACAATACTTGTGTTTTTTTTCGTGAATCCATCGTTTTGCTCATTACAGCTTTTGTAAGAAAATCAACATTGAATCTGCAATTACCTTATATTTGTTCCTAATCCTATTTGACTGTTCCTAATATTTAGATGTGGTGGAACCCGGCTTCACACAAATATTTCTTCACATAGATCTTCCCAATAATCACAACTTTTGTGAAAAAAGATATATAATTATCAACAACCTGATATTTTCTAGTTGTTGGGAGTAGCTAAAGCTAAATTCACTCATATTATGTCGAATTTCATGCCATCTAAATAATTGATTTTATGCGTTTCAAATGGTTCACATTATATGTTTGTCAAAAAATTGGTTAACAAAATGTATGGAATGTATCATTCTTTTGGTGATTTTTTTAACACACTTCCGATACAGTACAGTTATCGAACAAATCGTCCTGTCGACTTTTAGCATTAACGAAATCTGATTTTAGAAACAAAAATTTTTGAAATCGCTCTATTTCTTTTAGAATCGTTACGACTTAAAACTTCGATAAATGTCAAAAAAAACTGAGGGATTTTGACATTCGGCTTGCGATTGTAATACGTAGGTCTTGCCGAAGATAAACCGAAGTAATATTAAATATTTTTAAACCGAGGTAAAATTAAATACATAACAATAATAATTTTATTAACTATACGTACTTATATGTAGAAGCAGGAAATAATTCAAATCCCTCTGGTTGGTCAAGAGATGCTAGTTTTGATAAAATATTTAAAACTTCAGTCAATGTTTTCATTAAATGCTTATCGCCAGCAGTTTTTTTTCTTAGTCTTCGTATTACTTGCAAACATGATGGAATAACCTTTCTGGCTCCCTCCCAAAATGTTTTAATCTATAAATATAACAAAATTGTTTTATTTTTGTAAATAATAAACAAACATATAACTACCTCATCATGTGTTAAGTCTTTTGTTTTTAATGGTCTTACTAATTTATCTAAAAGTAAGTCAAATAATGTAAATGATAAAGGATGATTTTCATGTACATCAGAAAATGTTGACCATTTTGCGAATGTCACATCTGTCTGTGTAAGTCCACTTTGTGCACAATGTTGAGTTAATATTGCATCGCCTTGTTCGCTAAACTTTCCCGCCCACCAATATTCAGCTACTTTCGATGTTTCAAGTTCGTGCAAAAGTAAAACTCGTAGGAGATGTCGATGTTCTTGTGCACCGACATTACGATTTTTTTTAGAACTAAAATTTAATTTCATTTTTATCATTCCTTGACTTCTTGGTTTTCCTTTTTTATCTAAATTGTACCACATTACCAAACCGGACGCAGGAACTGACTAAAAAATAAAATATTTATTTATAAAAAAAAAACTAGTTAATCAATTTTACCTTTAGCGGGATTGTTGTTCGTCCAATTAGTTCATTATCATGTTTGCCTGATGTCGCTGTTACAGCAATTTCTTTTAACAATCTTCTCATACCTCTTACTCCTTTCACTTCCATAATTTTTCCCATTTTCTCTTTCACTGTTTCGGCTGGATCAAAGTCCCATACTTCAATCACTAAACTTTCACTGTTTGGATTTGATAATATTGGTAAAGAAAAATGTTCTTCCCAAACCGGTTCCAATGTTTCTGATTTAACCGACGAGTTATATCGATGCGTTGGACTTGATTCCAAAAATAATGTTATAAAAGGATCCGAAAGTCCGTTTGGATCTTTTGGTTGAAGTTCTTTTGCTTCAACACATTCAACGTCTAATCTAATTTCCGGCGCTTCTTTTTCTGTGGCTAATCTTAACATTTCATCATGCCGTTCGTTTGTTATTTTAAAGACATCTTGTATATAGGAAAATAAGGCATTTTGGTTTAAGTTTGATTCTAATTCACAGCCAACATTATTTAAAACTTCGTATAATATTTCTTCATATAATTCTTCGATCTAAAAAAAAAGTTTGAATATATGAGTAACAAAAATACGAAAAATTTTTGCAAAATAAAATTAAATTTAATGCAACACATTTGGCATTTGGAAAGAAATTTTAAAATTATTTTTCATAATTTATCATTATTGTTGGACGTATTATAACCAGATTTGTTTTGTAAATTTTTATCCACGCAAATTTAAACATCAAGCAAATGTATTTAAATTTTAATTTCAATATTATTTTTCTTATTTTGGGAATATGCTGGAAAGAAGATTTGGATAATTATGTAGTCAAAATTAGTACCAAATACGATAAATTTATATATCGAAAAATGATGCAAGTTTAACAAATTTTTTTGTTAACCAAAACGTATTTAAGGAGAACATTCAGTATATAATTAAAGATGCAATTTTGATTTACTGACGTTAATTTTTATAAACCAAATTCAATAAATTGTTGGCATTGTAATCAAAAGCTATCGATTTATTTCTACAAGATTAATTGCTAAAATGTGATTATAAGTAAAAATGGATATGATGATGACCTCAAAGTAAACTGGACTAACTCCAATTTTCGACAAGATCGTATTACACTAGTTGATTATGATTTCAGACAGAGATGAAAACTACCAATTGCATCTAAACAATAATCACAGAAAGAACTATGCTAAAAAATACCAATCATGGTATACAGATTCCGCTGGTCGGTTTGAATTTATTATATTATTGAACGGTTTCTCGTGGTTATCTTAGCTTTCTTTTCTTCTTAAAGCTGTAAACCACATCAAGTTTTATTTTTATTATTTCAACCGCTGTAGTAAGGAAAATTTTATATCAATCATCAAAATGAATATCGGTGTTGGTTCAGACGTGAATATTTAACCTGTACCGTTTAGTCTTCTTAGATAAGGTTCTATTTTGAACATCTTTAACTTCATATGAAATTTCTAGCTCGTTTAGATTGACTGAATTTTCTAAAGCTATTTCAACCTAGCTTCTAAAATTCCGCTTTATAGGATACAATTGAAAATTGATTAAAATTTTGTTTTGTATATGTAATCTTGAAATTTTTAATTCTTATATGACACCTATCTTGACAACCGCACTTAATATTCTGATATTAGAAGATCTGTAATAACAGATTTTATGATTGTAACAAATTTTAAGTTCATAAATGATAGGATTCTGAGATAATTATCAATTATACGAATTTTGAAACAGACAACGAAGTCTCATCATAGGGCTTTTATTTTACTTTCTGAAGGTACGGAACCCTAACTAGACAATCTTAAAAAATCTTTAAAGGTTAATAACTTCGCTATCACAAATCGATGTTCTTTTCACACAATCTACTGTAATGATATAAGTAAAAGGTGATGAATAAATGACATTCAATTAGCAGTAAAAATAGGAAAATGTAAAAAGAAATGTGTAAAAAATCACTTTAGTAATTTTGTATAACGATAGCCAAAGAAATTCTCATTCTTTTGTTTCATTCAAATGAATTGATTTGTTGACAAATTTTTTAGAATAAAACTATTATAAACAAATATGAACCTTTTTAATTCTTATAGTTGTGTCTTGTAAGTTCTTGCAATCTGAATTAACATGGTATAAATGAAGGTGTAATTTGAGAAATGTAGCTTTATATCTCTAAATTGTGAAAATCGGAATCTAACACATCATGATGCAATAAATATTTCTCATTTCCACAAACTATAAGCTGACCAGATATCTCGCTTTTGGCGGTACAGTCCCAATTTTTAACAATTTGTCCCGCGACGTTTTAAAAAAGTTCCGATTTTTGTTAAAAATGCAAGACAAGCAGGGATACGACGGAGAATGGGAAGGAATATATGGTTTTAGCAAAAATCACAATACAAATGGAGAGCAAATGCTGAGAAACATTTCATCATTTTGAAACAAAGCATGTTCCATACAATAAGACTCTAAAATTGTGGAATACGCGCTATTCCTATATCAGGAACTAATGCGCAGCTGGACCCGTTTTTTCTAGACTCCACGGTAAATAAAGAGTAGACATCAAAAAACCACATTTAAGTCTTGAGACTTTGAAAGCCGTTATATATGTAAAATATAATTTAACCAATTCTTGTGAAAAAATTTATGACCTTTTATTTAACCACAGCAATCTACATAAAACAATTCACACAAATGAGAAATTTGTCAAACAATAATACATATAATACCTACTAATAGAATTCGTGATCTAGCGACCGACGCTGTACCCGATAAAAAAATCAAATCATCGAATCGACCGAAAGTTCATACCACAAATTTTCATATAATCGAATGGTTTTGAAATTAAAAAATAATTAGATCGAAATATCATATCACCGAAATTTAATTTCATCGAAAAGTCATTGCATCGAAAGATCACATCACCGAAAGTCAAATTATCATAAATTAACTAATGATAATTATGTTAATTAATTATCATTAATTAACATAAAATCGAAAACTCATTTGATAGAAATTCGTAAAATAGAATAAAAATTCATATTATCGAAATATCATAACATCGAAAATTTTCGATATAATAAATCTATCATTGCATCGCAAAATACCCAATGCTACCTAGGCATAATGTAAATTTAAATGTCAGATATCCGTTGTATATATAATATATGAGCAATTTCACGAAGATTCAACAACGTTTTGACTTGACCCCTTTTAATTTTGATTATTTTTTGTTTATAGATTGTCTTTCATAAATAAAAAATACAAGTTCTCTTAGAATTTTTTTTTTTCGACCAGGGGTCTTCACAGGGTGCCCCTCAATTTTTTGTTATTTTGTGATGTGAGTGCATTTTGACGAGCGATTGTAGAAAAACTACTGAATCGATTTTCATAAATGATATGTCGTTGAATAGGTATTAAAACAAAGTTTTTAAAAATGTACACTGTTAATTTTTTGAAATAATTTTTAACGGTGTAACATAAGAAAAAAACGGTGTAATTGAAAAAAAGATGGCATAGCCTCTTTTTTTTTTTTTTTTTTAAACAAAATTGAAGCTTATTTTATATCTAACAACTTGTGAAAGTTTAGGACTAGCGATATTTTTTGTTTTAAAGATAAAATTTGTTGTGCATATGACTGTCGGGAATCAGTTTTTTTTGTTCTGAAGGAAAATTATAAAAATGGCGTTATAAACTAAGAGATTTTTTTTTTATGTTAAATATCAAATATTTTATTATTAGATGAACTTTTTAAAATATTATAAAAATTATATATGTAGTACAATAAATAAAATAAATACAATTGTTAAAAATGATTTACTTATTTTACAAACAGAAGTTTCTATTGAATAGGAAAGCACTTCTGCAATTATTTTCTTTGTATTAGATGGCATAAAAAATGAAATGTTTATTTATCACTTTTAGTAATCACTTGTCACTCTTATAAAAAATAATTTGACAGTCTTGACTGCAAACAAAAAAGCCGTAACTTTTGACTGGAGAAGTATTATGTTCGTATTATGTTATTATGGAATCATAAAGTAAAAGATTGTTTTTCAACATTTAATTACAAATATTTTATTATTGAATAAACTTTTTAAAATATCATACAAATTATATATGTGAAAATAAATATAGTTATTAAAAATTATTTACTTATTTTACATTCAAAAGTTTCTTTTGAGTTTGGAAAACATTTTTGCATTTATTGTCTTAGTATCTACTGGTACAAAAGAATGAAATTTTTGAGTTCCACTTATAGTAATCGCATTTTTATATCGATTTTGTAATTTTTCTTTTGTTAATTGATATTCATTTTTATCGGCGTATCCAAAGTTCATGGTAGATTCCCATTTTAGAGCCCATTCGAAAAGTTTTTTTGGTGTATCAATAATATTATCTTCGCTCGCCATACTATAACGGTGTGCAGCACGCTTCAGTGTACCACCAATTCCATCACAAGGTCCCTTTCCATGGCTGGTAGCATGAAAATGCCATTCAGCATCAACCTTAAAGTCTTCTTTATGGTGGCATAAGTTAATTAGGTTATGTTTATTTTTGTATTGAGAAGGTGCACCGTCAGTGTTATAAATTATTTTTGTAATATTAGAATTTATATGCGTTTTGATGAATTCAATAAGTTTTGTAATTAAAGATGGATTGTAGTACTGTTGTGATCGTTTATATCCGAAATGAGTATAAAACTTCGGTGCTGTATATATTCACTTGTGGCACTTTTAAAATAAATGACAAATGTATGTTAATATGTGTTAATATTATGTTAATATGACAAATGTATGTTAATATTTTCGGATGAGAATGTCTGAATATTGGCCTACTCAGATTAATCTGCGATGGACAATTTTTTTACTGAAAAATAATCAGTAATTTTCTGTTGTTTAAGGCAAAGTTGAATAATATTTTCCACTTTAATTACAATTTGGTCGTCAATTTGCATTTGATTAAATCCGGGCTGCAAACCTGATCAGCAAGCGCGTAGCGTACGGATTTAACCCCGCAGTTGCGTAGTTTATTCAAAACTTTCTCACCGACCAATACATTTCGGTATCCATTGATGGCTTTTCTTCTGCGTCTAAATTAACTAACGCTGATGTACCACAAGGTTTAGTTTTGTCACCACTTTATTTTTAATTTTTTACTTTTAAATTAAAATCACCAGCAACCCAATAAATAATTTTTCAGATGATAGTACACTGTACAAGTCATTTGTTTTCCTATCTTTAAAAGGGAAAAGGCATGAACGAATAAAGCCCGCCCGGAGAGACTCTGCCATAAATGTAAATGATAGCCTGAATGTTTCCCATTCGGGTGACTGAAATATGTTCAATTTTAACTCAACCAAAACATGACTATTGATTGTTGCCAGATCAACGACCGAGTTTGCCAAAGATATTTCGATTAGTGTGTTTCGATTAAAATGTCGCAAAATTTTGCTGAGCTTGACTGAAATTGCTTTTTAAAAAGTTCATTTAATAATAAAATATTTGATATTTAACATAAAAAAAAATCTCTTAGTTTATAACGCCATTTTTATAATTTTCCTTCAGAACAAAAAAAACTGATTCCCGACAGTCATATGCACAACGAATTTTATCTTTAAAACAAAAAATATCGCTAGTCCTAAACTTTCACAAGTTGTTAGATATAAAATAAGCTTCAATTTTGTTTAAAAAAAAAAAAAAAAAAGAGGCTATGCCATCTTTTTTTCAATTACACCGTTTTTTTCTTATGTTACACCGTTAAAAATTATTTCAAAAAATTAACAGTGTACATTTTTAAAAACTTTGTTTTAATACCTATTCAACGACATATCATTTATGAAAATCGATTCAGTAGTTTTTCTACAATCGCTCGTCAAAATGCACTCACATCACAAAATAACAAAAAATTGAGGGGCACCCTGTGGAGACCCCTGGTCGAAAAAAAAAATTCTAAGAGAACTTGTATTTTTTATTTATGAAAGACTATCTATAAACAAAAAATAATCAAAATTAAAACGGGTCAAGTCAAAATTTCCCAAAAATTTGCTGAACTTGCGTGAATTGCTCATATATTAATTATATTGATTTATAATATATTTCTTCATATTCATCCAGATTTTTTTATTGCTCAATTTTCGATTGCTGAATAACTGGCATATCAAAATTAAAGTATGATTTTTGGAAACGATTCATTCGAGCTAGGGTTACCAACTGAGTATTTTTCACCCGGAGACTCAGGGTTTGTCGGCAAATCTCTGGGCTCAGGGTTTGGAAGACAAATCTCCGGGTGCAAATAATAATTACATAAAAAATAAAAAAATGTAAAATTTCTTTCAATTCAAATAAACAGAATCCGTTTGAAAAGAAAAAAACGAAACTCTGTGTATAGACTGAGAGCTAGTGAACCCTTTGGGTAACGGCCGACCTGTAAGGCTAGAATTTTTTTTAGTGATAGTTCATGAAATGTGAAGTACGGAAACCACAACCTGGCAGACATCAGCCGTGCACGTCATCATCCCCTATATGTTTGAAAGTGTAAAAAAAATTTTAAAAAAAAACTTCCTGCTGTAAGCTTGAAATTTTTATATGATTTAGCTCACTTATTGTAGAGTACAAAAAAAAATTTACAGGCTATTTGGAGGTGCACAAGTATCTGCCAGGCGAATCGAAAGGTGTTACAACCTGCCGGCCAGCCGTCACAAGCGACGAAATCTAGAAAACCGCTGAACGGATTTCCAAAATTTTTGTTTCTAAAAATAAGTTTACTCAATGGGAAGAGCTGAAAGGACGATGTGTTCGATGACTGTACCGGAAGTGTGTCAAAAAAATCGTCAAGTGTGTCAAAACAAGGAAATTTGCATATTTTTGGCTTAAAAACGTTCATTTTAAGTGTTTCCGGATATAAACATTGAATTTGAAGAAATATTGATGGTCGGGATTGGTTTGTGATATCAAAAACTAGATTATTGCATTATAAGTTTGTCAAAAAAATGTTGTCAAGTGTGTCAAAAGAAAGATTTTTATATATTTTTTTCCCAATTTTTTGGAAAAAAATAAAATAAATTATTTGCATGACATGACATTTTATTATTTTTATAGAGAATAATGGCATTACAAGTTTGTCAAAAAATGTTGTCAAGTATGTCAAAAAAATCAACTGTTTGTATTACGAAAATGTGGCGTGGAAAATTTTTGAACTTGTTATAGTTTTTGAAATATTTTTTGAATTTTGAAAAAAGTTTGTATTTTTGATTTTGTAATAATTTTTTCTAATATATTTTTAGAATTTTTTGAAAAAGTTTTAATTTTTGATATTGTTATAATTTTTGCAATATTTGTAGAATTTTGGAAAGTATTTCAATTTTTGAATTTTTAAGAATTTTTGGAATATTATTAGAATTTAGAAAAAGTTTAAAAGTGGCGTTTTCGAATTGAGGCGCTAGCCGAGATTTGCACCCACATTAAGTCCGAAATGGCTTACGTCCGTGCATCATATACTATTTTGTATTCGCAACAGCCAAAATATTTTAAAAAAATTTCTAATCTTAATAAAAATTAAAATCTTTATAAATTTTGAAATAAAAATTTGGTGAACAAGTAGCCTTTGACCAATTTATTTGTTATTTATTTTTAAACAAATCGTATAACTATGACAACAATGAATAACAAATATTTTAATTGGATTAGGAAAATTGGAATCGAAAGGTTGCTATGATAAAAATTTCTAATTTTTTTAGAATATAAACAAAAACAAATGTTTTTTACTTTTTTGGACGTAACTATGACAGCAAAATAAATGGTTAAAAAGTGACATCATGTAGGTGAATAAAAATATAATTTACATGTTGAATATTTTCAAATTTTAGTAAATAATAGATTAAATAACGGTTGGAGAAAAAATTGAATATTTTATTTGGACTAAAACCGGTATGACGTCGCACCGCAACCTTTTTCTCATGTGGTTAAGGATTTTGATATAGTTTTCGGCGTAAAACTTTTATGAGGGTTTTGGTTTTGGTTCAGGATTTGGTCAAGGATTTTGATATAGTTTTCGGCATAAATGTTTGTTCAATTTATGAGAACGATGTATATCAAACAAACCTCTTTGTTAAAGTGCATGTATTTTTTTATAACTGTTTAGAAATTTATTACAAAACTAACACGAAACATCAATATGTTGCCGGAAAATCATAACAGATCATAAATTAAAAAATTAACTGAAAAGATAATACAGTCAGCAAACTACTCAAAAACCTCTCCATTTAGCGTTTCGAGAAAGTATTAGAAAATCACAAATTCATATTTCTTTCAAGATTCCAATAATATTGTAATTTTCCATGCCACATTTTCGTAATACAAACAGTTAATTTTTTGACACACTTGACAACATTTTTTTTGACAAACTTATAATGTCACTATTCTCTATAAAAATAATAAAATGTCATGTCATGCAAATAATTTATTTTATTTTTTTCCAAAAAATTGGGTAAAAAAATAAATAAAAATCTTTCTTTTGACATACTTGACAACATTTTTTTGACAAACTTATAATGCCATAATTTTCAGTAATTTCAGGTCATACAAATAATTAATTTTATTTTTTTCCAAAAAATTGGGTAAAAAAATAAATAAAAATCTTTCTTTTGACATACTTGACAAAATATTTTGACAAACTTATAATGCCATAATTCTCAATAGTAATAATAAAATTTCAGGTCATACAAATTATTAATTTTATTTTTTTCCAAAAAATTGGGTAAAAAAATAAATAAAAATCTTTCTTTTGACACACTTGACAAGATTTTTTTGACAAACTTATAATGCAATAATCTAGTTTTTGGTATCACATACCAATTCCGACCATCAATATTTCTTCAAATTCAATGTTTATATCCGGAATCACTTAAGATGAACGTTTTTTAAGCCAAAAATATGCAAATTTCCTTGTTTCGACACACTTGACGATTTTTTTTGACACACTTCCGGTACAGTCATCGAACACATCGTCCTTTCAGCTCTTCCCATTGAGTAAACTTATTTTTAGAAACGAAAATTTTCGAAATCCGTTCAGCGGTTTTCTAGATTTCGTCGCTTGTGACGGCAGGCCGCCAGGTTGTAACACCTTTCCACACCAAGTATCACTAAAAAAAATTCTAGTCTTGCAGGACGACCGTTACCCAAAAGGTTCACTAGCTCTTGGACTAGTATAAGAAAACGACCGAGTATAGTTTTGCGATGAGTTTTTTGGTTATTTTTGTTGGTTCATTTGATATTTTGTTTTTCCATATTACGTATAAGCTCATTGATGTTTTATGCGTCTATATTGGGTTACCCAAAAAACACTGTGTCTGCCCAATGCTAGCACAATGCGTTCACGCGCGTCATGGCATGTTGTCCCTGTGACGTCCAAGTGCATCCGCATATTGCTATCATAGTGCCATCATTTTCTTTTTATTTTGTGGCCATTATGACACTATATGCGAAATGCATAACGGGTTTCACTTCGTTTTTTGTTGTTGATTTTGAATGGGTTTGAAATTTGATTTTAACTAGTTGGTCGTATAAAACTGTGCGTATGTTAATTTTACTATTAAATACTTTGCAATTATAATTTATAAATAATGCAAAATAAATATCAGTCAAATGAAAATAACCCCAAACAAAACAATGACAAATAAGACTGAGTCCAACAAAATATGGTGTGCAATTTATGAAATTTGTTTGCTATCCATACAATTGTCGATCGATCTAGATTCAAACCGATAAGAAACTTTTATTAAACTTTAAAAAAGTTTATCATTCTCATCAGGGCTAGCCGACTAGATACACTATCAAAAAAAGTGAACGCTTATAAACCACAATCGGTCTACTACTAGCGAAGCATAAGAAAACAATAAACTTTCATAAACATATATTTATTAGATTCAGGTTTAGTCAATTTATTTCTCTACTTGATCACTATTGTTGTTATACTCTAACCAAGTTAGAATTGGATAACAAACTTGTATCGGCGAGAAGAAGATTGCCTAAACCTGAATCTAATAAACATATGTTTATGAAAGTTTTTTGTTTTCTTATGCTTCGCTAGAACAGTAGACCAATTTTGGTTTATAAGCGTTCACTTTTTTTGGTAGTGTATATCTAGTCGGCTAGCCCTGATAAAAATGATATACTTTTTTAAAGTTTAATAAAAAATTCTTATCGGTTCGAAACTAGATCGATTGAGAATTGTATGGATAGCAAAAAAATTTCATAAATTGCACACCATATTTTGTTGGATTCAGTCTTATTATTCATGATGGGATAACTTTCATCAGAGTGATGTAATATCACAAATAATTAATTGTAGATAATGGGTCGATAAACACAAGTGAAGATGGTCATCTTCTTCTCGCCGATACAAGTTTGTTATCCAATTTTAACTTGGTTAGAGTATAACAACAATAGTGAACAGCTAGAGAAATAAATTGACTCTAGCTTCCATCATAGTGATGTTATATCACAAATAATGCATTGAATTAATTGAAAACAATAACAATAAAAGAAAATGTTATTATGTCTTGTTCAATAACGAATGGTTGAAAAATCAAAATTATTAGGATTGGCACGAAAAAATTAACGAGTTTACAAGAAAATGCATATCATGCTGTATTAATTTCATTATAAAGCATGATCGAGAAAAAGCAGTAAACTCATTATAATAGTAATAAGCACAGACTGTTTATTCAATTTTTAGTGAATTATATTTTTCTATATTATAAAATCTCCGGGTCGCGTGCTTTCAGAGTTGGTAACCCTAATTCGAGCGAAATGTTTAATTTAATAATGAAAATTTAGTAATGAAAAAATCTGGTTGAATGAACAGAAATATAATATAAATCAATATAATTATAAATATATACGGCGGATGTCTGACATTTCAGTTTACAATATTCCTAACACTGAATGATTTTTATTTTTCGATGAAGTAAATTTTTCATTATATCGAACATTTTCGACGTTATGAATTTCGATCATCTGATTTTCAAATGATACGATGTTTTCTGTAAATCGAAAAAATTTTGGTGCATCGATCTTTCAATGCAATGACTTTTCGACAGTGTGAACTTTCGGCATATGATTTTCGATGTTGATGAAAAACGTGTTCTAGACAGAGTTGTGAAAACTTGACCACTTTTGATTTTTCTGAAACTTGGCATATAAGTAGTATGGACAAAATAAAAATACAATTCATTTTAGTATATATATTTTTAACAAAGTGCTAGTGATCTCTTTTTGATATAAATTAAGTGTATTAGTGATAATAAAAACAAAGGGTACAGAAACCCCACCCACTTATTAAAGAATATAAAGAAACATCGTTAAGGTAAATTCTGTATCTCCAGTATTATTTTTATTTATATTTTGTAAATGGGTTTTTCCCAATTACCAACATTTTTTCTATATATAAATTTCTTTTTTATTTTCTATACCAAACCTAATGAATCCCAAAATTAGAGAGTTTTATAGTGAATTCTTTTCGGTATAAGTTCCAACCCTAAGTTCAGTATAAGTTCCTGTTCGGTACAAGTTCCAACACAGAATTAACGAAATTTGTATTCTTTTATAAAAAAAAGCAATACAAAAAAAACAAATTTGGATAATTCGGAGTCGGAACTTGTACCGAACAAGTAAAAAAGAATTCACTATTAGTTTTTATTACTTATCGGTAATTTTTTTACATAACTAGGAGATTAAGTTTTTCTTTGCTTTGTTTCCTGCTTTTTTTTTGTTATCATTTAAGAGAAACACTCTTTAGTTATAAAAATATTGTTATATTATTTAAGTTTATAGCCTTGACAGGAATCATAGACATAGATTCAAGATTTCCAGTTGTTTTGGCATTGAACTCTAATAATACTCAATTGTTTTTCTCCCATTAATTGTTTTCTCCCATTAATTGTTTTCTTCCATTAATTGTTTTTCTCCCATTGATTGTTTTTTTTTCCTTTTTTTCATCCCCTTTTGGTCATGGCAAAACTGTCGATCAGTTTTACAAATATTAGAGGTTTAGCGGCTAATCTTAACTCGGTGCATGAGTATTTGCAATGTATTTCACCTGATATTCTTTTCCTCACAGAAACGATTATCAGTGGAAAGGCGGCCAAATTAGACGTAAACAAATATCTATGTCCAAATTACGAGTTAGAACACTCATTTTTTGATAAGCATGGTGTTTGTGCTTATATACGAAACTCCATACCATATGTGAGGATTAAAGCATTTGAATTGAGCTCAAAGCATCACAATATGGTTTATTTGAAGATTTATTGTCCTAATCAAGCTCTTTTTGTATTTGGATTATATCGCTCACCAAACTCCCCTGAGAACTCACATTTTTTTCAAGACTTATCTGATAAGATAGATAGGTTAAATGACTACACAACTGCTAAATTCGTTTTACTTGGTGACTTTAATGTGCACAACAAGGAATGGCTTAAGCACGGTTTGAAAACGGATGAACTTGGTAAACAAGCAGAATTATTTTCGTTGTACCATAACTACACACAAATAATTGACCAGCCAACAAGAGTTCCAGATATTCTAGGTCAAAAAAGAAATCTTCTTGATTTATTTTTAATAAACGATCCGACTATAGTGCAATTCAAAATCACAGAGCCTCTAGGAGGATCTGATCACAATTTGATCTCAACTACACTAAATATTGAAACGCCCAAGCCATTTAAAGCCAATCCTAGATGTGTTTGGAACTACAAAAATGCGGATTGGCAAGGCCTTAAAAGTCATTATAAATGGTATCCATGGAAACAAACTTGCTTAGTTGAACAAGATCCAAATAAGGCTGCTGTGATTTTTTCTGATGTAATACTGGCAGGAATGCGTAAATTTATACCAAATAGTCTAATTATCCCGAGAGGCAATTAAACAAAAAACAATTGCGTTTCGCAATTACATTAAAACAAGCAATGCAAAAACCTTGCGAGAATATAAAGCTGCCAGGAACATATGTCGGTTATTGATAAACAAAGAAAAAAATCGTTATGGTTCAAAAAAAGCAGCGAACTTTGCCGAGCATCCTACGGGCTCTCGACAGTTTTTTAAAGCCGTTAAGGCAGTGCAAAATAATTTCACTCAATCGTCACTACCACCTTTAATTCATAATGATGTACCCATAATAAACTCAAAAGAAAAGGCTGATCTTCTTGGAAAACTCTTTTCTGAAAACTAAACTTTAACTGCACCATACTTTATACCTGCACCATACTTTAACTGAACCATAAATTCCAATAAATCATCAGGTCCTGATAATATCCCTCCCATCATACTGAAAACTTTTGCTAGAGAGCTAGCACCAATTCTCACAAAAATCTACTATCTATCGTACAAGAAAGGTGTATTCCCAGACATTTAGAAGTTTGCTCGCGTTCAGCCTGTATCAAAAAAAGGAAAAAAGAATGACCCAAGTAATTACAGACCGATATCCATCTTGTCGGTTGTTGCAAAAGTGTTGGAAAAATATAATAACTATAATATTATGACTTATTTGGCATCTTCAAACATTTTTAATGGAATGCAATATGGGTTTCGACAGGCACGATCGACAGGAGATTTGCTATCTTATGTAACACATGTCTGGAACAAGTCGCTCGAGCACCATGGTGAAACATTTGGCATTGCACTGGATGTATCCAAGGCCTTTGACAAAGTATGGCATGACAATCTTATATGTAAGAATGAGAGATGTAAGATGAGATGTTATTTCTTGAACTTATTTCTTGGATTCAAAACTTTTTAACTGGGAGAGAGTTTCGAGTAAATATCGATGGGATATCATCGGAAACATTTTCTACCAACGCAGGAAGGATCATCTTTGTCTCTCACCCTTTTTCTTATATATATCAACGACTTGGTAGATTCCACCGTTCATTCCATTCATAGTTTCGCCGATGATAGTACGCTACATGCATCCCATGAAACACAAAGGCAACGGCCATCTGATATTATTAATAACTATAGATCTAATCTGACGGATTCCTTAAACTCTGATCTTAAAACAATTTTAGAATGGGGTCATATAAACAGTGTAGAATTCAATGCAAGTAAAAAAGAAAAGGAATCTATCAAACTTTTGGGGGTTGAGGTTGAAAATGATATGAAATGGAATACTCACATTATCTAGGGCGTTGTCGTAAGTTTTTCAATAGCGAACAGCTTTTTTTAATATATAAATCATTTATTCGCCCCTGCATGGAGTACTGTTCTCACATCTGAGGTGGTGAATACCCAACCTCTTTAAAATGTCTGGACACTGTCCAACGGAAATCAATTAAATTCATCGGCAATTCAAATCTTACAAACGAGCTTGATTCGTTACAGCATAGAAGAAATGTCGCTGATTTGACGATATTTTACAAATACATTATGAATGAGTACTCTTCAGAGGAGATCAAACCAATACTACCCAAACTCGCTATTTTTTCTCGTTCAAACAGAGCATCAGCCATGGCTCACCCATTCACCGTTCAAATAACAAAATGTAGAACTGTCGCCTTTCAACGTGATTTTTTTAACCGTGTTTCTTATCTTTGGAATTCCTTGCCCTTATGGGTTTTCCCTGATTATTTTAATCCCCAACTTTTTAAAGTCCATGTCCACCAATTTCTTAAAGAAACATAATCCATTTACACAATCAGTTGGCATGGTATCTTCGGATATTCAGAGACGTTAATTTATAATTTATTTAAATTAACACTAAACATGTCTAACTTCGTATAAAAAAAAAACATTTAAAAATTTTTTTAAACTGCATAGTTTGAGCACAGGGGGCACTCCAACATGCATAAAAAATGAAAATTCTGCCAATCCGATGTAACTTTAAAATTAAATTGCTCAAGAACGGCTATATCGATTTCATCAAACTTTTTTTTGTTTGATAGATGATTAGTTAGTCGTTTGAAAAAAAATTCATTTATTGTTTTTATAGTTAATTTTTAAATAAAAATATTAAAAAAACTTTTTTAAAGATGGCGCTAGGGTTGAAGATCAATTGGAATTAAATTAATTTTTTTTCTGAAAATAGTTCTATCCTTGTTCTAAAATACATTATATTAACTCAGAGGCGTTAGTTTTTGTTCTTGAGATATTTAATTTTAAAGATTTTTACTACGACTGAAATTCGAATTTTTCTTCATTTTTTCAAACAACTTCCATTAACAAAAAATTTTAAAATCAATTAAATTTTAACTTTTTTTTTTTTAAATACAGCTCTAACCTTACTTTAAAATATATCAAATTTACAAAGAGGCGTTAATTCGTGTTCTTGAGATATTTAATTTTAAAGATTTTTAGTCCGTCTAAAATTGTATTTATTCATTATTTTTTCGAACAATTTATATCATCAAAAAATTTTAACCACTGAAGTTCGAGAAAATAATGAACAATTAGAATTATAATCGGACGAAAAATTTTTAAAATTAAATATCTCAAGAACACGAATTAACGCCTCTTTGTAAATTTGATATATTTTAAAGTAAGGTTAAAGCTATATTTAAAAAAAAAAGTTAAAATTTAATTGATTTTAAAATTTTTTGTTAATGGAAGTTGTTTGAAAAAATGAAGAAAAATTCGAATTTCAGTCGTACTAAAAATCTTTAAAATTAAATATCTCAAGAACAAAAACTAACGCCTCTGAGTTAATATAATGTATTTTAGAACAAGGATAGAACTATTTTCAGAAAAAAAATTAATTTAATTCCAATTGATCTTCGACCCTAGCGCCATCTTTAAAAAAGTTTTTTTAATATTTTTATTTAAAAATTAATTATAAAAACAATAAATTAATTTTTTTTCAAACGACCAACTAATCATCTATCAAACAAAAAAAGTTTGATGAAATCGGTATAGCTGTTCTTGAGCAATTTAATTTCAAACTTACATCGGATTGGTAGAATTTTCATTTTTCATGCATGTTGGGGTGCCTCCTATGCTCAAACTAAGCACTTTAAAAAAATTTCAAAATAAGTTGTATTTTTTATTTTGTCCATACTACTTACATGTCAAGTTTCAGGAAAATCAAAAATGGTCAAGTTCAAATTTTACCATGTATTTTTTTATTTTTACCATGCACCATGTGTTTCAAAATTTTACCATGTATTTTTTTCGAGTTAATTACCTTTCCAACGCATAAAAAGCCGTTGATATCCGGTGAGCTGTTGCAATTTGGTTTCAGACATCATAATTTTAAATTTCCAGAAAACTTTCGAACCACCCTGTTTTCAAACTAAACCCTTGAAAATTTACCAAAAACACTGTTATTTTTTATTATGCCCTTACTACTTATATTCCAAGTAGAAAGTTGTTCACAAATGAGTCAATTTAAAAATTGGCTTTTTAGGTCGGCTAGAACACGAATTTGTAAGTTG
This sequence comes from Diogma glabrata, assembly GCA_963693315.1. Classification (NCBI taxonomy): domain Eukaryota; kingdom Metazoa; phylum Arthropoda; class Insecta; order Diptera; family Cylindrotomidae; genus Diogma; species Diogma glabrata. The sequence goes on from OY856187.1 coordinate 400,960,217, forward strand.
TGAAACAATTGAAATTTAAACAAATATATTACAATACTATTTTTGGGTTCCATGAAAATTTTGGTTGCTCCACATAAACAAATTTTTTTATTTAAACCCTCCTCCCTCTATTTTAAACCCCCATTGAAGTTAATGGTGCATGTTTTGGTCATCTCTTTCAGTTTATACATATGTAATTCGCAAAGATTGGTGACAACTGGCAACTTATTTTTCTGGATTTTTTATCAATATTTTTGTTAAAAATTTCTGTATCTCAAAATAAGATGATTACTGTATGAAAATGGCCGTAAATCGACGAAACTCAAGCAATCGGCAGTTTTCAATATTAAACCAAAATTTCAACTAAACATGTCGGCACTCTTAGACCGGTGAGTCGAATAAGCTCAAATTTCAACACGGTGCATGGATTAGTTTCCTCTTTCAGGTAGTATGTGATTTAACATAATGTCAATCTCTTGTTACTTTATGCAAATAACTTATTTAATAAGTTCAATAGAAAATTAAATAAAACAAAGTTTTTTATAATTTTACTGTTACTCTATATATATTTCAGCTTGTTAGGCTATCTTCTGTAGTAATGTCATTTGCCAAAATTTGTTACAGCTCACTTCGCTGGATTTGAAAAAGCGTAGATTAACGCCTTAGCCTTTGTTTAAAATTTTTATCGATATTTTTGTCCAAATATTTTTTAAAATATAAGCTGGAAGGAAGCTATGGATATATAAATGTAATCAAAATTAGTCAAAATAAACGATTACTACCCAAAACAGGCCAAACATAGAAAAAACTTAAACAATCGCAATTTTCCATATAAACCGAAGATATAGGCTGAACCTGCTGCCATTCTTGGAGCATTTCTTTGATTGCGCTCAAGGTTCAGTAAATGGTGTATATATTGGTCTCTTCTTTTAGCTTATATGTCATCCGCTAATAGTTGTGACAGATAATCATTTTATTGCATAATACTCGTCATTACTTCCAAAAATAACTCTTCTACCTAGGTGATTTTATTATAACAAATAATAATGAAACCTCCTACGTTAAATTACTAAAATTGTATCTTTGTGAGAATGTCTAAATTCGTCGTACAAAAACCCAGTTTACTTATTACGCACATCACATGGGTATCAATTTTTCAATCACACAATATTACATTTTATATCAGGTTTTTGTCGATCCAGTCAGAATTACATTTGCCATTTTAATTTCCATAAATCCATTAAGTTTTATATGAAGTTTCTCTTCAGATTAATGTACTGCTTTTGAAAATTTCAAATTGTCACAGTTAAATAAATTAAAATTTTTAAGTTCTACCCAATTGTAGTTAATTTCCTAGCGGGAATGAATAATTGCGGTATGTCAAGATCCTAGAGGACGTTTTAGCGGTAGGAAATATATAGGAATCAAAAACTATCTGCCTTCTTGATACGATTACGAAATAATATATAAACAACATGGAATTCTTAAACATTTACAAGAACTTAAATATTTAATGTTTATACTATACTATCCCTGTTTAGACCAGTGCAGATACCTTTAAAACAGGCAAAAAATGGAAAATATTAGTAACAGCATAAAAACTATTGGATAAGGAAGAAAATATTGCGCAAATACATTTGTTGAAATAGACTTATTTTTCTTCTATAACTAAACCATAAAAGAATATTCTATTCCAGCTAGATGAATAAAATAAGGATGAGTCATATTATCCTTTTTTCGCTAATTGATTGTAACAGAAATAGCTTCCTTTTTGCTCAATCGATATTCAACTGTACGTGTGGTTTTGAAAGAGTATGATCATAACTCGTTAATTAAGTTTTTTTGTATAGTAATAACTAATAACCATTTTGGTTTTTGTAAATGATGCCAAAAATCAAGAAAGTGAAAAAAAAACATGATACCAAGCTCGACTTGGTCAAAAAAAAATTTTAACCCCGTTCCAGGCATATAAATAATTATAAAAATTGGTCTGCACTTTTCGTTAAGTTTTTATAGATCGCGGTCGGAGTTAAGAAGATGGACAGAAAAAAAAACATTTTCGTTTGTTTATATGTCAAAAACTAAATGCTCAAAAATTTAATAAAATTGTAATCGCCCTTAATCAAATCAACCTTTCATATTACCACCCACTTAACAGGATAGAATAGTTATTTACATATCGAGGGCTGAAAGTAGAAGATTACGCCAGCGGTTCATATTGAAGCCCGACGCGAAGCGAGGGCTTTTATTGAACCAAGGGCGTAATCTTCCTTTCAGCCTGAGTGTATGTACAACGTTTTACGCAAAACTGCACAACTTTATTGTAGTATAAATCAATTTTTGAATTTTTTAAACTCGCTAGACATTTTGAAAATTATGCTAAACATGCCATGATTTTCTCTATAAACTTCATACAATAATTTATTTGTTTGTTCTAATTTTCTGAATATTTTACGGGTGATTATTTTACGGGCGGCAAAGTAGAAAAATATACTAATATTTCATATAGCAACGGGATTTTATTTTACGGATGTAAAGTTTAGCTTTCAGCCACGATAACTAGGATGTAAAATGTGTTTTACGATTCGTTTGTGCGTAATAGTATATTACATATCTAGAGTTGTAAATAGCATTTTACATGCGAGGGAAAATTTTGCGCACGAGACGCGTAGCGTCGAGTGCAGTATCTCCACGAGCATGGAAAATGCTTTACAACTCGAGATTTGTTATATACTTTTCCTACGACTTTGTTTTAATGCCCAAACGCATATAATTACTTGAAAAAATGAACTACTAATTATAAATTAAATGCAAATAGTTTACAAATTGTGGTAGGCTTTGCATTATTCTGTGTCAAAATGAATTGAAATATTTAATTTTTAAAAATCAAATTTTTCTTTAAATAAAAATTTTTCTTTTTATTAAAAGCATGCGGTAATATATATATGAAAATCCATTACCGCACGCTTTTTTTTACTTACCGCACGCTATTTGAAATAATCAATTTACATGTCATGGATAGTGCGATGTAATTTATAATTTACTGTGATAGGAATAAGAAAAAATCTTTTTTGTACGAGTAAACCGTAAAATTCACTTTTGCGATTCAAAAATTGTACATAAAGCAGGCCTTTTTTTTAATATTGAAATAACAATGCTAAAAGTGAAATAAGGGCAATGATACATGTAAAAGAAATATCTTTCAGACATAAACAATTTCGCATTTAATTGGTTGAGGGGCGGTAACATTTTTTAAATTTCAAAAAAATATTTTTGACTGAAAGACAGAAAAAATATCTGTAAGATATAAAAACATAACCTAAAAAGATATTTTTTGCTTGACAGTTAAAACTGATTAACTGAAAAATTGATTTTAAAAGTAAGTTTTACCAATAATCAATTACAACTAACTTAATTTTATTATTTTATTACAATTAAAATAATTTATTTACTTATTCATATACATAGATTTAGGCATTTTCACATCAGACCAAATTTTTATTTTTTTGTTGCGATTATCGCCTAATCTAAATCTACATGAATAAGTAAACAAATTATTTTAATTGTAGCTAAATCATCAAATTAAGTTAATTGCAATTGATTATTGGTAAAACTTACTTTTAAAATCAATTTTTCAGTTGATCAGTTTTAACTGTCAAGCAAAAAATATCTTTTTAGGTTATGTTTTTATATCTTACAGATATTTTTTCTGTCTTTCAGTCAAAAATATTTTTTTGAAATTTAAAAAATGTTACCGCCCCTCAACCAATTGAATGCGAAATTTTTTATGTCTGAAAGATATTTCTTTTACATGTATCATCGCCCTAACAATGCATAAAATTGAAATAACAATGCCAAAAGTTATTGTATTATGTATTATTTCGAAAAACTACTTTGATAAAATAATTTTCGAAAAAATATTTTACTATTTTGTGTAAATATATGTATTTTCCTACTCCTATCATAGTAAATTATAAATTACATCACACTATCCATGACATGTAAATTGATTATTTCAAATAGCGTGCGGTAAGTAAAAAAAAGCGTGCGGTAATGGATTTTCATATATATATTACCGCACGCTTTTAATAAAAAGAAAAATTTGATTTTTAAAAATTAAATATTTCAATTCATTTTGACATAGAATAATGCAAAGCCTACCACAATTTGTAAACTATTTGCATTTAATTTATAATTAGTAGTTTATTTTTTCAAGTAATTATATGCGTTTGGGCATTAAAACAAAGTCGTAGGAAAAGTATATAACAAATCTCGAGTTGTAAAGCATTTTCCATGCTCGTGAAGATACTGCACTCGACGCTATGCGTCTCGTGCGCAAAATTTTCCCTCGCATGTAAAATGCTATTTACAACTCTAGATATGTAATATACTATTTTGTTTATGCAAATAATACAGAATCTTACTCGTACAAAAAATCTTGTATGCAATTCAGGCATAAAGTATCTTTTTTACTTTCGAGTGATTGTTTCTCTCGGCTTTCGCCTCGAGCAACAATTTCACTCTCAAGCGGAAAAGACATACTTTATGCCCTTAACACATAAGTACCCATTGTTTACCATTTCTCACTGCCAGTTTCTCAAAACAAAATATAACAAATAAGAGATATCTACCTTAAAAAAGGCAAAAAATGGAAAAAATTAGTAACAGCATGAAAACTATTTTTTTTTTTTTTTTTTTTTTTTTTAATAAAATGTGTTGTGTAATAGGGTTTAGAATATGTGTCACAACAACACATAAATACCTTTTAAGACCTAGGTCTAGACCTGGGTCCCACAACAACTGGCGTTCTGAGGTGTAGATTAACGCTTTTTTTAAACATCTGTGGGTTGAAGCCACCTGAGACTAAGTGTTCCGGCAAACTATTCCATTTGTACGCAGTTCGGACAAAGAAGTCTCTCTGCGATCTGCCAGTATGACAGCGCGGGATCTTTACCGTTTCACTGGTTGCGGCAGCCGATTGCCGAGTGGAACGGGGGTAAGAATAAGTTTGAGGCATGATGCCGCTGATTTCATCTGAGCACTGCTGATGACGATATTTGTAAAAAACAACGAGGTCAGCAACAGTGCGACGATGTTGTAGGGAATCAAGTTGTGATGTCAAAGTTCGATCACCTACAATTCGTATAGCTCGCTTTTGAACAGAGTCCAAGAGGGCCAAGATGGAAACAGAGGCAGCACCCCAAACTTGACAGCAGTACTCCATACAGAAAACTATTGGATGAAAACTATTGGATAAGGAAGAAAATATTGCGCAAATGATGGGAAAAATAAATTAAAGGTGATCCGAGTTACGAGGGTGAAATGGGGTAGAAAATGGTTTTTTATGATTTTCAGCGAAAAAAGTTTAAAGTAAAAGTTGTAGGTAATAAAAAGATCTTTAACTTTTATACAATCCATTTTTTCATATAACCTAAAATTTGCCGTGAATATAGAAAAAACCGAGAAAAAAGCTGTTGTGTTTTTAATTTTTATCTCCCACAAAAAATGTTATTTACATTATTTAAAAATAGACGTTTCAACTAAAATAAAGATTACTGATTTTTTTGAAAAAACTGTTTCCAGCACAGGAGGATTTTCGTGTGAAAATGAGATCACTTTTTGGTTTAAAATCAAAATTAAACGTAAAAATAAATATTTTGATTCCAAAAAGTTACAGCGTATTAGGGACATAATAAGGTAAGTTTCCACCAAATTGCGCGAAAAAAAAATTTTTGTCGGAAATAAAAATTAAAAACGAAAAATCCTTTTTTTCTCGGTTTTTTCTATTTCCACGACAATTTTTAGGTTATGTGAAAAAATGGATTGCATAAAAGTTATATACCACTTTATTACCTACAACTTTTACTTTAAACTTTTTTCGATAGAATGTCTAGTTTCTCTGAAAATCGTAAAAAACCATTTTCTACCCCTTAAAGCTCACCCTATTTCACCCTTGTAACTCGGATCACCTTTAATTTATTTTTCCCATTATTTGCACAATATTTTCTTCCTTATCCAATAGTTTTCATTTCATGCTGTTACAATTTTTTTCCATTTTTTGCCTTTTTTAAGGTATCTCCTATTTGTAATAAACGATTAACTACGATAGAATTTCTATCGTAGTTGATGGTTTTCAATCTGAAGTTAACGATTGAAATTTTTTTGGTAAATCTAAAGAAATTTTAAATCGGGTTTTATCGTAAATTTCGCATATAGAAAAAAATCGTAATCTATCATATTTTTCTGCTATCAAACTTCTATCATATTGGATTTGAAATTTATGATTAAAAATTTTGAGGAAAAATCGTCATCCCTTGTAAATGTAAATGATAGAAAACATTAGGGCCGTTTGCTATTGGTTTCATGCAAATTTTAAATGGAAATGAATGAGATTTGTATCATCTTTAGGGTTACAAAAGTTTTTTTTAAGGAATCGAGTTTGATTTAGAAAAATCGAAAAAGATTGAAGTTTTTAAAAAAAAATTCAATAAATTATCGACTGCTTAGTTTTTGAGTTATTACCAATAACGTGAATTTTTTTTCCTGATCTGAAATTTTAGACCAGTGCAAATTACTTTTGGTAAGGAAAAAATTAGTAACAGCTTGAAAACTATTGGATAAGGAAGAAAATATTGCGCAAATGATGGGAAAAATAAACTAATGGTGATCCGAGTTACGAGGGTGAAATGGTGTGAGCTTTTAGGGGTGGAAAATGTTTTTTCAAGATTTTCAGCGAAATTAGACCTTCTACCGAAAAAAGTTTACAGTAAAAGTTGTTGGTAATAAAATAGGTCTATAGGTTTTGTCTAAGCCATTTTCACATTGAATTTTCTAGAATTTTTCGTGAAAAAATAGAAAAAACCGAGAAAAAAGGTTTTTTCGTTTTTAATTTTTATCTCCCACAAAAAAAATTTGTTTTTTTTCACGCAATTTGGTGAAATATGTCTTTTTTATGTTCCTAATACGCTGTAATTTTTTTGGAAATAAAATATTAATTTTTACGTTTAATTTTGATTTTAAACCAAAAAAGTGACCTCATTTTCACCCGTAAATCCACATGTGCTGGAAACAGTTTTTTCAAAAAACAAAGTTATTTTTATTTTTGTTGGAAGGTCTTTATGGATGATGTAAAAAAATAAACTTTACCATGGCAAAATTTATATTTTTTAAGGATTTCAATTGTAACATATGAAGGGGTCGAAATCTCAATCCTCTGAGATATCACTTCGGTCTGGGTTAAGGATTTTGATATAGTTTTCGGCAAAAAACTTTTATGAGGACATGGTTTTTAGTTTTGGGCAGCGATGTATATTAAACATAACTCTTTGTTAAAGTACATGTATTTTTTTATCTCTGCTTAGAAACGTTGCCGGAAAATTATAACAGATTATAAATTAACATAATTTAGTGAAAAGAGGATACAATCAGCAAACTACTCAAAAACTTCTCCATTTAGCGTTTCGAGAAAATATTACAAAACCACAAATCCATATTTCTTTCAAAATTCCAAAAATATTGTAAAAATTAAATAAAATCAAACTTTTTTCAAAATTCTAAAAATATTCAAAAAATTATTACAAAATCAAAGATTAAAACTATTTCAAAAATTCTAAAAATATTGCAAAATATAAAACAAAATTGAAAACAAAATATTGAAACTTTTTTCAAAATTCCAAAAATATTCCAAAAATTAGAATTCAAATATTTAAACTTTTTCTAAATTCTAATAATATTCCAAAAGTTCTTAAAAATTCAAAAATTGAAACTTTTTTCAAAATTCCAAAAATTATAATAAAATCCAAAATTTAAAATTTTTCAAAATTCTAAAAATATTTCAAAAATTCTTACATCAAAAATTAAAACTTTTTTCAAAATTCTAAAAATATATATAAAATTCACAAATTCAAAAATTCTATTTTGTTTCAAAATTCTAAAAATATTGCAAAAATTATAACAAAATAGAAAATTAAAACTTTTTCCCAAAATTCTAAAAATATTGCAAAAATTATTACAAAATCAAAAATACAAACTTTTTCCAAAATTCCAAAAAAATATTTCAAAAACTATAACAAATTCAATAACATGTTCAATTACATTTACGTCATAAAATCAACTAAATTTTTTTTTTCCAAAAAATTGACTAAAAAAAATTAAATTAATCATTTTTTTGACAAACTTATAATGCAATAAAATTCTCAATAATTTCATGTTCATTTCATCCAAATAACTAATATTATTTTTTACTAAAAAAATAAATGAAAATCATTCTTTTGACACACTTGACATTATTTTTTTGACAAAATTATAATGCCATAATTCTCTATAATAATAATAATAAAATTTCATGTCATACAAATAATTAATTTTATTTTTTCCAAAAAATTGGGTAAAAAAATAAATTAAAATCTTTTTTTTGACACACTTGACAACATTTTTTTGAAAAACTTAATTCTCAATAATAATAATAAAATTTGATGTCAAAAAAATAATTAATTTTATTTTTTTCCAAAAAATTGGTAAAATAATAAATAAAAATCTTTCTTTTGACACACTTGACAACATTTTTGTGACAAACTTATAATGCAATAATCTAGTTTTTGATCTCACATACCAATCCCGACCATCAAGATTTCTCCACATTCTTTATTCGTACTCATTAGTCATTATCACTTAAAATGAACGTTTTTTAAGCCAAAAATATGAAAATTTGCTATTTTTGACACCCTTAATGATTTTTTTGACACACTTCCGGTACAGTTATCAAACACATCGTCCTTTCGAACCTGTCCATTGAGTATACCTATTTTTAGAAAAAAAAATTTTTTGAAATCCCCCCAGCGGTTTTCTAGATTTCGTAGGTAATGACGGCCGGCCGGCAGACAGACATTTTTTTTTTGCTTTTTTAGAAGCAGTAGGTCCTAAAACGTCGAGAGATGCCAAAAAAGTGGAGGTAACAATTTCACTTTTGGCTCGTGAATGGTAATACTTAGGTCTTTCAGACCGAAATAATTTTAACAAATGATGAAAAATTTTAAACAATGAGTGAAAAATAACATTTTAAATTTATTCAGGTTTTTGCATTTCCTGGAAAATTTTTCCATGATAATGTTTATTTTTTTACACCATCTAAAAGTAGACGTTTCAACAAAAATAAAGACTACTGTTTTTTTGAAAAAACTGTTTTCATGATATGGGGATTTTCGGGTGAAAATAAGGTCATTTTGTTTGTTTAAACGTAAAAATTAAACGTAAAAATAAATATGTTGATTCAAAAAAGTTACAGCGTATTAGGGGCATAAAAAGGTAAGTTTCCACCAAATCGCGTGAATCGGATCACCTTTAATTTATTTTTCCTATTATTTGCGCAATATTTTCTTCCTTATTCAATAGTTTTCATGCTTTTACTAATTTTTTCCATTTTTTGCCTTTTTTAAAGTATCTGCACTGGCCTATTTGTTATATTTTGTTTTTAGAAACTGGCAGTGAGAAATGGTAAACAAAAGATTTTTTTATCCTGTTAAGTGGGGTGGTATGGTAATATGTAAGGTTGATTTGATTAAAGGCGATTACAATTTTTATTAAATTTTTGAGCATTTAGTTTTTGACATACAAAACAAACGAAAATGTGTTTTTCCTGTCCATCTTCTTAACTCCGACCGCGATTACTAAAAAAACATAACGAAAAGTGCAAACCAATTTTTATAATTGTATATATGTCTTAAACTGGGACGGGGTTAAATAATTTTTTTGGCCTGGTCGAGCTTGGTATCATGTTTATTTTTCACTTTCTTATTTTTGACATTAATTACAAAAACCAAAATGGTTATTACCACAAATAAACTAAATTAACGAGTTATGCTCATACTCTTTCAAATCCACATGTACAGTTGAATATCGATTGAGCAAAAAGGAAGCTATTTTTGTTACAGTACAAACTAAGGTTTAGTTATAGAAGACAAATAAGTCTATTTCAACAAATGCATAAGCTTGCAAAAACACTGTTCTTTAATTAAAATGATCAACCATATAGGTTCGCACCCGCAATACAGTGAACATTCTACAACAGTTTTATTTATTTAAATGTTCACCAATTCAAAAGCAGCATATGTGAGAAATACGAAAAATAATATATTTTATGAGTGTCAGCTTGTTGACAAGTTGATAAAACGAACAAAATCCATCGAACAGAGAAAGAAAGCAACAATACTTATTTTTTTATAAGAATGATGTATTAATAATCCCATCATTATTATTCCTATTAAAACTTGAGTCTTAAACTTGAGATTATTCATCAATATTTTGATTTACCTTTATCACTCGTCAGTTAAGTTTCACATCATTCATCGTTAAATAAATAAATTTGTTTTAGAAACTAACAAACAGTGAAAAAGTCAGTTAGAAGTTTTTGTTGATATGAAAGTCTATACTACCATAATAAAAGTGAACTTATATTCATAAAATCTATATACATAAATTTGAATTATTGCCAAGACAAAAATAACAAGCGTTAACAATCTGATTATATACACACATATCGATAAATACTTCAGTTAATAAATAATTAAAAATCAGTAATCAATTAGTAATTTACGGTCATTGTATCTATGATATGACTCCGTTGACGTTCCAATGCATCTTTCTTAATACCTCGGAACTGATTATACAAAATCGTTCCATTTCGATTGATATTTACAGTAGTCGTTGGTTTTGGAGTATAAACACTTAATTTCGGTTTATTTCTTTTTCTCACATATAAACTTGAAAATTTACGATTGATTATATAATTAGAACTAAATCCGTTGGCATTTTTAATTAATTCTGGTAATGATAATGCACTCATTTTTGTTTCTTCACGTTCACTTTTTTTATTCATATTTTTATTTATATATTCATTTATATTAAATTTACACAATTTTTCACATAAACATAGAGATCCCTGCGTCATCTTTCAAAAAAAAATACTTATGTGATATTTTTAATTCATCTAAAATAACCTGAGAAACATTTTGTAACATATTTGATCTTAACCTAATTTCACTTTTTCAATTAATCTCATTTTTTAAAATTAGGTTTTGTTTTTCTTTTCACTTTGCCCTTTTTAGATTTATTGTCACAACAATATTCACAGTGGGTTTTTTTTTATTTTCAATTTTAATTGTAATTAAAACTTTTGTTATTAATTTTTTGAAATTTGGAAAATTAGAGTCACGAAAACTTCACGGTATAAATAAATATTAAATACAAAATATTGTATGCGAGACGTTTTTTTTTTTGTAATACTTTGTCGAACTATTGGTAAAAAAAACTAAACACAAAAATTTTGAAAAAAATTTAAATTATTAAATTGACAAAAATAGATTGCCAAAATCTATTCTGAAATTTTCGTTGTTGTTTTTTGCATTAAAACTAAAGACATTCTGTTGATGATTTCTGTTAAAAAGTTCATTACCAGTTTATAAAACATCAAACAAACAAATGAAAATCGGGACGGTAGTAAAAGAAAATTTATAAATAAAACAGAAATTAAATCGAAGCAAATTACTTTGCGATGCAAATGAAAATCAATCATAAAATGTACGAGTCGATTAAAATAAAATAATTCATAAATCAATTTAAATTGCTAATTTGAAAAATGTTTTCAATTAATTAAGCAAGCAATTGAAGAAATTTTAAAATATCTATTTTAGGGAATATTGCAAATTTCTACAGAATCCCGGAAATTAAATGACGTTAAGAATGTTTATTAAACCAAACCTAAGTATTTTTATCATAAGCCAAACAATTAAAAAGAGTTTTACTTACATTCCATCCAATAGCACTTTCAATAAAAACAGCTTGCTCTGTATTTTTATCTTCAGCTACATCTTCATCAGCGTCAAATAATTGAGAGACAACTGTTTCTCCTTCTTCTGCTTCGCCTTCTTCAACGGCAGCCATTCTACTTTCGATGGATGGCGAATATTCTGGTGGCATTTCTGCCAATGGCGTTTGTAGATGTAGAACATGCTCATCGCCAAGTTGTGATTTTTGACGTAATACTGATCCGAAATTTTCAAAGAAACTATTATCAAGATCTTGAAGTCTAAAAATAAAGAAAATAAATATTTATAATTAATATATTTTAAGACAAAATAGAATTCGAGAAGTTTCCATTTGGGAGCGCTAACGAACTATGCCGGACTATGAAAGGGCCTCTGTTTATGGTTAGTTGTTGTATGCAGTGATAAACAGACAAGTACAAGCACTTCAGCATTTTTTGTAAAAGCCACCGATGAGAACACATCAACATTAACACTAACGATGCCTTATCTCTATAACATAACGCATAACATCTCAAGATGCAAAATGGGTTATCGTGCCATACTTTAGCGACTTAATTAAAATAAAATAAAAAATTACAATGGAATAAAATTAAAACATATGTATACCACCTTAATAACTATTATAAAGTCTTTCGACCGAGAAGCGATAACTCGCATACCATATTCGCATAGCATACATGAAACGATTTTAACTATATATTCCTATAATGGTTTAACTATATATTCTTATAATGCTCTAGAGTCTAGTGAATCTTATCAAAATGAAATTTCAGGTAGGGGTCAAATACGAAAAATCAAATCAAGGCCTGATATATTCAAATAAGGAGTATTGTAAATCAGGCCCGAAACAGGGCCACATCAAATTGCCCTAATAAGGCTTGCCCTTTCTGAACTGACCAGGACCTGATCACGCCCTGACTGTATTCAGGCTTTCCCTAACTAGTTTCTGCTCGGGGAGTTACCATATCTCCATCTGTGGAAATTTTTATGCTAAAAATTGGTAGAAAATTTTTATGCTAAAAATAACGATGATAGAAAATCGAAGAAACGAATCGATAGAAAAGTGAATTTTGTTCTTTTGGAAAATATTGTCTGGAGTTTTTTCGAAAAGTTAATATTTTTTGAGTTATTTGTGACTGAAAATGTTTATTCATCGAAAAAAAATGTATGTTTTTCTCAATTTTTGTGAATAACTCAAAAAGGTCAAAAATATTTTTATTTCAAAATTTCCACTCTTAACCCTCTAATTTCAGTCCACATAACATTTTAAATGATGAGCCGACCGCTATAGTTTTCATTCAATCTTTGCAACATTTCTTATAACCGTGAATTTTTTAAAATATTTTCTTTTGTAATATTCGGGGATCCCAGGTTAAGGGGAAAAGTTTTCACATTTTGACAATAAGTCGAAAACTGTATTCTCGAAAATTACAAAAAAATTGTTTTGAACTACAAAAAACCCTTTCATATGACGCCCCACTTGTCAAGATCAAAAAAATTTTGTTCATCGAATGCAAAAATCGAAACATTCAATGTCGAATAACTGGAAAACGAGCACAGTAGATATAGACCTTTTTCCCGAAAAAAACTTGACATTTCTGATCAGCTGATTTGTATTTCGAAAACTTTAAATAATTGTTATTTCTTGCAAATCAAGATTGTTTTGCGTTGTCTTTAAGTTGTTTTTACTAAAGTTGCATTATTATTATTTTTTCAATAACTTTTAATACATAATTACTGATTTCTAATTATCATCTGACAGGTGACATGCAGCAATCCATGCAGCAATATAACGATTTGAAGTTTAAAGAAAAAACTCTATAGGTTTTTAGGCGTAACCTGAGATCATAAAATACACAGAATAAGTAATATTGTTTTAAGTTGAAGTTTTTTTTTAAACATAAAGTAGTGTGCGAATTTAACGTGATAGTATTTGTATTAAAAAGACACAGTAGCCTAGAAATTTAAATATCATTAAGGTTTTCCGTATCTTGACCAAACATGCCTACGAAATAACATACATATATAGATGTTTTGTATTTTACATATTTGCCGATCGGAATGCTCAAACTTATTTACTTTTGTTTTATTTTTCTCAAAAATATTTCGATTTAAATAAAACTGATAATATTAAAACTGAAAATTTGATCCTAAATAAAATTTTATCATGTACGCTTTGGTTTTGTTTTCATTTAAACTAAATTTAAAGTGAAATGGATATTGTTTGCTGATTTACTGTTTCTGGTTTTGTTTTAATTTAGAATGAAATTAAAATAAAATATATATTTTTTGCAGTTACTTCTTTCTGGCAATAGAAGAATAATAATATATTTTTTTCTATAAATGGAAAGAGATAAAAATGCTGCATGGGATCCTGTATTTTTGTGTTTATTTTTACAGGAGCCTTTTCTTTTGTAGAAATTATTTTCAATATAAAATTTGAATTTAAAAGATAGCTTCAATTTTTTTTTATAGTTTTATAGTGTACATACACAAAATATATAAAATATTACTTATCCTGTATATTTTATAATCTAAGGGTGTAACTAATAAATTCCCTCAAAGACGGAGTTTAAATTTTTTAGTTAATTGTTGGTATCTCTTTGATATACTAAAAGTCTAGAAAAATCTGGGTGTGCAAAATGCGTTTGTTTGGCCGCCATCTTGAAAAAACATCAAAAATTAAAAAAAAGTCATAATGATGACTGATACCGTGCAAGTAAAATTCGAAAAGACAATATCCATGAGTTATTTGAACCATTTCCTGATCATCCCGTGATATCACAATAATATCCAGAGTGATACAAAATTGAAGTTGCATACTCAGAATGAAGTACTAGTCAGCTGCTGTAGAGTATTACGGTCGGATATACCAACATTTAAACTTAAGGAGCACTGTTTGTTTTGTGGTCGCTTTATTGATGACAGTGAGAAACGGGTTAAATCTGGCGTTATACAAGTCCGTACGTAATGTTTCTAAATTCTGTTACGAAGGCGTGTAACACAGAAATGATTTATGGTCAGCTAATGTTCAATCACGATTGCTATCAGTTAATGATTTACCAACAGCAGATGCCATTTATCACCAAACATGCAGCGTAAATTTTCGAAAATGTGACCCGATCTCAAAGAAGTACCGAGATGATTCCCAAGACGAATTACATTGCAAGCCTCTTGTTCGTCTTGCAGATAAAGAAAAACATGATGCTTTTTTGGAAGTATATAGGTGGTTTCAAGGAAATGATGAGCTGGTTTCTGTCCAGCAACATTTTTTGGTAACATTATTGTCGCCTAAAAAGATGGGATCCCTCATATGGTAACTATGGGTGGTTAAACGGTGGTTAAAATTCTCTTAGATCACCAGAAACAAAAGAAATTAGAAAACCCTGAATTAGAAAAATATCGTGTTATTGAAGCAGCAGAAAAATTGATCAAAACAGAAATCAAACTATTGTCGACTTCAATGGAGTGCTATCTCTCGTCATCAGAAATTGCATCTTAACAGGAAAATAAAAAGTTCTTGCCATCTGTTTTGTCACATTTTTTGGATAAAGTATGTGATGAAAGTACTAAAGTACTAAAGCATGTGATTTAAAGAAGATATCCATTGGACAGGCTTTGGTGCAAGCATGGAGACCTAGATCACTTACAAGTCCAATATTCTCCTTGGTGTTGGTATGCAACTTCAGTTCTCGTTTACTTGTAGATGAGCCTCACAGACTTGGGTTCTCCGTATCGTATGATGAAGTAAGAAAGTACTTGCAGTCTGCAGTAATAGACAAGACACCAAATTTTGAAGTTCCCCTAGGTCATTTCTGTCAATAGATAGCCGATAATGTGGACCATAATATTGCTACCATCGATGGTCACAAAAGCTTCCATGGAATTGTAATTATAATGTGCAAATCCGGACCACGTGGTGAAAATTCGGATTTATTGTCAGAAAGAAAGGTTCTGCGTTTGAAAAACCGGCTCAATGCCACTGATATTTCTGCAGAAGGAAGACTAGAAATTTTAAAACCAATATCATAATATTCTTCAGCATGAAATTTGCCGTAATTTGACACGACACGATTTTCTATGCTTTTATAAAAAAAATTCCAGATGGAGGCAAAAAAACGCAGTTTGCACACTTAGATTTTTCTAGACTTTTAGTATGTCAACAAGATACCAATAACGAACTAAAAAATTCAATCCTCGCTTTTGTGGAAATTAGTTCCACCTATCACCTATTTTTTCCATAGATCTACTGTACTAAACGTATGCTTGTTTAGGGAAAACTCTTTTTTGACAAATATAAACTTTCTTTCTACTTTTTGTGACCTAAAGCAACGAAAACATCCCCACTATAACCATTCCATTTAAAACTAATCGTTACCCACTTACAATTTATTTTATATTCCAGGCTCCAGCAATTTCTTCTAGAATTTTAACAATTTAAGTAGAGTTTAAAGTGAACAGAGCCAGAGCGTTGTCGTGATTTTTCAAAATGTTTAATTTTTTTTTTCAAATAACTCAAAAACTATTATGTATAATGATACGTAAAAAGTGCTCGAGTACAAAGGTTTTAAAAGCCAGAAAATTAATGATATGCGATTGTTCGAATGGTACCTATTTTGAGCCATTTAAGCTCACACCTTTTAAAAACGAAGGGTTTTAAAGAAATTCAATTTATACGATCCTAAAATGCTCTATAAAATGTTTTTCTTTGACCCGCTAGCTAAAAAACTAAGAGGGATATCGACAAAAATTCAATCATTTTTTATTGAAGGACGTATATACATTACGGATGCATCTAATATAATACATATATAGGTAGGTATCAACTCATACATTTACACTCCTTTCGCTGAGCAATTAATTGTTCAAATTGCCAGGCGAGCTGAGTCAACATTACAGAAAATCATTGTAGCAGAAGAGTTGATATACTAGCATTTTGATTGCCATGAGCTAAACTCGAAAAAGAAATTTATTTTCTGAAAATAAAATGTCTCGTCGATGGTATATTTATTCAAAAGATTGATTGTGACGTGACGATAGTTTTTATGAGATGATTTATTGTTCTAAATAGGGAAAAAAAACATGTATATAAATCTATTGTAAATATAGGAACATAATTACAATAGTTACGATTCTACTGCTATAAACGCAAAACAAAATTGTTTTCAAAGCGATGTATATACATTGTACAATATTTCAAAAATGAAATCAAGGTTAAATTCGTTTCTAAGAATAAGGGTCAAAACAAAATATGTATATCTAATATCATTTCATCATAATTTCTCGATCCTTCTCTGCAAAGAATAAATTTTCTTAGAATATGCGAGAAATTTTGCAGAATTGTATATGTATAAGGAATTCTTAAAAATTAAAATAATTTTAAAGTAGACTCAAAACCTCTGATATTCTTCATGTCCCATTGACGCCATATTAAAAAAATTGGATTTTTATATGGAGTTTTATTTTTCTAGACGGCGGTATTAAGGCGATTTTTGAATTTTTTTTTATATTGATTTTTAATTTCAAAATGGCGCTACAAGTTCACGTTTTTTTCTGTGCTAAAAAATGAACCAGGCTTGCATATCGGGGGTTTTGGTGGACTGCGTGCGATGATGTTAAGTTAAATATAATTTAAATTACTGCTAAAATGTTGATAGCTTAAGTGGAATGTGATTATGTTAATTAAATTTAATTGTGAATTAAGTTTTAGGTGTTAATTAAGAAAAAATTTGGAAACTGGAAATTTCTACAAGCATCCGTTGGAGTTATTGAAGCTATAAAATATTCTTAATAGGGATATTGTTTGCTGTACGGTTTTCCTCTTCTTGTGAAACAATAAAATTGTGGAACACTTAATAAAACCTGGTGTTCTTGCTTACATGTGCTAGAAATTTACTCGTCATAGCATTGCGGTCTGAGCTTAGGTCCGTCTCTACAGAATACCATTGCACGAATTGACGTGTTTTGATTGTTTAGCTTTCATTTCTTCACATATTTTGCATATCTTTGACGGCTGCAGGAAGAGTATAGCAACACATATCTGCTGGAATTGTAAGAAACTGAATAGCTTCAGTGTAAGAAATACATTTTGTACTGAAGTGTTTCTCTTCTATTAGCTTACAACAAGCTTATTGCATGGTTCGTTTTTTTACTGGTATCATGTTTCTTGATTTTATTTATATTTCTATTACTTTTCAACAGCTTCTCAACTCCTTTCTGAATTTGGGCTTCATATCATTATACATAGTTGTTTTAATTGTCGTCAAGGTATCACTGAACACTAAGATAATTTTCGTGACTGGCTTAAAGTACAAGAGAACGTGATTTAGTTCAAGTATGCTAGATCCATTTGAACTTTATTTAGATCGATAACAACCTTGTTATTATGGAGATTGTCTATGAACATTTTTTGCCTTCGTTTTATTTTAATTTACACCAATGAAATTCTCTAAAATGTAATGACATCATTCATTTTCATCAATAACATTTATATTATACTAATAACAAATAATTATACGTCTGGCTTACTGAGATATTAAAAATTATCAGTTGTAATTTCCCAAGGGCGGTGATAATTCGAAATAATTGTTTGCCAAAAATTTCGAAAGCAAGTATATTGATAAAAGCACGATGGCCGTAGGCCGAGGGCTTTTATCAATACCACTTGCTTGAGGGATTTTTTAAAAAATTATGAGAATTTATCAACAAACGAGGAAAATTCGTTTAGAAAATGTTTTGTCATTTTTCATTTCTTTATACTAGGAATCGCCCATTGGCCGAAACTCGGCCATTGTAAATGGAATTTGTAAACAGACCTCCCAACAAAATAGCTACACCATATTATTTCACAGTTTGAATAATTGATATAATTGATTTTTCTGCACTTCTACTCCTCATGACCTTTCCAATTCCAACGATATACATATTGCCACACTTTTGATGGGACAAATATTTTAAAATTGTATTGCAAAAATATTGCTTACGTATTTTTATATAGATATTTTTTATGAATTATACATTGGCTACTGGGATATCAGTTAATTATTTCAAAAGTAGGCTGATAGTTTTTAATGTCCCAGTAGGCCAGACGTATAACTATTTGTTATTAGTGTAATTCTAATGTTATTGGTGAAATTGAATGATGCTATTACATTTTAAAGAATTTCATTGGGTTAAATTAAAATAAAACTAAGGCAAAAAAATTTCAATATACTTGCTTTCGAAATTTTTGGCAAAAAATTATTTCGAATTATCACCGCCCTTGGGATATTACAACTAACCATTATTTCATTATTTATGAATTATAATATTGGTAATTGACTTTTATGTTTGTGGGAATTATCCACTATTTGCCACTGATGCAGCCGCCGTGTCTTCCTACTATTATCTGCTATATTATTGTGTCTTTAACCGTATGAAGAATTTTTATTACCGTAGGGAGACATCCACTTCGTTACCCGCTGGGAGCACGGTGAGGTTTTAGGTCTCGAGATTTAACTGGCAAAAACATAATACCTAAGAGAAAAACTTCAGTACAAAGAACGAATAAAATTACTTCCATAAATTTGCTCAACGGAAAGATACAACTAAAAATGAAAACATTTCACCTTCGAGGTCAGAAAAATCACAAAGGAGAAAAAAATTAGATTTTAGCTCTTATAATAAGGCTATTTCTCAACATTTCTAGAAATTATGAAACGGACTAAATAAAAACACATACATTTAGAGCTCAACGTAAAAGTCTATTCAAAGGCTCGTTATGGTAAGCTTTCGTTATCCGATAGTCAAATTTTTTTACCACAATGAATCATATGATTTTATTAACCAAAAATTATGTATAAATAAAATTTATATCGGAGTGACTTGAATGAAACAGTTTGATTATATATTTGATTAGTAGAAATTCTCAATTAATAAAATGTTTATGCGTATAAAGTTATTTCTTTTTATTGTTTGGTATAATCTTCACTACATAAATTTTAATAATTACTTAATTTAATTTTTAAAACTCTTAAGAGTTCTTAAACTACATTATATTTTTCTTAAAATTAAAAATCTTTAACAAAAATCATCAAATTTTACTAACACATAGTTTATTGTTGGATAGTAAATATCCAATATTTCAAGTTTGATAATCTTTTCTATAAGTTTAGTTTATTATGGAAGACAAGTGGATGACGATTGAATTAAGAGTGAAATGAAGCCATTTTTCGAAACATAAAATGGAAAATCTTTTTACGTTAACGAACCCAAACACATGTATTTCAAATTAACATAATCATCAATTCCATGTTTAGAACCTTCACGTCCAAGGCCCGATTCTTTTATTCCACCAAATGCGGCTTCCGCTGTTGAAATAATTCCTTCATTAATTCCAACCATTCCAGTTTCTAATTTCTTTGCAACACGAAATACTTGATTTAAATCTTGACTGTAAAAGTAACCCGCTAAACCAGAATTAGTTGCGTTAGCAATATCAACTGCTTCTTTTTCAGTTTTAAATTTAAGAACAGAAATAACTGGACCAAAAACTTCTTCATTATAAAGCTTCATATCGGATGTAATGTTTGTTAGTATAGTTGGTGCATAAAATAATTCACCAAAATCGTTCAAACGTTTACCGCCGAGTAGAAGTTTAGCTTTTTTTGATAAAGCATCATCAACAAGTCCGGAAACTTTATCTATTTGTGCTTTATTGATTAGAGGGCCAATTTGAACTCCAGGTTGATTTCCGTTCCCAATTTTTAAATTCGAAACTGCATTTTTTAATTTACTTAAAAATTCATCATAGACATTTTCTTCAACAAAAAATCGATTTGCTGAAACACATGTTTGTCCACAATTTCTGAATTTTGAAGCGATTGCACCGGTAACGGCTTTATCCAAATCCGCAGATTTAAAAACAATAAATGGTGCATTGCCTCCTAGCTCGAGCCCAATTCTTTTTATCCCACCAGCACATTGACTATATAATATTTTTCCAACTTGAGTCGAACCAGTAAATGATATTCCAGCTACCTTTGGACTTGTACATAAAAGTTTACCAAGAGCAGCGACATTATTTCTGCTTGTTGTAACTATGTTTATAATGCCTTTTGGAAATCCTGCTTCTTCGGCTAACTTAACTAAAGCTAATGCTGTAAGAGGTGTATCTTCAGCTGGTTTTATTACAACGGAACATCCTGAAATTTTTTGTAAATTTATAAATTTTATTGATCGTTCAAATCTCAACGAGTCAAAAACACAACTATGAAAATTTAGTGTTATGCTATATTCCTTAAACGAAATGATCTACATATCTTCCGCATGACAAAGAGTATGAAAAAAGATCAAAAGTATAAGAAAAGACGCTAAAGTGCTAACTTTGTAGACGTAGGTAGGTATTGTCTACTACTAGAGTATAAATCCTTTATACAGATATGTTCCAAGAGTATACATACGGAATGACTGTAATAACAAGTGTTTAATTGGTACCATCAATAACCTAGGACGAGTTACATCGGTGAATCAAATATTTACTATCCTGACAGTGCATAAGAGGGATAGCCTTAGAAATTTTAATGAAAATGGTTTAGTTGTTAATATTTTAGTAAAATGGCAAACCTCTCCTTTGATCGTGTTGAATTTAGCATTAGCAATCTATAATTGTTTTAAGATCAATTTATCAAATTTGATACACTGTAGCTCAACTTAAAGGATGAATTTAGAGTTGAAGTTATATTAGATAAATGGAAAGGAACTTTGGAGAGCTCCTGCATTAGCTGATATTTCCTTGACCCGATATATTCGATTACATATAAAGTTCTGTATCAAAAATATATGTTGCTCTTCTTTTCTATTTTATCTGTGCATATAAGATTGTTAAGCAATAACTTTGTCAAATTCCTTTAAAATATCAAGAGCAACTTTCAAACCCGCCACGGTTCTCGGCAAATAAAAACCCTGAAGAACTTGTCAATCCACAAAAAATTACGAATCTCCTTTAGACGCAGAAACAGAGAATTAGGTGTTCTTTAATGTACCAGTATCAATTGCGTTATCCAATAAGAAAAATTCTTGGTATTAATAAAAACAAAAACCCAACACATGTACAGGAATAAACATTGTATTATTTTTGTATGAAGGAATCTCAGACAAATATATACCTGCAGCTATAGCAGCACCAGCTTTTCGTGTAATCATCGCATGTGGAAAATTCCATGGTGTCAATAAGCCTGCAACACCAATCGGTTGTCGTATAATCATTATTTTACGATTTGCTGTTGGACTCGGAACAATTTCCCCATAAATCCGGCGAGCCTCTTCCGCGAACCATTCCACAAACGAATTTCCATATCCAACTTCACCAATCGCTTCAGCAATTGGTTTCCCAGATTCAGCTGTCATTATTTGTGCAAGCTCATTTTTATTTTTTTCCAAAAGATGAAACCAACACTTTGAAAAAAACAAATATTATTTTAATTTTTTTCCAATAAATTCAATTAAAATAATTGAAACAACCTTTAACAAATTTGATATATCTTTAGCCGTTTTGTTTTGCCATTCATCACTTTTAAATCCATGGTAAGCTGAATTAATTGCATTATTCATGTCTGTTTCATTCATATCTGGGACAGAACCAACAACTTTCCCATCAGCAGGATTAAAAACATCAAATGTTTTTGATGATACCGAATCACACCATACACCATTGATATAACTTTTATTCAATAATAAATGGGAGTTTCTAACATTCTGATAAAACTTTATAATTAACACTTTTTTCGATAATTTAATTTTAGTTTCTAGATTATAACATCGATTTGCAAATATTTTAAACATTTTTACGGCTGAATAAATTAGATAAACTATCGTTACTGAAATTATGCAATTAAATAATAATAATAATTCCACTTGACAGTACGTTCTAATCTACTGTCAATTGACTATTCCACTGGAAAAAAAATCTACTCAATTCAATCTTCGTTGAAGTCGGTTTGAAAATCAGGTGGATAGGTCGATTCACACTATATTTTTGTTTTTACAGATTATATCCACAATATATAAATATAACAGTGTAAAAACAAAAATTCAAATTCATAACAATAGCAACAGAAGCAACTGATACAACTGAAAAATTGAATGCAATTGTTGTTGTTTTTTCAGTTGTTTCAGTCAAATCGAACGCACCTAATATTTTTATTGTTTCATCAAATTTTCTATTTAGAAAGAAATTTCAAATATTGTGATATTTTCTTTGAAATATAATTCGAAATTTATTTGACGATGACTGATAGAAAGAATATTTGAGACATAAACATTTGTTGATTTTAACTTGAAAACAATTAGCAAATCGAATAATTTATTGAAACCATATGTTTTTGAATTAGTTAATTGTTTTCCTCTTATTTTTTAAAGAGATTATTATATGGGTTGTAGCTTAGTCATTGATAGATTAAGTTTACTTTTTTATCGCTGATGACCTTTATTGGCTTAATAAACTAAATTTAAAATTCATTTATATAGAATCAATAGTATATTTTCCTACAAGAGGTGAAAACATGGTTTTTTTCGTGAGTAAAAATTTTGTTCACGAGACGCGCTAGCGTCGAGTGAGACATGTTTACGAACGAAAAACGTTTTGATCTCGCGTAGGAAATGCAATTTTTTCAATGATAGTATATATAATCGATATATTTACTATAAATTAGAAATCGACAACATTACATTAAAAATTCATATTCTATTTTTTCATGGTTGCGTCGTTTAAAAAACTTTTTCTATTTTGCATCTAAAATAAAGTCATTTCGATACCCAAATGCGTATCGAAATGGCCTTCATTAGGATACGCAAAGTTTTGTTTTTCAAGGTTGGTCACATTGGTCATACAAACGTCAGTGAAAGTTAAAACGAATAATTATATAAATAAAATTATTCTTATTAATTAATCTTATTATTAAAAAATAATCTAAATTAGTGTTAAATATTTTAATTAATTAAAATAATTAGTAATAATAACAAAATTTCAAATTGACTATATTTTAATAAAATACACATTTTATGAAAGCTAGTTTTGCAACAAAAAAATATATAGAAATATGATGAAACGCAGAGCTTACTATTTTGAATTGAAATTTTTAAAAATTTTCTTTAAAATGTTAAAACATAAAAAATATTTTTTAAAATTTCAAGACAAAAAATGCAAAATAGAAAAAATAGTATAAAAAAACTCGTTTCATAAGACGTTTTATCGCACTTATCCTTTAGAAAACTCCCCGCTGCGCGGGTCGTGTTCTAAACAGATTGCGTGCGATAAAATCGTCGATTATGAAACTAGTTTCTTAATATGCTATTGTAAAATTATATGAAAAACCATAGCAACTATAATTTGTTATTCTTTGTACACTGTAGTGGAAAAGAACCCATTTTCACAGGGCATTAAGCGTGATGAAAATCACTTTTCATATGCTTTCATAGAAAAAAGATGTTTTCTAAAAAAGAAATTTTTTGAACAACGCAACCATGGAAAAATAGAATATGAATTTTTAATGTAATGTTGTCGATTTCTAATTTTATAATTTATAGTAAATATATCGATTATATATATAATATACTATCATTGGAAAAATTGCATTTCCTACGCGAGATAAAAACGTTTTTCGTTCGTAAACATGTCTCACTCGATGCTAGCGCGTCTCGAGAGAAAAATTTTTACTCACGAAAAAAACAATGTTTTCATCTCTTGTAGGAAAATACACAATTTTTGTTAAATTAAATTAAATTTTTCGTGTGAATGTGTACATAGATATTGACCTAATTGCTATTCTACAAGGTTATGAGCAATTTGAAGCTGTTTTTCGGTTAACGGAAAATAATCTTTAGATGGAGAATTTTAATAGAGTCCCAATAATCCCCCGATCCCTAAATACGCAGTTATTGGAATGATTATGCTTTTACTGGAATGGATGACGGCTAAAAACATAAACGGCAAGGAGAGGTAATCTTTTCTTTACTGTCAAACTCATCTCCTAGACTAGTCCAAAGCCAGAATAGAAGTTTAGAGACCTTAAGACTAAATCAGTAAAGTGGAACTTAGTTAAAATGCACTAAATACCTAGTGAACACAAGACGTAAATATGACATCACACGAACGTCATAGTCACTTAAATATGACTTTATTATGAGTTAGTTAAATTTCACTAGAGGTGTATCAATTTTAAATGTATGTTATTGCTTCCTGGCAGGCTTTAGAATCGTGGGTAAAAATAACTAATGATTGACTAACGGGTAAGGAAATATGAATAACAGAGAGCATTAGCATTCTAGATGATCAATCCATATGGATTGAGAATTGAACGGCATGTCAAAATTTGAAAGTGGTTGGTAATGGGTTTTGGAGAGTTGAAATTAACACAAATCAACATAAAATTCATATTTTTAATAATAACACTTCATTTTAAATTATCTTTAAATATATATTTCTTTTGTACGCTTGTTTGTGACTGAATTAGGATTTATTATTATGAGATTTTGTGTGATTTGAGAACGGTTTAGATTTACAATTGTACATAATTGGACAAAATGGCGGAAGGTCTCCTTGAGTGCGTTCGATTACTAAATGAGATATTAACCATTTAATGAATCATTTAATGAATGACAGATGATAGCGTTCGAGAACTTGAAAAACCGATTTCATTTAAATTTTCATTTTATGAAACCACGCCTCTTTTCATTTAATTTTAAATGCAGTAAACAGCATATTTAAGTTTTAATGAAGTTTTTTATTTAAAAAAATTTCAAATCGAAAACCGTAAAATTTTGTTTTATAATTTTTAATTAATTTAGCAAATTAGGTATTACGAATTAATTGTATTATAATGAATTAAGGAATCAATTTTATATATTATAATAATTAATTCTCAATTGAAAAATATAAACAAAATGGATGAAAATTTTGAAATTAGTGAGAGATAAAACCAACAGCTCCTATTACCAATTACATTTAACGATCGAAAATAAAATTAATTAATAAGTTTTTGCAACCAATTCAATCACCAGTATCAAACTGCAGATTCCTTAAAGTTTTCGAGTTAGTTATAATCTTAAAATTGAATTTGTTTTTGAAAATTTTTAAAATAAATTTAATTACGACGGAAGTAATTGAAAAATAATGCATTAACAAGGAGTAAGATTTTAATTTGATTATAACTTTTATACTCCAACATTTCGTTTATTTATTCATAGAAGTGTCAAAATTTTTCAAATTTGACATTATATACATTAAATGAAATTCGTTCGAATACTAAATGAACATCGCGTTTTTTGATTGGTTCATTAAATATTTAATGAAAATGAGATCTCATTAAGTTCTCGAACGCACTCGAACACCTATAAGTTTTAAACGTCAATAACTTCTAATTCTGGTTTTATCTCTATCTAAACTTATTGAGACTTGGTATATAAAGGTTTTAGTACTGTTTGCAATAGTTCTACATACCAACTGCCGGTTTGTCACTTCCGGTTAAAAAGACTTTTTTTGGCATTTATTTATAAGTGTTTATCACTATACTATTGTCTACAGATGTAAATACTTTTCATGAAACGTTGATAAAAAATAATGCAAAAGATTTGAGAAAGATTTTTAAATCTTTTGGGTACATTGGACAAAAGGTCGGAGGTTGTGGCAGTCTCCCGAGCACCTGTTTTTTAAAAATCTCTAACATTTGTACCTGATAATCAAATTGAATGGAGATTATAATTACAAAGAACTGATTAGGTTTTAGGCGATATTGAGATAAGTCGATCCATCTTTTTGGATGAATCAGATGACACCGGAAAAACATTCCTCATCTTAATAGTAGTTGCTCCCATTCTATCCTAAGATCATATTGCACTTTGCAATTGCTTCATAAGGTATTGCAGTAGCCTTGATTGATGGTTTACGACCTGGGCATTCAGCACTCAAGTTTGAATATTCACACAAATCTAGACGCAACGTGTAACATGAATAAACATTCGAAGAATGATGTGTAGCATAAAGAAGCTTTAGAAAAATGCAAAATTATCCTCATTGGACGTGCTACACCTGCGGATGAAATTAACGCATGTGTTTGAGAAAAAATCACAAAAATTTTATATGGAATTTCACATAACTTGAATAAATTTAAGTTATCTATTTAATTTCTCATTTGACCACAACTAAACAATTTTAATTTGCTTATGAAGTACTATGGACTATGTATTAAGCATAATATATAAAATATTATTCTTAAGTCGCTCAAAAAAGAAACATGAAAACTGCCAAATTTAACCTATTTTCGTATTTGTTTTACGGACAGAAGAAAATAAAATATTTTATATATTATGCTTAATATATAGTTAGTAATAGTTCATAAACAAATTTAAATTATCTAATTGTAGTAAAATAAGAAATTTCATAGAAAATTTTTTGCCTTAGTTTTATTTTAATTTAAACCAATGAAATTCTCTAAAATGTAATGACATCATTCAATTTCACCAATAACATTTGAATTATACTAATAACAAATATTTATACGTCTAGCCTACTGGGATATTAAAAATTATCAATCTAATTTTGAAATAATTAACTGATATCACAGTGGGCCAACGTATAACTCATAAAAAATATATAAAGAAATGAAAAATGGCAAAAAATTTTCTAAACGAATTCCCCTCGTTCGTTGATAAATTCTCATAATTTTTTGAAAAATTCCTCAAGCAAGTGGTATTGATAATAGCCCTCGGCTTACGGCCTCGCGCTTTTATCAATATACTTGCTTTCGAATTTTGTAGCAAAAAATTATTTCGAATCATCACCGCCCTTGGGAAATTACAACTGATAATTTTTAAAATTATTCAAGTTGTGTTTTGTATGAAATCCCATATACATTTTTTTGAATTTATTTTCTTTTCCCCCTTTTGCAGCGCCATTGCGGCAAACAACGAAACAAAAAAATCGCTCAATAACATATTTGATAGTCTACATGGACCCTATGCCGATGATTAAAATGTCGATAAAGCAGTTTTGACAGTAAACTAATTACCGCCGCCCTCTGAAAGATAGCTTATGAACCATCCATATTTAACATTTAATTCGCAATTAAAAAATATTTAGGCATTTAATCGAGAAAACACTATCCTATCTCTAAAGTTGGACCCTTATACATATATTGTAAATATATTGTAAAAAAAGTTAGGGCAGCCACGTTTTTCATAGCGAAAAGTAGGATTTGTTTCAGTTTGATTTTGCTCATATTATATAAGAAAAATGTATGAAATTGAATAACAAATTGATAAATGTTTAACTTTTCCGCCATGTCTTTGTTTATCGGGAAAACTTACTATTTACGTCAACCTTCTATAAGGTTTCTTACTTTCTTATAATCAAACTGAAAAATTAAATTTTATGCTGAAATTAACTGCCCTTTCTACTTGGTTGGCCATGAAGTTCTACGACTTAACTATGACAAAATAAAGTTTATTAATTCCGAAAATAGTGAAAAAGTTTTATGCTGCCTAGGTGTCCCAGGTTGATCACCAAAACTTTCGATTTTACTGAAAATTTTCGTCTGGTTTGACCGAATAACTAAACAAAATGTATAGAAAATTTCTTTGAAACGATTCTCTTTTTCTCTCTCTGGCATTTACATTCCATTGAGGGATTTTGCCGTCTGTGCAATCAGCTTCCAATCATCTCGTTCCATGACCAGTTGACACCAGTTTCGACATCCTATATCACGAAGGTCTTGGATGATCTCATCACGCCAGCGTTGTCTAGCTCTTCTTCTTCGACGAACACCAGCTGGTTGTTTTTGGGACGCTTTTTTATCATTCGATCGCTTTTTTATCAAACCATCTAATCCGGTTGGATTTAATGAATCCAATTACATCGCAGCCTCCAAGAAACTGTCTGATTTCATGATTCATTCGGATTCTATACTGCGATTTTCAGCAACTTTACATGGACCATAAATTGTTCGTATGACCTTCCTCTCGAAAGTTGATAGAATTCTACAATCGGAGGAAGTCAGTGTCCATCTTTCACTTCCAAAGATAAGCACAGGTCAGATTAATGCTTTGTAAAGTGTGAGTTTTGACGACTACGAAAGATGTTTTGATCGCAAAAGTTTTGAGTATGCGTAGAAAACTCTGTATGTGGCAGGGACGCGGGTTTTGATATCTGCCTGCATGTCATTTGACGATGTTATTACAGACCCGAGGAATTTGAAGTTTTCTACACGTTCTACTTCATAGTCGCCAGTATTCAGATTGCCGGGAGGTATGTTCCTCGATGTTGTTAAAAGTTTAGTCTTGCCGGTGTTAGTCGTTTAGCATTTCTTTCCAAGTCGTTTAGCATTTCTTTCAAGCTGGGAGAGACTGTCCTTAACATCGCTTGGTCCACTTCCAAGAAGCGCAATATCATCTGCATAGCCAAGAATTTGACTAGATTTGTTAAATATGCAGTTTTGTGTATCAATTCGTCTTTTTCTTATCGCATACTCAAGCGCCAAATTAAATAGTACGGGCGCGATTGCATCACCTTGTGGAACACCTGATGTTATATCGAAAGGATCAGAAACTAAGCCTTCACTTACTATTTTACAGTTTGATCTCGATGTTGTGAGTTTGCAGAAGCAAGTTTCGTTGGGATACCAACTACCAAGGCATATGAGTGCGGACCAGAGGTTGTCGCGGGTTATGCTAACCAATGCTTGCTTGAAATCAACGTAGAGCTGGTGAATGCTGTTGTTGTACTTCCAACATTTTTCCAGAATCATCCTTAAGGTAAAACATTGATCTGTGGTTGAACGGTTGGGGCGAAAACCACACTGATAGTTGCCGATGATAGAAAGTACAACAATAGCTAGTATTTTATATGCAGTGTTCAACAGTGCGATGCCACGATAATTCGACTTTGAAACGACGAAGACAATAAAGATTCGAGCTATTAAAAACGCGTTAGTTTCTTTACTGTCCCCGTCTTTATTATTCCTAATATCTCACAGATTTCATTTTTAGTGTGTGTACTGGTATTTGGTATAGGAAGTAGCACACTTTTAAGATTTGATGACGGGACGGAAAATAATTTGGTATTCGTGTCCCATATATGGCACAGTGAAATAATAGTGCTATACAGAATTGAAATGTCTCCCGATGGCCCAGAGAAAAAAGTCCTGTATATGTCGAGGAACAACCGTTTATTATCATCACTTATCATTTCCGTCTAAAAATAGCTCATATCGTACAATGATCTGGTTGCAAAACAAGCCTGTTGGAATTTAAAGCTACAAATGTGTGATTTCGAGATTAAGAATTCCTGCAGGAGATAGAAATGCTGTGGTTGATAGTAAAAGTCCTACATCTAGATTTCACTTCCAAACATATAAAAATTTAGGTTTTCTTGCGTTGAACGTAAATATTAAATTCATTGTTCAGTCAGTGAATGGCCGGCTGTACATACTGTGGTCCTTTTTCTTAGTTTTTTTCATTCATTAAACACAAAACACTCGATTATCAGGTCATTTTAATGCAGTCAAAGCAATAAAAAAATGCAACAGTTCATTTGTCAACTAAGTGTCTACCATCGTGAAAGATATTCACACTTTTTTACCTGTTTTCTTTTCGCTTTGTTTCTAGGTTTTATTACATCCTCTATATAGAATGTTGCCAACTTGCACAAAGTCAGTACAACCTAGTCCACACATTTACTCTTAATTTTAACCCTTAACCAGTTTAGACCTTCTTAAGGGACGTAGTGTCCCTACAATTTGTGACGGAAAAAAATTCGGAAGACAACTTTTGTACCAAAACTTATTGGTTTCCTTTCCTACAACATAAGGAAATAATTAAATATTTTTTATTGTATGAGAACCAACATTTGCAAATCGTATGTTTTTCGGCTTAAGTTGCGTATCCTTTCAGGGTATTTATATTAGCAATGAAAGGTGCCCGAAGTGTAACTTAGTTTATACTTTTGTCTTCTTCTCTGAAGCAATAAGTACTGCTAGATGGTTCCAAATATCTTCCTTCTTACACACATTTTACATAAAATTAAATCAAAAACGATTCCGCTGCAACATTAATAAACGATTCAATTTCGATAAAATGAAAATTAACTATTTAAAAAACTTATAAAAATCAAGATTAAATAAACATGTATTTTATAGATAAACATTTTTCTTCTGATATAAATTAGATAGAAATACAATCATGATACATCTGATAGCAAGATAAATACAATTTTGCAAATTTGAACAGCAATAATTGTTATCTTTATTAGTTAAATGCAACTATAAACAATTAAGATATTTAAATCACTTATGCGAGTATTAAATGAAATATGTACGAATAAATACTGTGCTTTGGATATTACAGAAATTCATAAGGTCAACTCTTCTCTTTGTCTGCTACAGTAAAATAGACTCGAATTTTCGGAAACGTAATATGCTAAATATTTTTTTTCCTTAATAATTATAAATTTATATATATGACAATTCAACTCACTAAATAAAGTTTCGATAAGGTCCAATAAAACGCTTCATTTACTATTTTTTAACAAATCAAAACGAATTATATCGATTATTTTTCTCTGTTGGGAAGGAACAGCGAATTATAGTGACTATTTTCGGCCTACTTAATATATTAATTTAAAACTAGTGTAAAAATGCAATTTGCAAATAATAAAAATGTCCGTTTTCATTCATAAATGATTGCATGTTTATGTTTATTTGTCAAAAATAAATTACAAATTTATAACATTTATGCATCTACTAAGATGAAATAATATTTAATTTTGTTAGAAGACAAAATGACCTCAAAGGATTATGTTGTATGAAATAATGTTACTATTTCTGTTCGTTAAATTGTCTGCTAAATACAACTCCTCAGTCGTCACCAAATTATTAGTCGATTATTTTTCAACATTACCACTCATGCTATTTGAGGTTAAAAATTTCGTAATAATGATTATAAAAAATAATCAACTATTATTTGACGACTCGTGATATTATATATGAATATTAAATACAAATCATGTCATAAAGTAACCTAATACTATATGAAAGTAGCACGATTTGTGTCGTATTATTGTGATTCACAAAAATTTTTTTGTTTGAAATTTCGTCACAATACAAAATTATTTAAATTTTTATGGTAAAATTCAATGTACCATGATAGTTTTTGTTGTTAATACAATTTATTGTCGCTTCCTAATTACTATTGTTCAAAAAGTTTTTGATAATTATAGAAAATAGGGTTTTTTGTTTAGAAATTACTAAGTGATAGTGTATATGAAACAATTGTCTTGCACTTTCAACATGATACATGCGATGACCACAAACAAGAAAAACTGTCAGCTATCGCTATATTGCACCTAGTTTAAAAGAACTAGAAGCTATTTTTGTTAAAACAAATAAAACAAGAATTTAATCCGAATAAGACATCATTTTTTTTAATTTTAATTATCTGAAGATTAAGTGAAATTTCAAGTAATATTTTAAGTGTTTTAATTACGTTTCCTACAACATTTTTGTTTATGCTTAACAATTTATATTTTTTCAGAAATAATTTCCAGTCACATTTTATTTACCCTATTAGTCAAAAATAAAATTTAGATTAATGCTTTGTTGTTATACTTATAAAAAAGACCACTTCCGGCCACGGTTCCCAGTAAATCACGTATTAATTATTTTGAATATTACTATAGCATAAATAAATCTTATACATTTATGTTATTTAAAAAAATCAACAATATTTATCTGGTTAAGCGTATGCATACCATGGTTAAGCGGTGGTTATGTAGTTAAGTGTATTAAAAACGGCGAAGTTCATGAGTGCTTGACCGCCAGTAATAACTTTGCTATCTCGTTTGAGATAATTGATTCTCAAAGCCGTTCTGGCTCCGTCTCTTGTGTAAATTGATGAGTCCGAAAACTTTTGTTCTGCCATTTTTCTGGATTCAGCCGTTTTTTTGTTCGACAAGCACTGAAAAATTCTGACTGCCCGCGATCTTGTAAATTTGCTTCCACAAATTTTTTTTAACTATGGATGGAGGAGATTTGTTTTAGAACACGAGGGTAAGCTTGTCCGACAAAAATGTGTCTGTTATTGTCGAGTCCGACAACTGACATTTTGGTATGTTTGGGTTGTCGGACTAGACAGTAGCAGACAAATATTTGTCGGACAAGGATACCCTCGTGTTCTAAAATAAATTCCCAACTCCCATAGATAAAAAAAAAAATTTACAAGACCCCGGGCAAACGGAATTTTTCGAAGCTTGTCGAACGAAAAAGCGGCCGAATCGAGGAAAATGGCAGAACAAAAGTTTTCGAACTCATCAAGGACAGGCGCCTCACGAAGTATGAAATATGTGGTAATCATCAAATGAAATCGGCGTGGGCCTAGTGACTATTAATTTTGGATTAAATACTAAGCAAGTTGAAAGGCAATCTGAAGAGATTAGCTGTTCTATAAACTGCGACATGGTAGTTGCTTCTATTATACAAAATTGTTACTAATTGCTTCTGAAAATACCATACTGCGCAAATTAAACTGGAAACCAGGTAAGAAAGAAGTTAATCCAGATCTGGATGGTCGTTTTGTTGTGTTTTCTCATTGCGAGATATTAACATGAGATGTTAAGTTTGTTTGTTTAAGTGATTGCATTCACTTTTCCTTTATGTGCCAAAATGAACAAACAATATTTTTGAGAAATAGTACAATATTTGAGAAACAATACAAAACAAACACACAATATTTTGAGAACTCACCTGAGCCTGTTGAAATCAGAATGTTAGCGCAGCAGCCTAACCCTATGAGGAGGCTGTGATGAATATAAAACGTGAAAAAGGTTCTAGTCTGAATTTAAAAGAAATAGTAATTGTTCAGCTGAAAGGTTTTAGCTCAAAGTTGCTTAAAACTTTTCAACAGCTGCCTTAGTGTGGAAGTTCTAAAAGCCGGTGATATGGACCTTGGAAATAATAAATAAAAGGCTAACAAATTGCATTGATTTGAGAGGTTTGTTGTCGGATAAGCAGCATCCCGAGCAGAAATTAGTTAGGGAAAACCTGAATACAGTCAGGGCGTTATCAGGGCCTGGTCAGTCCTACAAGGGCAATCCCTATTAGGGCAATCTGATGTGGGCCTATTCCGGGCCTGATTAAGAATACCCTTTTAGGGTTAACCTTATTTGAATATATCCGGCCCTGATCAGGTTTTTCGTATTTGACCCATAGCTGAAATTTCAATTGGTTAAAATTCACTAGAGTATTATCCATTTTAGAAATATATAGTTAAAATCGTTTCATGTATGTTTTAATTATCGCTTCTTGGCTGAAAGACTATAATAATAGTGATTAAGGTAGTATATATGTTTTAATTTTTTTAATTGTAATTTTTTTATTTTAATTTGGTTAATTTATGTATATAATATGTAAATTTATATCAGGGTCTGGCCCGGGTATCCCAATTAGGGCCTCCCAATTAGGGCCTGATCCGATTATCCCAATCAGGGTCTGATCCGGTAATCCCAATCAGGACCTGATAGGGGGCAAAAGCGTTACACTCATGATCAGGGCCCAATCAGGCTACCCTACCAACGCCTGATCCGGATTAGAGCAAACCTGATCAGGGCCTTACTTGAGCCCTGACAAATTTCTGCTCGTAATGACTTCAGATTGGATCGCTCTACCGAAGATGCGGTATACTGATAGACCGGTCCAGTAAACCGATGAAAAGTACGCTCTTGGCATTTTTATAGATGCATCGCTGTATTCGATTATCTATGGCGGAGAAGCGTCACGAGTTGGTAGCAAGGCTCGGTTGTCCGACTAATCTCCATAGCTTCCTTCCTGCACTATCTTAACTCAAGTAAAACTATAATTAAGAAAAATCTAAATTTAGTGAAAGAACCATTACGAGAGGAGTACCAGAAGGGTCTGTTATTGGTCCAATTCTTTGGAGTATGAACTTTGACACTAGCATGATAGATAGAGTATCAAAAATTGCGTACGCTAATAATAAAGTTATTGTAATTTATGATAACTGTGAATTCAAGGAAGCAATTACAAGAAAAAGGCCAAGAAGCACTAAATAAAATGATCTCTTGGTGCAAGGAGCAAGTTATGATACAACTAAAGGAGAAGTACAACAGAACAATTAAAACAAATGGCATTACCCTGCCCACCAACCATTAAAGCAAAGAGCATTACAATAAAACTGGTTAATACAACCAGACACTTTGACGTGGACTTGGATAAGAGGCTGGGTGTCACAATTCATATAGCACGGAAATGCGAGGAATCCAATTCCCTTTTCAACATTTGCACAAGGTTATCACACGAATGGTGGTGGTCTTGATAGGACTACCCTATATCTTATTTTTATATGATTGCAGTGGAATCTTATTTAGCGTACGGCTCAACTGGTAGGTATGGACAGACCAACGTTGAGAATACTGCACAGCTATTAAGCGTTCAAAGAAATATGAGGCTCCACATGATCCGAGGTTATCGATCCATTTCTACAACCTCGACTCAGATGTAAACTCGACTCAGGTTATTGAGGGCACAATCCTTGTACACCTTCTAAAGACGAAAGTCGAAGTTTTCAGTCGTGCTGTAAACACAAACAGTAAAGCTGAAAAAAAAAAACTTATAAAAGATAAGGAGAGGTATACCGTATACGCATGTTTCATTAGCGATACAAATTTTGATTTAGGCACAACAAATGTAACTCGTATGTGTTCGATGGCTTAGATTATAACTGGACACGGCAAATTTATGGCGTACTTGAAACGAGATAACGTTACGAATAACGGAAAATGTACAACATGTCATGAACAACTTCTAGATTGTCCTGGTATGGTATGATTGAATTTGATCGAAAATTTTTATTCGGATCGAAAATATTATGACAGCTTTTTCTGACGTATGATTGAAATGTTTCGGTTATATTTTCTATTCTCATATAAACGCACCCATTTAGTACAGAATTTAAAAATGTCAAAGCCTTTATAATATTCGTTTTTATCATTTGTTTTGTGTTGATGTTGATAGAATTTTTTTCCGACAGAAATGGTCGAATAATTCTTTCAATCATATATCATTTTAAATTTCCGAATAGTTTCTATTATTTGGGAGTCGATTTTTATTTTTATTCAATCATACCACCACTGGTGACAAAACCTGACACTCTAAGATCGTTCACATTTGAAAATATAGGAATTGACAATTTAACAACAGATACACTTCACTGTGGAACCCAAGAAATGAAATAGCATTTAAATAATAGTATTAATTTTATT
Organism: Diogma glabrata; assembly: GCA_963693315.1. Lineage (NCBI taxonomy): Eukaryota > Metazoa > Arthropoda > Insecta > Diptera > Cylindrotomidae > Diogma > Diogma glabrata. The sequence continues at coordinate 400,996,319 of OY856187.1, forward strand.
TTTTGAGCACTAGAAATCTTATTTTTTTTTATTTTTGTCTAAACAAACATACTTTTTCTGATTCTAACTTTTTAAATCTTTTATTTTCTATTAATTACGTCAGCTAGACTGAGACTCTCAAGAATTTTAAACACGGGATGGTTTGAAATCACCCTTCAGAGTGCCAACATAGCTGACAAAATTGATAGGAAATAAAAAATTCAAAAAATTAGAATCAGAAAATATGTGTTTCTTTAAACTCAGAACTAAAACAGCATTTAAATTACTCTGCGATAAAGCTCATGAGATGATGTGTGAAAGAAATCAGGTTTAACCTTTCAGGTTGAATTTTTTTGTCTTTCTGTATGTAAACCATCAACCTTCTCGTAGGTTAAGGATGGGAACTCGTAGCTAAATTTAACTTTGACTGAGATAAATTATAGACAAAGAAATGTTTTAGTCATCGTTGACTCGACCAATCTTTGGTTGAGCTCATGACAACTCTATAAAAAATATGAACTACGAATAGCAATAGAGGGACTTGCAATGAAGAATCTTTGGTTGTCAGTCTGATCTTATTGCTTGGGTTGTAGTGGTAATTAATTCTCCACGAATATTTTTTCGCACATTTCCTTGGTAACTTTTTATCGGAAGCCACTTTTCTTACTCATAAAAACAAATATAAAAAATTATAATCAACATACATATTGGCTGTGGCCCATTTCTCGTTGAAATTGAAATTGAATCTGCAAATCGACTAAACAATTTCAATTTACTCTGCTATCCTACTTGAGTAAATTTTGACAGATTGTGTTGAAACTCAAATAATATTTGTTTTCCAATAATTATATTTTCGAAATTTAATTTTTGTGGAAGGAAATAAAGCAAAACAAAAAATTATATTACAGCGCGAAACGTCAAAATTTCAATTTCATCGGCATTTTTGAGAAATGGGCCACGGCCATTGTTACAATTCTACATAAACACAATGAAATACAAATTGTATGCAACGTCACATTTTCCAAGAAAAAGGGTTAAAGATAAACAACAACAATAACATGAAATAAAATTGAATTATTTTTTGAATCAAATCAACATGTTAGGTAGAATAATGTTATCGAATATTCTAAGATATTCTCAAGGTTTCTAAAGAAAGTGACCTCGATTAATCGAGAAATTATGCAGAATTGTATATAAGGAATGCCTCTTGCAAAATTATAATTAGTATTATATAGTATTATAATTAAATTATAATTATAATTATTTTAGACTGCGATGATTTTAAGTGAAGTTTATTTGTAAACGAAACTCTGTATCGTGCAAATAAAACCGTGCAAATTGAAGTAGTTATTTTTAAATTAGTTTTTGTGTATAAAATTTTAAGTGTTATTTAATAGAAGTATTTTGTGTACTATTTTGAACTCTGTCAACTGGAAATACCTACCATAAACTGTTGGAGTTTCAAAACTGTTGGAAGAATATTCTAGATTGTGGAACAATTAAGGTGTTGCATTCTGGTAGTTTTGCTTACTAATAAGTGATCGAATCCAGGAAGAGGATTGGGGAATTACGTTTATCAATTTCAGAGTTAAGCCAATTCAAGAGAAGGTTAGAAAAACGAAACAATATATTAAAATAAACTTATGTATTTGGGTATATTTCAAATCACCTCCGAAACACAACCTACGAAAAAATTGAGTAGCCGATACTGTTTGTTTTTAAACATAGAATCAGTGAAATAGGGTATATTGAGCTATCACTTACCACGAATATATAGCATCACAATAAAATCATAACTAATATTGTTTTTTGTTCTTAAATTTGCTTTTATTTTGCTTGAAAATTTACAAATTTTTTCTAGTTTCGATTTTCTAAAGCCGTTAACTTTATTAGCATGGTGCGAGGGATCGATCGAATTAGTTGCATTGTGAATTGTGTCCAATTTTACACGACTTCTGTTAAATTGATTGATTGAATTGATGAATGATGTGAAACTGTATACAAATGTTGTTGCCTATCAGATGGCACTCACAAAATTGGTTGAATTACAAACTATTATTCTGTTCGGTGACGTGCCTCATCAAAATAGCAAAATAAGAGATTTATATTAAATTTTTAAATGTAAAAAATAATGATGTCAATCCCGTAATTCAGTGGTTCTGCAATCTGCATAAATAAATACATTTAAAATCTAAACAATTACACAAATGTACTTAAATATACAAATCATCTACGAGTAAAAGTGTTACAAATATATTTTATATTCTCAAGTATAAAATATTCTAAATACAAACAAAAATAAATATCCGTTTACTTTTTACAATAGTAGATTGTATTACTAGTGCGAATACGTTTTCCAAACAAGAGATAGTTTGCCGCTGAAATTAGAAATTGTACCATCATTGCATCAAGACAAAAAATACAAGTTCAGGAACAGCAACAAACAGGAACAGCAGGAAATTGTTGCTGTTCAGGAACAGCAACAAATGTGAAAATAAGATATTCCAAGTTTTGCAATTTAAGGCGTAAATTGTCGGTTGTTTGTGTAGCAAGTTGCACACACTCAGTTTGTGTGTGCGCTAAGCAGTTAAATGTAATCTTTCTCATTCATACTGCACATTTCAATGATGAGTATATAACCTGAGTGTGTCCTGAGTCTCCTGAACCTAAATGTCTGGTGTGTGACACGGAAAATACAAACTGTATTATATGTATTGCTACCAATTCTCATCAAAGCAAACTGTCATTGATTTCTTGAAGTTAAAATTTGAAGATTAGATCTAGCGACTTCAAAAGTTAGTGCTCGTGATGTGTATTTGCAGCGCTTTGTAACTTGAAAATATAACAAGTGGTTTTTTGCCCTAGTAGAAAAGTTGAATGAAGATGAAGACGAATGAACTAATTACTCCATGAGAAGATTCCTCCATGGAAATGGACCAGTTGCTTTCTTCTATTGGCCTTAAGGCAAATATGATGTGTTTTATATCCCTTTTGCACATATTATAAGTATTGTAGCAGCTTTGGTCACTAAATCATTTAGTTGTAAGGCATCTTGCAAGATTTTCTCAGTAGGGTCACTGTAAATTTTTGTATTAATTTGTAATCAATACTATAAGTTAAGCCACTAATAAATAGATTTTAGCTTTAAAAAAAAGTGTATACAACCAATAGATCAAAATCATTTTTCAATGTACGAATATACTTCAATTATTAAAAATTCAAATCACCAATGTATTTTGATGTTAATATATGAATTCAAGAAAATATAGAATTGAAGTGGTAAAGATTTTTTCTATTAATTAATTATACCAAAAATGTAAAAAATTTGCAATGATGAATTTATATGGCTAGTTTAGATCAGTATTTTCTTTAAACTTTACAATATTATTCATGCGCAAATCTTCATGAGTTTGACTATGAAAAGTTTTTCTACTCCAAAATTATAACTCCAGCCATTGCTTTATCATCGTTATTTTAAGGAACACATTATATGAAGTATGTATTTAAAAAAATATTTTGTTAATGTTTGAAGATACACTTTTACAGATTTTGACTTTGAAAAATTTCACACGGCATTTGATAGTGGTCAATATAATTATTTTTTTCATATATAATTAAAGATTTGACATCTAAAATATATTTTTTTTTTTAATTTATCATAAAAAGAGCTATAAGTGGTAAAACTTTCAGCTTTCAATCACATCTATAGTAGCTGAGAAATAATATTTTGAAACCCAAAACACACACAAAATTTGTTTTATAAAATGACGCGTTTTTGACCTACATGCCATATTCAAAGATTTATTAAAAGATCTCCAACTCCTATTGATCTAAAATTTTAAATTTCTTTCTAAAGGTAGAAACACAACACGGGCGATAACGTCAGACGATTAAAAAAAAACGTCTACAATTTCGCTGTTGTAACCACAACAAAGGTGACAGCGTGAAAAGCTGTCAAAAATAAAATTGTATAAACTAAAATACTTTGTTCTTTGTCAAAATGAATTTTACAAATTTCAATTTTAAAAATAACTAATTTTTATTAATAAACAAATAATAATAATTTTTCTACTAATAACTAATTTTAAAAATAAAATACAAAATACAAGTTATGAAAATATATAAATGAATAAAACCGAACTTTGAACATAAACTGAAAATTCAGTTAAAAACTCAAAACAAAACGATTACAACCTCAGAAACTCGAAAAACATCAGAAAATCATATTTTTCAGTTGGCGGCCTGTCACAATAACATTAAAAATCACCCTCGCAGCCAAATAAAAATAAAATTGACATCTGGCAATAATCATCGCCGACGATAAATTAGAAATAGAATCTAAATTTTCTCCGACGAAAAAAACTTTTTCGTTGAACGCTATGTTGTGTTTAAAATGTATGAATCCTGTGTATTCTAATGTTACTAACGTCGTCGTCGGACGATTTCGCCCGTGTTGTGTTTCTAGCTTAAGTATATATTATATTAGAACTACATCGTCCTAATCATCGTTTTCTCTTTTCTAAATACATCCAATGTCCAAACACATCCAAACTTTGAATTGTTTTTAATATATTGCATATACGTATTCTAAAAAATTGCATATACGTATTCTAAAAAATTTCATCCAGATAACGACTACTGAATATCATTATTTTCGTACTCTAAGTACATCCAAATATAGTAGAATTTTTTTGCCAGCGAATTTTTGACAGATAGGACGCAGCAAGAGATAAAAGATGAGACAAAATGTTATATTATAGTTAAATTTATTATAGTTTATGTAGTTAAATTTCTACTGCTTATAGTAGATATATTATATAGTTAAAATATGGAGGGGCTGAAATCTCACAGCTCTGAGATATCAAGACTTCGGTCTGGGTTAAGGATTTTGATATAGTTTTCGGCAAAAAACTTTTATGAGGACATGGTTTTTAGTTTTGGGCAGCGATGTATATCAAACATAACTCATAGTACAAGTATTTTTTTATCTCTGTTTAAAAATTTATTACAAAACTAACGCGAAACATCAATACGTTGCCGGAAAATTATAATCAAAATTCCAAAAATATTGTTAAATTAAATAAAATCAAACTTTTTCAAAATTCCAAAAATATTCCAAAAACTATAATGAAATCAAATATTGAAACTTTTTCTAAATTCCGATAATATTCCAAAAATTCTTAAAAATTCAAACTTTTCCAAAATTCTAAAAATATTGCAAAAATTATTACAAAATCAAATATTAAAACTTTTTTCAAAATTCCAAAAATATTCCAAAAATTAGAATGAAATCAAATATTTAAACTTTTTCTAAATTCCAATAATAACCCAAAAATTCTTAAAAATTCAAACTTTTAAAACTCCAAAATTCTAAAAATATTGCAAAAATTATTCCAAATTCAAAAATACAAACTTTTTCAAAATTCCAAAAATATTTCAAAAACTATAACAAATTCAAAAATTTCCATGTCCAATTTCAATTACATTTACGTCATAAAAACAGCTAAATTTTTTTTCCCAAAAAATTGGCTAAAAAAATAAATGAAATCATTTTTTGACACACTTGACATTATTTTTTAACAAACTTATAATGCCATAATTCTCTATAACAATAATAAAATATCATGTCATACGAACTATTGATTTTATTTTTTTCTAAGAAAATGGGGTAAAAAATAAATAAAAACCTTTCTTTTGACACACTTGACAACATTTTTTGACAAACTTATAATGCCATAATTCTCAATAATAATAACTAGGAGGGCCCGGCGTGCTTCGCTACGCTTATAAATAAAGTTTTTGCGTAGACATTTTGTTGACGTAGAAGCAATGATTTCAAAAAGTGGTAATGAGAAATGCTACCATATAATTTTTAATTTTTCTTTTTAAATATATGAATGAAAAATAATCAGAACTCTAGCTGATCAGTTCGGATATATGAAAAATTAGCGATCAAATAAGTTTTCAAGTAAGCTTCGTATGAAAAATTAGCATATGAAAAATTAGCGATCAAATAAGTTTTCAAGTAAGCTTCGCTAATTTTTCATATATCCGAACTGATCAGCTAGAGTTCTGATTATTTTTCATTCATATATTTAAAAAGAAAAATTAAAAATTATGTGGTAGCATTTCTCATTACCACTTTTTGAAATCATTGCTTCTACGTCAACAAAATGTCTACGCAAAAACTTTATTTATAAGCGTAGCGAAGCACGCCGGGCCCTCCTAGTCAACATTATTACGCATATTACGCATATAATCTCTTTTATTCCGACGACTCGATGTACCACTCACATCCAAACGACGTTTATGACGTAGTCTTGGCATCGAAATAAATAAATATATCAATATATATCAAAAATATGAAATAACTCAAATATCAAAATATCTCAAAAATCTTTATATCAATAAAAAACAAAATAATCGAAAAATATCGAAAACCGTCCTTCTTGAAAGATAAAAGACGACTAAAATATAAAATAAATACGACGACTGAAATGAATATAAAATAAATATAAAAATTTTCGTTTTTGTTATTCGTTGTTCGGTTCGATAGCTAATATATAAAAAAGAAAAATTTTAAAGCATTGTTTTAAAGCAAAAAGAAAGATGTATGTAAACTTATAATGCATATGTATAGAAAAAGTTTTCCGTATATAATAACTTTTTTATTTATGATCCGATTTGTTTGAATCCGGATCCGACTATAGGTTACACTAATATCAGTTAGCTGTGAAAATTTCAAATGAATCCATCTGCGAATAAAAAAGCCTAATGCTCCACAAAGTTTTAATCTAGCGTATTAATATATAAGAAGAAGATAAAATTTCATTTCAAACAAACAAACAATTTTATATTTTTTCCAAAAAATTAGGTAAAAAACTAAATAAAAATCATTTGACACACTTGACAACATTTTTTTGACAAACTTATAATGCCATAATTCTCAATAATAATAATAAAACTTCATTTCAAACAAACAATTAATTTTATTTTTTTTCCAAAAAATTAGGTAAAAAAATAAATCAAAATCTTTTTTTTGACACGCTTGACAACATTTTTTTGACAAACTTATAATGCAATAATCTAGTTTTTGATCTCACATACCAATCCCGACCATCAAGATTTCTCAAAATTTAATGTTCCTACTCGTAATCACTTAAAATAAACGTTTTTTAAGCCAAAAATATGAAAATTTGCTATTTTTGACACACATAATGATTTTTTTGACACACTTCTGGTACAGTTATCGAACACAGCGTCCTTTCAGACCTGTCCCTTGTGAATACCTATTTTTAGAAAAAAAAATTTTTGAAATCCCTCCAGCCGTTTTCCCTGCAGTGTAGGTAATGACGGTGGCCGGCCGGCCGGCAGACAGACACACATTTTTTTTTGCTTTTTTAGAATCAGCAGGTCCTAAAACGTCGAGAAATGCCAAAAAAGTGGGGGTAAGAATTTCACTTTGAGCTCATGAATGTAATACTTAGGTCTTTCAGACCGAAGTAAGAAAATTGTTTGTTTGAAATGAAATTTTATTATTATTATTGAGAATTCCCATACAAGGTTGTACAACTGGTCCAGTAATGGTCCATTACTGGCCGCCAGTAATGCAGCAATGGGCGAATACTGGCAACCACGACTGGGCCATTAACATAATTTTACTGGATGATAACTTCGGACAATAAATGGTTGCCATTCTTGGGCCAAATACTGGCAACCAAGACTGGGCCGTTAAAAAAAATATACATTATTATCATATGTAAATTTAAATAAATTAAATACAAACTAATTTAAAATAAAATAAAAATGACGGAAAAAATTCAAAACTCCCCATACAACTGGTTCAGTTGCAAGAATGGCTGAGTAATGGCAAACACCGCCCTGACTCCCCCAGTACTCCGCCATAAAAAAAAATATAAAATAATATTTTTTATACATAAATTTAAATAAATTATTTACAAAATAATTAAAATAAAATAGAAATGAAAATAAATTAAAACATATACCAACCTTTTCTTTATTACCATAGTCTTTCAACCGACAAGGCGATAACTAGACTATATGTGAAATTTTTCAAACTATGTATTTCTAATAGGGATAATACTCTAGTGAAATTTTAAAAAAATGACAGATCGGTAAATTCATGGCTACAGTACTGGCCCAATAACAATAGCCAAGTAATATTTACCATTCATGAGCCATTGCTTGGCCATTCAAAGATAACAATATACTGGCTATTTTCTGTAAACCATAGATCGGCCGATGATTGGTTCTAGTATTGGCCCAATAACAATAGCCAAGTACTGTTAACCATTAATGGACCAGTGCTTGGCCGTATGTCCATGTCTGGCAAAACCTACTTGGGTTATGGCATTATAAGTTTGTCAAAAAAATGTTGTCAAGTGTGTCAAAAGATAATTTCATTTATTTTTTAGCCAATTTTTTGGAAAAAAAATGTAGCTGTTTTTATGACGTAAATGTAATTGAAAATGAAATTGGACATGGAAATTTTTGAATTTGTTATAGTTTTTGAAATATTTTTGGAATTTTGAAAAAGTTTGTATTTTTGATTTTGTAATAATTTTTGCATTATTTTTAGAATTTCGGAAAAAGTTTTAATTTTTGATTTCGTAAGAATTTTTAGAATATTTTTAGAATTTTGAAAAAATTTTTAATTTTTGATTTTATAATAATTTTTGGAATTTTGAAAAAATTTTCAATTATTGATTTTGTAATAATTTTTGCAATATTTTTAGAATTTTGAAAAAAATAGAATTTTTGAATTTTATATATATATATATATTTAGAATTTTGAAAAAAGTTTCGTTTTTTGATTTTGTAAGAATTTTTGGAATATTTTTAGAATTTTGAAAAATTTTAAATTTTTGATTTTATTATAATTTTGAAAAAAGTTTCAATTTTTGATTTTGTAATAATTTTTGCAACATTTTTAGAATTTTGGAAAAGTTTGAATTTTTAAAAATTTTTGGAATATTATCGGAATTTAGAAAAAGTTTCAATATTTGATTTCATTCTAGTTTTTGGAATATTTTTGGAATTTCGAAAAAGTATGATTTTATTTAATTTAACAATATTTTTGGAATTTTGATTATAATTTTCCGGCAACGTATTGATGTTTCACATCGCTGCCCAAAACTAAAAACCATGTCCTCATAAAAGTTTTTTGCCGAAAACTATATCAAAATCCTTAACCCAGACCGAAGTCTTGATATCTCAGAGCTGTGAGATTTCAGCCCCTCCATATTTTTTCCAAAAAATTAGGTAAAAAAATAAATCAAAATCTTTTTTTTGACACACTTGACAACATTTTTTTGACAAATTTATAATGCAATAATCTAGTTTTTGATTTCACATACCAATCCCGACCATCAAGATTTCTCAAAATTTAATGTTCCTACTCGTAATCACTTAAAATGAACGTTTTTTAAGCCAAAAATATGAAAATTTGCTATTTTTGACACACATAATGATTTTTTTGACACACTTCCGGGACAGTTATCGAACACAGCGTCCTTTCGGACCTGTCCCTTGAGTATACCTATTTTTAGAAAAAAACATTTTTGAAATCCCTCCAGCGGTTTTCCCTGCAGCGTAGGTAATGATGGCGGACGGCCGGCCGGCCGGCAGACAGACATTTTTTTTTTTTTTGCTTTTTTAGAATCAGGAGGGGTAAGAATTACAATAACAAATACAAATGATTTGAGTATTTGCAATAAATACGAGTAAATTATTACTATTTGTGCAGTGCTCTGTCTCGTATCCTTGATTCAGTTGGAGTGGTAATCCAGACAAATCGAGTCTTAGATATTAGATTGAAGTCACACAGAACCACTATGAGGTTGCGCTTTGGTGTTCCTTTCATACCCATTTTACAACAGCTAAATTCTCGTTATTGTTGTAAGATATGCCTACTCATAAGGGTGACAGCCTCACATTGATCGGAATCCATTAACTTTTAGTTGTTCAAGATATAATATTACGATTTCCTATGGTTAGTCGACTGCAGTCTAATAATAATAGTAAAATTATGTTTTTTGTATAAAAGTTTGATAAAGTTAGTGGTCATTGATGGCACTAAACCTTTAAGCCCTCCATCTATTAAGATCCATGACTTAACAAATTATTATTAACGTGCAACGTATTAGTATCGTGCTATTAAACTAAGTTTGATAACAGTACGACGATGCTAAAATGATACTTCTTTCACGCGAGAATGAAATTTATAGCACGTTCGTATAGTTAGGACTGTAATCATATAAACGAGTAATCATGTAATCACATATACTTTTCTACAAAATTTGATAAACATAAAAGCAACGTTATTTTTTTTTAGGCAGATTTCAATAAAAAAAAGCTGCCAAATGACTATATATGATAAGCGGAGACGGAAAATCACAAAAAAACTTTATATAAATATGTTCATATTTTATTTGTTAATGCAATTTATAGGTATTTAATTTTGTTTATGTAAACTTATCGCGCAGATTCAATTCTCTTTGTACACAAATTTGTCTGTCAGGAATCTTCCTATTTCTAGCGAATATATGATGGGTTCGTTTGTGTAGTAATAGACAATAGTTACAACAAGTACAGATTGAAACGTAATGTATTTTATAAAAAAAAATATTTAAAAAACATTTTAACTATCACGCTTTCATTGGAAACGAACTAAAAATAAACTAGTTTTGCGCAAAATTTTTTTACTAAATTAAATCCAGACATCAAATCGAATTAGTATTTGATTAGTAGGATTGTTTAGTTTGTATGGTATTTTTAATAAAAAAAGAAAGGAATCAATATAGAATTGCCAGCAAAATGAAGATTGGATGATATATGTTCCTGCTTTCACCATTTTTTTTATAAAAATTAACGTAGGAAGATTTACCCATGAAAACTATTAAGCAAATACAAATCTGATGCGTGAATTTGATGTAGTAAAAAGGTTTTGTTTTAAACAAATCAAAACACAAAAATCCTAACATAACCGTTATAAATATGTCCCACGCTTTCGAAATATAATTCTTTAATTTTCTTCGAGCGCTTGATTTTATAAAAGATTTGTTTCTTTTTAATTTAACTGACATCGTGCTATTTCCAAAAAATTATTTAAAACGATTTAGGTGTAAAGTGTTACTAAAAATTGTAATAGAATTTATAGTTAAAGTTTTAAAATTCACATCATACGGTTTAACATAAACCAATAATAATATTTATTTGTTTTTTATTTGTAATTAGATGGTAAGTTAATTAATTGTTGATTTGAACAATAAGCAAATTCTTCATTATGATCGACCAAAGCTCATTTCATTCGATAGATTGCCACAACATGATTAAGTTGTTTTAAGCGTGTTGTTTGGTGTCCTTCAACGTATTTAAGAATAGAAACAACATTTTATCATCATCAGCACCGGATTCGTACAATTTGGAAACCTTAGCGAAGTAACAATTTGGTAGACTAAAGATGCACATATAAACATTTTTTAAAACGGCCTTCATCTATCAAGAAAATTAATTTACACTTCACTTCATCTCGACATTGAAACGTAAATGTTATGCATGAAAGAAAACATAACAAAAATTCTAAACCCTACGTCATCCGAAAGTTTATTTACATTTTTTTTGTTTATTAAAATGAATAATTGTATAACAAAGCAAAACAGAACACTAAAACCTCATCGTTAAAGTAAAAAAACTTGAAACTTTTTAAGATCGACGGAAGGAACGAGTTGATCTCCGCATAGAAATTAAACGTGTTCTTTTTTTTATTTATAAAACTAACATCAATTTCTTGAAATAAAAATTGAATCTTAATTTTTTCTAGAAAAACACCGCACAAATTTATCACTTAGTATTACTTATATTTTACTTTAATTGTTTTTTTTTTTTTCATTAACAAAAGATTTGGTCGTGCTTCTCCAATTTTCGTTTCTGGATGATAAATTTACCGGAATGCCTACCTAGATTTAACATAAATTAAAAACTGTTACATGTTAATACTTACTTTGCTTCTCTTTCTGTGGGTGGATTTTTTTTCATATCTTGAAGTTTCTCGTAAAAGCCTTTCCACATTTGTTCTTCATCCATTTTGGTAAAAAAAAATAATGACAAACTATTTTAACAAAATCTAATAATAATAATATGAAATCTCACTAGACGCAAACTCAACACAATACAAACTTTTAATACAAAATTTTTTTGATATTTAAAACTGATGATTGTTTGTATAAGTCAGGCAAGCTTTAGGTTGGATTCATGAGTAATGGCGTCATATAAGCTTGAAAGCTATACATTTATTTTTCACATACGTCAACTGTTTTCAATTTTTTGTCACAAATGATAAAATTATCGGTTATAGAATCAATGTTGTGCATTTTTCATATAGTATCGCTAAATTCTCTTATGATTACTGGGAGAAAATGTGACGTTTCTAATAAAACAATTCCGGCCTTCCGATAATCAACTTGCATGACAAATACGAATTACTTTTCCCATATGATTCAAGATCATTGAAATTACGTCATAGATTTGTGGAATTAAAATGAATACTTTTTTGGTGTAAATTTTTAAATTTATGGTTTGTGTATTGTTTTGTATTTCTGTGAATACGGATAAAATTACAAAATAATTTGTTATGAGTAGTTGGTTATAAATTTGTTACAATCTAATTAACCAAAATAATTTATTATATTATCATTATAATTTTTATTAAATTGCTAATTATAAATATATTTTCAAAACAAAAAATTTAATGAAATATCCGAAGATTTTTGAATTATTTCTGTTACGACACGAGAATTTATAACTCCAAAATCGTAACTGTAGATCGGCTAATTATGTATCATTTTGATCGTGTATCTTGAATTTCTGGTGAATTTGCATTATAAATTAACATGTGTGTATTTAGTTATTTTTAAGTTTGTTTGTTGATTTTTCTTTAAGAAATTTAATTTCTTTTCTTAACTGGCATGATATTTTTTATGAACATATAATAGTATATTTTTGTAGTTTTGTATATGGAGGAATAGTATATTACATACCTAGAGCTGTAAATAGCATGTAACATGCGAGGGAAAATATTGCGCACGAGACGCGTTGCGGCGAGTGCAGTACCTTCACGAGCATGGAAAATGGCTTGCAGCTCGGGGTTTGTTATATACTTTTTCTACGACTTTGTTATAATGCACAAACATGGATAATTACTTGAAAAATAAACTACTAATTATAAATTAAATGCAAACAGTTTACAAATTGTAGTAGGCTTTGCATTATTCTGTGTCAAAATGAATTGAAATATTTCATTTTTAAAAATCAAATTTTTCGTTAATTAAAAATTTTTCTTTTTATTACAAGTGTTAGGTAATATATATATGAATATACATTACGTTACACTTTTTATTCTCATTACGTTACACTTATTGTAATAATTAATTTACATGTCATGGATAGTGTGATGTAATTGATAATTTGCTGTGATAGAAGTAGAACAAAGGACATATACATTAACAGCATCACTTAAAAGTTAAATATATGGAGGTAGATGAGATATTGACAAGAACCAACTAGACAATTTATTCCCAGTTTTAAAGTCGTCAGGATTAACACCAGTTAAAAAAAGTCAGGCAAGTGCGAATATAATTCGCTCGCTGAGGGTTCCGTGTATATAATATTTGAGAAAACAACAGTTTTTGTTTCCATAGTTTCACGTTGGGTTGCAGTTTACCTAAAGTTGTTTATGGTAGCTAAAGAAAGCTCAATAACGCCAGCTTATAAATTATTTATATTGGAAAATATATTATGAATTGTTTTAGTTTCAACTGTTGTTGTTTCATGCATTTTTCTTTGTAAACATTTTTGTAGAAAATAGTTTGAGAGCCAGTTTTGAGGATTTTTATTGAAACCAACATTAAAGTCACCTATCACAATAGTTGGAAGAAAAAGTGTCGTCAAATTATTGCCAACGAGTGCATTGTTAACACAGTTGAGTGATTTGTTTACTGTGTGGCGAACATTTAAATTAAAAATTTTAAAAAATTAGCAGGCGATGATTTCCTTAATATTTATGAAAAAAACAAAAAATATATTTTTATTATTCGGATTTTGTTTTTTCCAAATTGTTAAAGTTCTTATTTTTCGTGTTAAATTAAAAATGTAATTCTCTAATAAATTATATTGAATCACCTCGCCAATTTGATAAATACAATAAGGCAAATTTTATGTAACTTGTATAAGCTATTTTGTATATATACAAATAAACTCTGAAATGTTATTGTGTTTTGAGGGAATCTATTTATATTCGTGCTACTTAATAATGGTTCAAGACCATTAGTGAATGTGGAAGCTACTGTACCTGAAGAAGTTTGGAAATAAATTTAATTCATTATATGGTTGATTCAACAACATTTTATCTGCTGGATTTTGTGTTTACTTTACGTGAACAATAAAATTGGTAAATCATAACGGAAGATTCAGCTTAATCAACACATTCAAGGTAACTCATTATATTGGATACAACATCTCCAACATCTCGTATCATCTTATTCATCTCCTGGAGAATTCAACGCAACTAGCAGCCAGCCTTTATATTAAAATCTCCTTCCACTCAATGCAGTATCATCCAAAACTGAACATTGGGGGGATCAGTATACCAACAGGATTTGAACATTCACAATGACTATCAGTAGAGCTTAAATCGAAAAAATTTCGAAAAAATCGGAAAATTTTTTCACATTTTTGAACATAACTCAAAAACTGCGCTTTTGAAAATTACAAAAAAAATTGTTTTCGACTAGAAAAAAATTAACCTTTCATATGACACCCCGACCCCACTCAACAAGAGCAAACATAATTTTGTTTTTAAATTTCCACTCTTAACCCCCTCAACATTTGAAATGATGAGCCGACCGCTATAGTTTTCGTTCAATCTTTACAACATTTCCCATAACCATGAATTTTTTCAAATTTTTTCTCTTGCAATGTTCGAAGTTAAGGGGGGAGGGGCAGGAAAAACAACACTAGTTGCAATATTAAAAAAACTAAGCAGTCAAAAAATCAATGAATTTTTTTTGAAATATTTTGATCTTTTTCGATTTTTCTAAACCAAACTCGATTCCTTACAAAAAACTCTTGTTTTACTATCTCCTTACCTATGTTCATAATATATAGATGAAAACAAATATTTGAATTTTTTTTGTTATCAGTAGGCGTGGGAAAACACATTTAAAAACTGTAGAAAATTTGAACTTGATAGCACTTATAGTAATTCTGAGTAAATTGATTATGTAGAAATTCGGACGGACACCGAAGTCTCACTTTTTTAAATTACGGAACCCTAAAAACATCAGCACTTTTGCTTATTTTACAGGAATGTTTAATTCTAATTTTTAGTCTTTTTCCTATACATTACTTAACATTTGACGAATTTTTCCTAATTCATTTATGTCTTTTAAATAATAAAAGTTGAACATGAAATTCACGCAAGATTTGAATTTAATGGTAAGGTGGAGTAATTAGAAATAGAGCGCTATACGATAGAACAACACGCATAATTATTGTAGTTGATTTGTAGTAAAACAATGAAGGTTTGGCAACTACATTTCGCAATTTTTTGTACAAAATATGATGGGAATTTAGCTAGCACTTTAATTAAAGTCTTCAAGGATATTGGATCAATTCAATTAGTAATCTAAGATATTCTGGCCCACTCTTGATCAAGTCGTTCAACACAAAACGCCATAGTTACTAACGTAACTAGTAGTATTTTCCAATAAACTTCTGAACATTAATTGGGCACTATGACATATAATTGATATTTTGAAAAGATCGTGTAATAATAAGTCAGTTTTTGTGCGCAAATTGCAAGATATCAATGTAGATGATATGTGTCAACAAAACGATGCAACATGATATACAGACCGAGAAATAATTATTGCGTGAATTTTTCGACAATATTTATACAGATTGCCAGATTCCTTTTGAATATTTTTGAGAATGTATAGCTTGATAAACAAGAAATTACACAAACTTTTTCTCACAATGCCAGGTAAGAAAAAACGATCGGGCCAGACATGGCGTACCAGATGTAAACTTTGGGTCAAGCATACTTGCCACTGTTGGCCCAACGTTGGGTAAATCACGAAATGATAACATCGTGACAGAGTTGTTTTAACAAGTTTGGGCCAAGTACGGCTTGCAATATTGGGCCAAGCATAATTTCTAGACTCATGATAAGTATGACTAACAATTTTGGTCCAAGGATGGGTTAAAATTTCGGGTCAAATTTCTGACCTATTATAATTATAAATTGGGTAAAACAAAAATAAAATATGAAGCTTTGGGTTTGATTATTATAATTGTTTATAATAAATGTAAGCACACACAACACAATAAAGCTGTAAGATTTCAAAAGCACGTTAATAACTAAAGAGCTGTCAAAATTTAATGTTATTTCCCTCCGCATGGAGGGATCAGTTTTTATTGTTTTGAAAATTTTTTTATTTTTGATCTACGGGTGTGACAATGCAGCGTACTCCAGTCCCTGCTATTGACATACGAGTTAACGTGAGATATCACACCACTGGCAATAGCAGTGAGATATCACTAGCCAAGGTGACATCTTAGGGGTTGTGGCGGATGAACTGTATTCAGTCAACGGTAGCACCCTCAATCTTAGCTGTGAAATAATCCTTGATGATGAGACGCTATTGCTTCCTTGAGGAAACGAGCCTTCATATAACTATGTGTGGGTTTTAATCCTCAAGAAAGACAGTGCGTCACAGGATCAAGGAATATGCAACCGGCTGGATTATTGGCAACTATATTTTTGTTTTGTTTCAGCAAATTTTTGTCAAAATTTGCTATTTGCTTTTTAATTTACTTTTATTTTCTCTATTCTATCATAAAATATTGGCCTTTGTCATATTTTGTCAGTGATAGGATTTTTTGTTTAGTCATCCATTCTTTAATTAAAAATATAAAAAAAAGAAAGATTTACGTCCATCAACACCTTTGAACGTATGTTGTTGTGGGGCCTTGGTCTTAAAAGGGGTTTATGTGTTATTTTGACACAGATTGTAATTCCTGCTACACAACACATTTTATAAAAAAAAAAAATTTTGACAGAGAAACAACAATGGTGGATGACATTCACATTAAAATTTTAGTACTAAATGATAAAAAAAATTTTTATTTTCGTCGAATGAATATTTTTCCACTTGTATAGTAAAAGTAAGACAAAATCTATTGCGCATTGTTTCACATTAATTCACGTGACATTTATGGGAATAGTTTAAAGAAAACTAAAGGAAGTCGGGACGTGCGTTTCATGATGTAAATGGCTGCAAAGCTCAAGAAACTAAAAATAAAAAACGATTAATTGTTTTTGTTATAATTATAACCTTAACTTTAATGAAATATAAAACCTTTTGAATCATTTTAAACTGCTGTTATAGTGTAAGATAATATGACCTTTGGTAAGGAATGTTTAGTAACACATAATTGGTTCAAGTATGGTTCAACTCGGTGAATATAAGGAATGGGAAAAGAGCATTGGCCCAAGTATGGTTAAATTCAAAAGGCCAATGTATGATTAAAGTTCATTGGCTTAACTATGGTATAAATAAGTAGTATACAATATTTGGCAATACATAATTGTCCCAGATATGGTTCATCGTCGAGGAGACGATGTTTGGCTGAAACATGTTGGCCCAAGTATGATCAAACTATGAGAAAACAAGGTTTGGCGAAACATTATTGGACCAAGTGTGTTTCAGAGTACTTTAACTCATGTTTGGCAAAACACAGTCGGTTCAAATTTGCCACATATATGCTATGCCAGAATTGGCCTAAGCTTGGTTCGTTTGTTAACTATGGCGATTCCTATATGGGATATTGATGTAGATCAATATTTTTTACACACTTTATACATTGCATTTTACAGCACTTCATCATAAGGTAGAAACACAACACGGACGAAAAAAAAACGTCTACAATTTCGTTGTTGTAGCCACAGCGTGAAAAGCTGTCAAAAATAAAATTGCATAAACTAAAATACTTTGTTTTTTGTCAAAATGAATTTCACAAATTTCAATTTTAAAAATAACTAATTTTTACTAATAAATAAATAATAATAATTTTTCTACTAATAACTAATTTTAAAAATAAGATACAAAATACAAATTATGAAAATATTTAAATGAATAAAACCGAACTTTGAACATAAACTGAAAATTCAGTTGACAACTCAAAACAAAACGATTACAACCTCAGAAACGCGAAAAACATCAGAAAATCATGTTTTTCAGTTGGCGGCTCTGTCACAATAACATTAAAAATTACCCTTGCAGCCAAATAAAAATAAAATTGATATCTGGCAATAATCAGCGCCGACGATAAATTAGAAATAGAATCTGAATTTTCTCCGACGAAAAAAACTTTTTCGTTTATCGCTGTAGTTGTGTTTGAAATGTATGTATCCTGTGTATTCTAATGTAACTAACGTCGTCGTCGGACGATTTCGCCCGTGTTGTGTTTCTAGCTTTACACTAGAATAATGTCTCTTCCTGTAAACCAACTTATCAACCTCTAACGCTTAATCACATGCGCGGGTGTTAATTATTTTGTTGATTTTGACAACGCTACCTGATAAGTACGAAAGTACTTAGCAGGTAGCTTTGAATTAATAAGATTTAGTAATGCTACGCAAAGTAGCACCTTGGAGATTCTTTCACCAAAAATTGTGCGGAAGTTTCATACCTTGAGAACGTTTCATGCCGGGATAATATTAAAATGTGAGATCTATTATGCCCTTAAAATCAATAGTAGCTTCAACTGAAATCTGAAATTTTTTAATTTTCTGTTTAGAAGACAGATATCATATATAGAGTTGTTTAATTGCTATTTGTATTCTAGATAGACTTAATCGAAGCACAGCAATCTTTTTTTTCTACTTTAAGACAATTTGTGTTGTCCGAATCTCTTTGAACGCCTTAAAAGTTTGTTTCTCATTATCATTGCTTCGTACTATACACTGCTACGTGTGAATCTTGACCCAGTCTCAAATGTGATTAATTTGATTCAAAATAAGCATTCCATTAATATCTCATATTTTAAAATTTCAAACTATATTCAAATGTATTTTATTTTAAAAGTTTCTCAATCCCACCCCGTTCATTCAGCCATGTTTTCTTTCCAAACCCCTCAAGGGTTAGGTTTAATTAACATGGACGTCTCAACTATATTGATACTAAAGGAGCCGATGAGAGAGAAAATGTGAGAAATTTCAATACTATAAATTTTGAATATTTAGAAATAGCAAATGCTGTAATAGAATGCACGTTTTTTTTTCTAAAATATTTCAAGTCTATTGGAAACAGGAAGTAATCGGTTATTCTTCGAAATGAAATAATTGTACATAGTTCGATATTTAATATTTTTTTCTTGTTTTTCAATTAATCCAATACCAAAAACAACATGGCATAAACCTACGTTCTTGTGTTTGTAATACAAATTTCTTTCAATAATGCAACTATTTATTTACGAGATACCACGCATTCTTATTCTACGGTTGTGTTTTAGTTTTAATTGTTCTTTAATTTAATCGAAATCCATTATTTATTAAGATATAAAATAATTTATACACGAATAAGAAATAATATACATAATATATTACGCAGAGTTATTTCTAGATTTCGTTTCCACTCGTACTACATAAATGAATATTTTCTTTGTATTTTCTTTAACAGACAATATTCAGAAAATTAATGATTACGTGATCAAAACATTGAACAAAATGGTTTTTATTTGTATTATTGTTAATTTGTAATAAATATAACTTAATTAGTAAACATTTAGATAGTCAAGACAATACAATAACATCATTTGTTTCTTTTTTAAATGAAAAAAAATTACCACCTAATGATCGAGTTTAATTTTTTAATCAGGAGAACCACACATTTTTTCAATCGCCATTTCACAATCGCAACGATTTGGAAATCAAAATTTTCATTCAGATAAATGTGTCTTCATCTTCTTAAATTCTTTTGAAAAACTTACGTTTTCGGGCAAAAAATTTTTTTAGAAAAGATTCTTTGATCGTCATCTACTTCTTTATTTAAATAGCAATGATATCACTGATGGGGTGACACTTTGCATGATGCATGATTTAAAGATTTATATAAGATAAGAAAAAATTACTAATTAATTAAATTTTATCATTTATCCTCTTATAAGTGAGCTTAAAACGAAATTTTGTGCAATGTACTGTATTAAGCAAACAATTTCATTTTATTCATTATTTCTTACTTTAGCAGATAACTTATAAGCTAGCAATTCTATTGAAAATAAAACGCCACTTGTTTTATTGAACTTGCTAGTGTTTTGGACACACCTTATTGTTTTCGTATTTTACTATGTAGTAGGTCACTGAGGTATAAACGGAAATTGAAATGAAAAGTTATAAATAAAACTAAGTCATGCAACATGAACCGGTAATAAAATTTAGACATGAATGCAATAGATGTTCTTAAAAATGCATGGTTTGACATACAATTTAAAAAGTTGGTGGAAAACAGCTGCAATGGAATTTAATCCCAAATCTCAGCACATTTTACTTGCAAAATATTAAAAACTTTTATTCGTACGATACACGCATATGGTTTTCATGTTTCTTTTGTGTTTTTTGTTATTAGTCCAGTAAAGGGCGGTTTTCAGCTCCGAATTCTTTGAATCAGAATGAATTTGCTTGAAATTTTGACAGTATGTTGGGAATATAGTTCAAAGGTCAAAATATCAAAATCTACAATACGCCGATGTGCGCTTTAATACTGGAGTTGATTACCACCCTATCTGACATAATTAAAAAGGTGTTTAGTGTGCAGAATAGGACTAATCACAAATGGCTGATTAAAATTGAAGCAATTGGTTCCACGTTTGTAAAACTCGTGGATCGTTTTGTCAATTTGTACTGTGGCAGATATCTGATTAAAGAGGATCTTAATGTCACATACGCTGTTATAGGTGTCAGGGATATTTTCACTCATCTAAAAATCGCACGGCTCGGGTTAGCTGTGTAAAATGTGGTGGTGAACATGATGTCAAAAATTGTAGCTCCGCTGCAAATAAGTGCGTAAACTGTGTCAACTATCATTTCATCAAAACGGACCACAGATGTGATGCTAAGGACTGCCAGGTGTTCTTAATGAAACTAAAGCTTAATAAGCAAAAAACCGATTATTGCTGTGATATTTTATAGAGGTATATTTATTTATTTTATTGTTTTTGTGATATTTTATAGTGATAAATAATAGTTGTTTATTCGCTTAATGTCTTGTAATAATAAGTTTCTACTAGATAATTTTTTATCTGATAATTCTGGTAATTTCAATGTTGGTTTCTTAAATGCTAGGGGGGGTAAGATCCAACTTTGAGGAGTTCAGGGACTTTTTTCATAATAGTGAATTTAGCTGTGTCTGTGTTGTTGAAAGCTGGCTGAATGACTCGGTCCGTAGTGCGTCTGTTGATTTTAATGGTTTTAATTTGATTAGGAATGATAGAGGATATAGTTCCGGTGGTGGTATAGCAATTTACTTGAGGAATGACTACAAGTTCTTGATACTTGAGAAATCTGATAACGTCACGCGATGTGCTGCATTTTTATTGATCTCAGTTAAACATAAGAACTTTGAGGAACTCCTTGCCTATGTCTACAGAATGAATGATGTTAACTTGGATAACTTTTTCAATGCTTTTGGTTCAGTTGCTAGTTTATATACCAATATCGTCCTTGTTGGTGACTTTAACATTAACCTTCTTGGTAACTCACCTATGAAGGTTGGCTTTATGAACAGCCTAGCTGCCCTTAATCTAAGTGTTCTAAATAATTTACCGACCAGAACGCAAAATTCAACTGCTTCTCTGTTAGACCTTGTGATAACTGACACTTCATTGTTGGCTGCTAATCATGCTCAAATCCCACTTCCTGGACTGAGCGACCATGATGGTTTGCTTGTATCTCTTTTTACTAATGTTGCTCCTCTACCGCAAATTGTAAAGTATCGAGATTTCAAGTGTGTTGATTTGTTGGGCTTAGCACAGGATCTTGAAGAACTCGACTGGGGTACTATATATTCCACTTGTGATGTTAATATTCAGATAGAGTTCTTGAACTCTTCGATACTGAGGCTCTTTGATAAATTCGTGCCTATTTTTTTTTTTTTTTTTAATAAAATGTGTTGTGTAATAGGGTTTAGAATATGTGTCACAACAACACATAAATACCTTTTAAGACCTAGGTTTAGACCTGGGTCCCACAACAACTGGCGTTCCGAGGTGTAGATTAACGCTTTTTTTAAGCATCTGTGGGTTGAAGCCACCTGAGACTAAGTGTTCCGGCAAACTATTCCATTTGTACGCAGTTCGGACAAAGAAGTCTCTCTGCGATCTGCCAGTATGACAGCGCGGGATCTTTACCGTTTCACTGGTTGCGGCAGCCGATTGCCGAGTGGAACGGGGGTAAGAATAAGTTTGAGGCATGATGCCGCTGATTTCATCTGAGCACTGCTGATGACGATATTTGTAAAAAACAACGAGGTCAGCAACAGTGCGACGATGTTGTAGGGAATCAAGTTTTGATGTCAAAGTTCGATCACCTACAATTCGTATAGCTCGCTTTTGAACAGAGTCCAAGAGGGCCAAGATGGAAACAGAGGCAGCACCCCAAACTTGACAGCAGTACTCCATACAGGGACGAATATAGGACTTATAAACATGAAGCAATTGGTATGGAGTGAAAAATTTGTTGCATCTATTTAGGAGGCCGAGTTCTTTAGACGCGCTTTTTGCCATCGCCATTACATGATCGTTCCAGAGTAGGTCATTTGAAACTGTGACACCCAATAAACGAATGTTTTTACATTCACCTATTGGTTCATCACACATACTAAATAAAATATCTTTGGGGAACTCGGTCTTTAATCTGGAAACAATCAACAGCTGTGTTTTGGTGGAGTTGAAATTGACAAGGTTTTGGTCACCCCAGTCGGCGACTTTATTCAGGTCTTTGTTCACGTTTATGGCAGCGTCTCTCCGGGCAGGATTAATTCGTTCGTGCATTTTACCTTTTGAAGGAAGGGGCTCGAACGACTTGTGCAGAGTACTATCATCTGCAAAACTATTTATTGGGTTGCTGGTGATTTTCAACAATTCGTTGATATAAATCAAAAATAGGGTTGGGGACAATACTGAGCCTTGGGGTACACCAGCGTTAATTAGTTTAGACTCAGAAGAATATCCGTCTAAGGTTACCGAAATGTATCGGTCGGATAGAAAATTTTGAATCAGCTTCACAACATTGGGATGAAAACCGTACGCAACGAGCTTGTTGATTAAGTTGGCATGCCAGACTCGATCGAATGCCTTGGAGATGTCTAAAGCGATAACGTATGTTTCACCACCTTTATCAAGTATGCTGTTCCAACAATGCGCTACATAGTTTAATAGATCGGTAGTTGATCTTTTGTTTCGAAAACCGTATTGGCTGTCGGATATTAAATGATTTTCTTCCAGAAATTTTGAAATATGTGTATTAATATAATGCTCATAGACTTTGGATAGGACCGATAGTAAAGCTATTGGCCTATAATTTGAGATATCGGATTTTGGTCCCTTTTTGGGGACGGGCTGGACATTTGCCAACTTCCAGCACGAGGGAAATATACCAGATTTGTAGGATTGGTAGAATATTTTAGTTAAAGTTGGTGCAAGTTCTTTGGAAAAGGTTTTTGAAATAATGGGTGGAATATTGTCCATTCCTGATGCTTTGTTGATGTTTAACCCCTTTAAAAGTTTAGCGACTATTTTGGGTTTGAAGTGAAGTTCATTCATATTAACTCCTGAAGACTGGATTTGGGGTATTTCTTTAGGAGTTTCCAAAACAGTGGAGTTCAGAGCAAAGCGTTCAGCGAACAAGTTAGCTTTTCTTGCGGGATCATTGACGATTAAATCACCATCAATAACAGGGGGAATAGAAAATTTTGTACCAGAATTTAAAGAATTAATGGCACTGTAGAAACTCTTGTCAGAAACAGACATAGACGTAAGTTTTGAGGCTTTCGCTCTGTCAATTTCGGACTTTTCGTTTGAGATAATCTGATTAGATATTTTGTTGGCCTTTAGATATTGGGATCGATTAGTGGGAGTTTTGTTATGAATCCAAATATTAAATGATCTACGTTTGTTTCTAAGTGCCGGTTTGGCAGCTTTCGAATACAAGTATTTTTGTTTGGGTTTTACTATGGAGAAAGGGACAAATTTATTGATAGCAAATTGGATGGTTTCTGTAAAGTTTTGAGCAGAAACATTTACATTGTCAGTGTAAAAACAATGACGGTCGAAAGGGAAACCATGGAAAAAATTTTGAAGACCACTCTTATCCATTTTTGAGTAGTGAAATATTTTACGGGGTTTGGGAGCTGTAGTTTTAAGTAAATCAGTTTTGATAACTGATGAGATTAAATAATGATCAGAATTTCCAATACTACCTTTCGCGACATCGACACTCGTAATATCTGGCATTGTGGTAAGATAGAGATCTAGTAGAAAACTATTATCACCGCCATTACGGGGAGTGAAAGTCGGGTTTTAACAATTTGGAATAGGCCCTGAGACGCGGCAAAAATGTCTGCCAGTTTTCCACTATTGTCAACATCGTCGGTCGATTTGGAGAATTCCAACCATGATTTGTTGTGGACGTTGAAGTCACCGGTAACGATAACTTCACAATTAGGGGACTTTGCTCTAATCTCGTCAACAATTTTTGTCAGTATATTAAAAAAGTTTGGGTTACGTTTGTTGGGGGACCGGTATAAAGCTATTGTAAAAAAAGTCATTTCTGGAAGACAAATCTTTAAAACCATTGTATTGAAGCCGTGACCGTGTAGTTCAAAATTTGGAAAGCGCGTGTACGCAACACTCTCATGAATGAATGCGCATACGCCCTGATGGAGTTTGAAAGCTGATTCGAGCCTATATTTGGAATTAAGCGATTCTATAAAGAGAAAATTTTCAGAAACTTGTGTTTCTGTAAGGAATAGAATGTTCGGTTTGTCGTGCTCAAGATGATGTTGCACGTGGTCATGGTTAGCGTTCAAACCGCAGATGTTTTGAACATGTATTTTAAAATTTTTTATTGATTCATATGTAAGCAAATATTATTGCTTTAAAATTTAAAGGTGGCAATACAAATCTAGTACTGTAATTAGTTATATTACCATCTTAAAATAAGGAATAGAGATAATGAAAAAAAGATAGATTTTGATATTAAGCAGTACAAGTAAGAAGCTTGAATAAAATTTGTTTCTGTGTGATTAATATAATTATTTCTGTGTGAAATAATTATATCCTGAGTGAAATAATTATATTCTGAGTGTAATAAAATAAAACATGTATTATTATAATCTTTGGTGTTTTATTAAAAACATAAATATCAGTGAATATTAAAGTGTTGCTTACAAATTCAGGTGTGGGGTGTGGCACATGCAAATCACCTCCAAATTCAGTAAAAAGACAATAAATTTATAGATTGTAATGTTTCCACAAAAATCTTACAATAAAAATGAGTTAAAAAGACAACTCAACGAATTGGGTTTAGAAACGTCTGGAAACAAGCAAATCATGTACGCTAGATTAAAACGTGCATTAGAAAACGGAAATGGCCACCATATTGTAGAAAGCCATGTGGATAATGTTGAAGTTCGAGAAATAGTTTCGTCGGAAAGCAAAGAAATAGAAAAAGAAATGACGTTACTTAAGAGGGAAAACGATTTATTAAAAAGGGAAAAAAACGTATTATTAAACGAAGGATTATACAATCAGCAGGGAAATAATTCTGGGGCTCGTATAAGGTTGAAAGAGGTTTCGGAATTGTTAAACTTTTTCTATGGAGAATCAAACTTTATGGTATGGTATAATCAAATTATTAACATTAAATCTGTTTATCCTCAGTTAAAAGATGACGAATTAAAGTTGTTGGTGGTGGGGAAGCTAAAGGACAAGGCACTCAAATGGTTTCACTCCAGAGCGGATAACATAAAGTTAGAACTATCGGAACTATTGGAGCAACTAAAAATAAATTTTGATAACAGGCCAAGCGTGTTATTTTTAAGAAGACAGATGGAGAGCCGCTATTGGAAACATAATGAAAATTTCTCAGAATATTATAATGATAAAATTTGTTTAGCAAATCAGTTGGAGCTATCTGAAGAGGAAATAATTGAAATCATCATAGATGGAATATCAAACATCAATCTAAGAAATCAGGCGAGAATTCAAAATTTTGAATCGAAAGAACAATTATTAAAATCATTTTCAAAAATAAGTGTGAGAGACGCAAACATTGGGGTTAACCACAATCGTGTGAATTACAAATCAGCAACCGAAAGTAATACCAAGCAAGCAAACGAAACAAATTGGTCCAGTAAAGTGGGAAAGAAGTGTTATAATTGTGGTCGCTTTGGACATATTTCGCCGGACTGCAAGGAAGTTAAAAAACCAAATTCTTCATGTTTCAAGTGTGGACAAGTCGGTCACATTTCCAGAAATTGTAATGTTAGAAACGATGCATCTAGAACTGTAGAACAGTCATCAAGGTCAACAGGGGAAATAGGATCCATAACTCAGGTACAGGAAGTGCAAGTAAGCAATTTTTTTATTGATGTCAAAATTATGTTAGCAAATGAAAATCAAGAAATGGAGAAGATGAATTTAAACTGTCTAATTGATACTGGTAGTTGTACAAATTTGATTAAAGAAAATTGTATCCAAAATAAAAATTTGATAACTATTTCTTCAGACGGTAGGAAATATTTTGGCGTTAAGGGAAGTGAGGTTAATGTTTTGGGAAAAATTGAAACATTTATTGAAGTTTTTAATAAGACTTACAAGATTAATTTACTAGTGGTGGAAAATACTACTATGTCGTCGGATTTGATTATTGGTCGTGATTTTTTAAATTCAATTAGAGCCAAAATAATTCTTAACGCTGAAGATAAAATTAATTTAGATAATGAAAATAATGATTTGATGAATATAGAAATTTGTGATGATAATAATATTAATTTGATTTTCGGAAAAACCGTAAACTTTGAACATAATAATATTATTCAAAATATGTATGATAATTATATTCAAAATTTAGGAACGAATGGTAGACCAAAGGTTGAGTATAAAATGCGGATAGACCTAAAAACTGAATCGACCTTTTATACAACTCCAAGAAGATTAGCGTTAGTGGAGAGAAAAGCTTTATTCGAAATTATTAACGACTTATTAGAAAGAAAAATAATTCAATCGAGTAATTCTCCGTATTGTTCACCAGTGGTTCTGATAAAAAAGAAAAACAAAACTGATTTTAGACTTTGTGTAGATTATAGGAACTTAAATAAGCATACTATTCGGGATAATTACCCTTTGCCGTTTATAGAGGATTTGATTGACAAATTAAATGGAAAAAATTATTTTACCCTTTTAGATTTAAAAAGCGGTTTTCACCAAATCGAAATTGAACCGGATTCGGTCAGATATACAAGTTTTGTAACTCAATTCGGGCAGTTTGAGTATCTAAAAATGCCATTTGGGTTAACTAATGCTCCGTCGGTTTTCCAGCGGTACGTAGACTTAATTTTTCGTGACCTGATAAATAAAGATTTAGTAGTAATCTATATTGATGACATTTTAATTGCGACAGAATCATTAAACGAACATTTTCAAGTTATAAAAGAAGTCTTCGATAACTTGGCAGAAAACAACCTTGAGATTAATATTCAAAAATGTAAATTCTTGTTCAGGGAAATTGACTTTTTAGGTTATAGGATAGACGAAAATGGAATAAGTCCGAACGAAAATAATATTGAAGCAATAATAAATTTCCCGGTCCCGAAAAATTTACGGGAGCTGCAAAGATTTTTGGGAATGATATCGTACTTTCGCAAGTTCATACCAAATTTTTCGGTATTGGCCAATACACTTCAAAATTTATTGAGAAAAAATACTGTGTTCGTCTTTGGTGAGGAACAACTGAAAACATTTGAAATTTTGAAAGATAAACTGTTGAATAAACCGGTACTAGCAATTTTTTCACCTAGTGATGAAACTGAGTTACATTGCGATGGTAGTTCAGTCGGTTATGGAGGCATCCTAATGCAAAAGAAAAAATCAGATAATAAGTTTCATCCAATCTTTTACTTTTCTAAGAGAACTACAGAGCAGGAAACTAAGTATCATTCTTACGAATTGGAAACTTTAGCTATTATTTATTCACTCCGAAGATTTAGGATCTATTTATTAGGTAGGCCTTTTAAAATAATAACAGATTGTAACGCTTTAAACTTAACGTTGAAAAAACAAATTATAAATCCTCGAATCGCGAGATGGGCCTTGGAGATGCAAAACTATGATTATACTGTTGAGCATAGGGAGGGTTTAAAGATGCAACACGTCGATGCATTGAGTAGAGTGTGCGATATTTTAGTATTAACCGAAAATACATTCGAACAGACATTAGCGATTTGTCAAAATCAAGATGAAGAATTGAAAAGACTCAAACAAGAGCTGGAAATCAAGGAAAATAAATTATTTGAATTACGAGATGGGTTAATATACCGCAAGGTAGATAAAAATAAAATTAGGTTTTGTGTGCCTGCTGGTATGATCTTTCAAGTACTAAGGAATTGTCATGATGTGTTAGGGCACTTAGGTGTAGACAAAACTTTAGAAATAGTCAAAAGAACGTATTGGTTCCCTAATTATACAGAGAAAATAAAGAATTATATAAGAAATTGTCCTAAATGTTTAACGTTCAATAAACATTCAGGTAAACAGGAAGGATATTTGCATTCTATACCTAAAGGTGATAAACCTTTTCACACCATTCACGCAGATTATTATGGACCATTAGAAACCAGTCGTTATAAACGAAAATATATTCTTGTAGTCATAGACGCATTTACTAAATTTGTTAAATTATATCCTACCAAATCTACAACTACTAGTGATTCTATTAAATGCCTGTCTATGTATTTTTCTCAGTTTAGTCGCCCTAATAGGTTAATCACGGATCGGGGTAGTTGTTTTACCTCCGAAGAATTTAAGACTTTTGTTATAAATAATAATTTTCAGCACATTTTGATAGCTAGCGGTTGTCCACGTGCGGATGGACAAGTAGAACGGGTAAATAGAACTATCAACCCGATGATCTCAAAGATGATAGATAAAGACAATAAAGTATATTGGGATGATGTACTTGGCCAGATTGAATTTGGGTATAACAATACAGTTTGTAAGAGTACTAGTACCACACCTAGTATGTTGTTATATGGAATCAATCAAAGGGGAGAAGTCCATGATAATTTAAAGGAATATCTCGAAAATTTTGTATACGAGAATGAAGACGTTTGTCGGGATGAACTTAGAGGTTTAGCTGCAGAATCAATTAAGAAAAATCAATTGTATAACGAACAGCAATTTAACAAGAAAAGGAAACCAGCGCATAGTTATAACGTAGGAGATTTAGTTTTAGTAACTAATGTAGATACCACTGTAGGTGTGAACAAGAAGACTATCCCAAAAAATCGTGGTCCTTATGTTGTGCATAAAATATTAGGAAACGACAGATACGTACTTAAAGACGTTGATGGTATACAAATTACAAATAGACCGTTTGAGGGCGTGTATGACGTGACCCGTATGACTCCTTGGTCAATCAATCAATCTTGAAAAAAAAATTTTTGTTCTTTTAAGATATTGAAGTTGTAATAATGAATATTAAAGTATGTTTATAATTAATACCTAAGATTAATCTTAAGATGAAATTTTAAGTTTAAGTAATGAAAAAATGTTTATTTTAGTTTGAAATAATTATGTAATTCGAGGTCGAATTATAGTCAGGTTGGTCGAGTTGTAAGCAAATATTATTGCTTTAAAATTTAAAGGTGGCAATACAAATCTAGTACTGTAATTAGTTATATTACCATCTTAAAATAAGGAATAGAGATAATGAAAAAAAGATAGATTTTGATATTAAGCGGTACAAGTAAGAAGCTTGAATAAAATTTGTTTCTGTGTGATTAATATAATTATTTCTGTGTGAAAGAATTATATCCTGAGTGAAATAATTATATTCTGAGTGTAATAAAATAAAACATGTATTATTATAATCTTTGGTGTTTTATTAAAAACATAAATATCAGTGAATATTAAAGTGTTGCTTACACATATATGTTTTGTCCCTGCAAATACCGTGGACATGCCGCTTTATGGGCGGGTGGATTGCGCATATTTGCTTTACCATCTTGCAGACTTATTTTTTTTCGGTTGTACTGCCATATATATGTCAAAATGTTTATTTTATTTGTTTGTGTTTTATTTTAAAATGCATAACTAAGTAAAAAATCCTATCATACTACAAAATATGACATATGCCAATATTTCATGATAAGATGAAGAAATAATAACAAAATAATAAGTGAAAAACAAATTGTGAGAAATTTGCAGAAAACAAAACAAAACTAAATGCCAATAATCCAGCCGATGCAGCGCACCCCAGACGCACCGCCCACCACCTTGATCGAGGCACAAAGCCCACACATAACTACGTGTTGGTTCGATTCCTCGGAAGAGCTAATGAGCGGTACCGCTACGGAATGCTGCCCAGCTAAGACTGGAAGTGCTGCCGTTGACTAATTAAAGTTCGTCCGCCAGCACCCTAAGATATCATCTTGGCTAATGACATCTCCTGCCATTGCCAGTGGTATGTGATATCTCACGCTAACTCATATGTCAATGGCAGGGACTGGAGTACGCAGGGTAGTCAGACCCGTAGATCAACATTGATCATAATCGATCAAAATCGATCCCTCCTGCGGCGAAGGGATTAAGCTATTTTCTCCTAAAACTCGTGAAGATGTAACGACCCCTGAAATTAAACAGCTTAGAAAGATTAGGAATGAGGCCTACATGCTATGGGTTCATAATAAATCGAAGGACTCTTATGTTAGGTATACTGATCTTTGTAAGTTGGTGAAAAGGAAAACCATGGGGATGCGAGAAAGCTTGCAATGAGCAATAGATTTAACCGTAACCTGTCCTCACAGCAGCTCTGGTCGGAGCTAAAGGGGATGGGTGCTTGCGGTAAAACAAGCACACCTTGTAATGTGGATCCTAACTTGGTCTATGATGCATTAATGGAGTATGGTAGCTCTTTTGCTCCGACTAAGAATTTCTCCATTCTTGGCTCTTCGGCTGGCGGGTTCGAATTTGGTTTCCGTAATATTGACCATGATGAATTCCTCTGTGCGTACTCGTCAATTAAATCTAAATCAACTGGATGTGATCAAGTGGATGGGCGTTTTTTACAGCTTATCATGCCTTTTATTTACGTGCATGTTACGCATATTATTAATACTTGTTTGACGACTTCGACCTTTCCTCTGGCCTGGAAGTTGGCTAGGGTGGTACTTGTTCCGAAGAGGAACTTGCCATCTTCAGTTGATGACTACCGACCTATTAGTATTTTGCCGGTGCTCTCTAAAATTCTCGAGAAACTTATGTGTAATCAAATTCTTGATCATCTGGATCGCCATTCACTGCTAACGGATAAACAATCAGGGTTCAGAAAGAATCATAGTGCTGTTACTACTGTCGCCGATCTAATTTGGGAAATTTGTGAACATAGTGATATGTTGTTTTCGTCTATCCTGGTTCTGCTTGATTTCTCCAAAGCATTCAATAATGTAGACTTCTCGGTGCTTTGCTCTAAACTAAACTGTTATTTTATGTTCAGTAATTCGGCACTTGAGTTGATATGGAGTTATCTTACCCCGAGATATCAATTGGTAAAGACTGGTGTGGGATCTTCTAATTCTCGTGAACTCTTCTCTGGAGTACCGCAGGGCTCTATCTTGGGTCCTCTATTGTTCTGTATGTATGTTAATGACCTGGAGAAAAGTGTGAAGTTCTCCTCAACCAGAATGTATGCGGACGACATCCAGTTATGTATGGCTGTACCTAAGATCCAGGCTGATATTGCGGTTAACAAAATTAATGAGGACCTACAGAGCATATATGACTGGTCTATCAATAATCGGCTTCTACTTAATGCTGGTAAAACCAAAGCTATCCTAATTAATGGTAATTCTGAGTTGATTCATATCCCAATAAAAATTAATGGTGTTGTAATTCCTTTCGTAAATGAGGTGAATAACCTGGGCATAGTTATTAACAGCAAGCTTAAGTGGAATAGCCATATTGATAGAACGATTGGCAAGGTCTACTTTGGTCTTAGACTCCTGTGGGCTAATGCTCGTCTACTTCCAACTAGCCTTCGTCTTATGCTTGTAAGATCTTTACTAGTTCCTATCATTACGTATGGAGATGTCTTATTCTGCAAAATGGATAAGTCTAGTGAGCGGAAGCTTACGGTGGCTTTTAACGACTGTGCGAGATTTGTTTACAATATCAGAAGAAAGGACCGTATCTCTATCTCTCCTAAACCCTATACAATTCTCAACTGCAATTTGACTAGACTTACAATTCAAAATTGAGACTAATTCAAATTTCAACTACAATTCAAAATTGAGAACAATTGAAAATTCAGACTTACTATCTTTATGCACCGCATCAAGGCCAAGGTGTTTCCGCGGTATTTGGTTTCAAGAGTGATCGTCTCATCCAGAACTCGTAATAACAATTTTATCATTCCTAAACATAATTCTGCGTGTGTGGCTTCTCAAATATGGGTCCATGGACCTAGAACATACAATTCCATAAGACCAGAAGCCCTTAAGTCGTTGTCTTCTATTAAGAGCTTCTCTAAGGCTGTCCGGGATTTCTTTAGTTCAGTCTCGGATAGTGGATAGTGGGAACTATAGTGGATAGTGGGAACTATACATAATAGTTATAACTAAAAAGTAGTGTAATTTTGCCAACATTGGATTTACTAGGATTTGTTAGGATTTGTTAAGATTTATTAATTTTAAAGTTGTTTATATTAAGAAATCAGTTATCTATATATTGTTATTGTTGTCTATATTGAGAATGAAACATAAATTTGTATTTTTTTTAAGATTAAATAAGCATTGTAAAGTAAGCAATAATGCAATGAGTTTGGTTTGCTCTAGATGTCTCTCAACCTATCAAACCATTCTAAAAACCATTCAAATAGTTGTAATAGTTAATAATTGAGGCTGAAATCATGTATTACTTGCTAAGGTTTTGTGAAGTATTTAATTTATTTTAATAACAATAAATGTTTTTGTAATTTGTGTAAATTGAGCCGAAATAAATGAATAATAATAATAATAATCTCGGGGGTGGAAATTTTTATGCTAAAAATAACAGAGGGGAATCGATAGAAGGGAGAATTTTAAGGATTTAACGTTATATGAAGTTTTTGAACACGCTAGTCGCTAGCTTTAAAATTAAGCGAGATATCGATAAAACTTATGTATATTATGGAATTTTTGTGCACGGTAGGCACCATCTTTGAGAGCACTGCTGCAATATAGAGTATGGGAAGAAAATAGACAGTCGATTTGGCAGCAGGGTCGTCAATTATTCAAGATCAATAGTCAAAATTTGTTCGACTGTCTGTAAATCGTCATCATCCGAACCAAATAATTTTTCATTTGAAGCTTCTAATAAACTCTTTACTATGCTTTCATCAGTCACACAAGCTACTGTTGCGATACAATCATCAATATTTAAAAATTGTTTGAGCGTTGTCGACTCAACATCTTTGGATGTTTTGGATGCGATACATTCAATTGTATATAATTCATCCACATTCAACATAGATTCATTTAATTAAATTAAGATTGTTTATATTTTTCTTCGGCAGTTAGAGTTAGATGGTTACACGTATCATCGATTTTAGGAATGAGTTCACATACATCATTATCATCATCACATCATCATTATCAATACTTACAACACCAATAGACGTCAATAGAATGATCTCCACTAGCATTGAATTTTAAACTTTGCCTTATTATTTTAATTTTAAACACATTAGACACCGAAAGTTTAAATTTTAATAACACTGTATTTTATAATTTGCGAAAATTCACTGTTTGCCCACAACAATTAAAATAAAACGTATTTCTGTTGATTACTTTGAAATTATAGTACTTTTCACTAACAAGACTCTATTAAAATACAGAAGAAATCTATTTGAACCTAAAAACACAACACAACTGAAATTATTAGGTATATTTGTTTCAAAGTAAATCGTAGCCAACTAGATTTGTTTGAAGTTAAACGAATTTGGAATTTTGATCCTTGTTTTTTTTTTGGAGTTCATAGTATTTTTTGCTATTCGAGAAGTTTTTTTCTAACGAATTTAATATTTATGGGGCCCCAAAAACTAGGGGCCCAGTGCGATTGCACTTGTTGCACTGGCGATGGCGATACTACGGCGCTGATGAAGTAATCACTCTTTATAGTGTAGAGGGACATTTTTAGACTTCATTATTTTGAACCATTTTGTAACGGTTTCCTCTACTTTGTAAAATTATTTCGGTCTGGACGACCTAAGTATAACCATCTCGAGCCAAAAGTGAAAATCTTACCCCCACTTTTTTGGCATTTCTCGACGGTTTAGGTCATAATGATTCTAAAAATGCAAAAAACGTCCGTCTGTTTGCCATCCAGCCGTCTGGCCGTCACAATCTACGAAAACAAGAAAACTACTAGAGCGATTTCAAAAATTTGTTTTTGTAAAAATAGGTTATGTTAATGGCAATGTACCGGAAGTGTGTAAAAAAATCATTATATGTGTCAAAAATAGCAGATGTTCATATTTTTGGTTTAAAAAATGCTTATTTTCAGTGATAACGAGTAGTAACTTTGAATCTGGAGAAATCTTGATGATTGGCATTGATCTGTATATGAGACCAGAACCTTGATAAATATTATAAATATGTCAAAAAAATCGTCAAGTGTGTCAAAAGAATGATTTGTACATATTTTGTTTCCTAATTGTTTTGAGAAACATATTATGGGAAACGTTTTCGACTAGAAAAATATAAAACATAAAATTAATTTTTTGTATAATATGAAATGTAATTGAACATGAAATTGGACATGGAATATGGTTCTATCCAGTTTCAATTCCGTCCAAATTATACGAACAGTTGGGTATTATCAAGTTTTGGCAGATTAAATGTCGTTTTTTAACAAAAACTGTAATTATTAGGAAGACGTTTCTTAAGTAATTTTTTGTGTCATTCCAGATTCCACGACTTCTGAATAACAGGAATAGTTGAAAAATAAGTTTGAATTTTCTATTATGTTATAATTTTTTCAATATCTTTGGAAATTTGAAATTACTTCGGTTTCAACCTTTGATTTTGGATTCATTTTTGAGAAATTTTTAGAATTTTGAAAAAGTTGTACTTGTACTTTTACGAAGAATTTTATGTTTAATATACATCGCTGCCCAAAACTAAAAACAATGTCCTCATAAAAGCTTTTTTGCCGAAAACTATATGAAACCCCTTAACACAGACCGACCGATCGATCGCAACCGGCAGAGATATTTTACAGAAATACCGCCGAACTAGAAGAAATTCTCGAAGATGGTGGGTGCTGTATAATACTGTTATATCCCATACAAGGTTGTACAACTGGTCCAGTGCTGGTCCATTACTGGCAATCAGTAATGCAGCAATGGACTAGTACTAGCAACCACGACTGGGCCAATAACATAATTTTGCTGGATGATAACCTCGGACAATAAATTGCTGCCATTCATGGGTCACAGAAAAAACAACAGCAATGGCCCATAAAAGGTTGTACAGTTGGCCTAGTAACGGACCAATAATGATGACCAGTATTGTAGTAATGGCTAAGTACTGGCAACCATGACTGGACTATTAAAAAAATTATAAAATATTATCATATGTAAATTTAAATAAATTAAATACAAAATAATTTAAAATAAAATAAAAACGACGGAAAAAAATTCAAAACTTCCCATACAACTGGTTCTGTAATGAACTGGCGACCAGTAGTGCAACAATGACCGAGTACTGGCAACCATGTCTGCCAGTACTCGGCCATTAAAAAAAATATAAAATAATAATTTCATATGTAAATTTAAATAAATTATTTACAAAATAATTAAAAGTAAATAGAAATGAAAAAAAATTTAAAACATATACCAACCTTTTCAATATTATATCATAGTCTTTCAGTCGAGAAGCGATAACTAAACTATATATCGACGGCTACAAAGCATATACGTGTAACTACATTTTATAAAAATGGAAAGGAAGCTCACAAAACGATTTATTGCGATTCTAAATAAGCTTATAAAAAAAATTTCTATCAACAAATAAAAACAAATAGTTTTTTTTGATTTATGGATAAACAAATTTTATTTTCAAGCTTGTTTAGAATCACAATACATCGGGTTTTGCGCTTCTTCTTGATTTTTCTAAAATGTAGTTACACGTAAATGCTTTGGAGCCGTCGATATGTAAAATTTTTCAAACTATATATTTCTAAAACGGATATGCTCTAGTGAAATTAACCCAATGCTCTAGTGAAATTAACCCAAGTGACATAGATCGGTAAATTCATGGCTGCAGTACTGGCCCAATAGCAATAGCCAATTAATATTAACCATTAACGGGCATTATGGTTCCAGTAATGACCCAATAACAATTGCCAAGTACGGTTTATCTTCCATGTGCCAATGCTTGGCCGTTTAAAGGTAACCATATGCTAGCGCTTTTCTGGTAACCATAGAACGGCCGATTAATGGTTCTAGTTCTGGCCCAATAACAATAGCCAAGTACTGTTAACCATTAATGTGCCAGTGCTTGGCCGTATTCAGTATCTGGCAAACCCTGCTTAGGTATTAGCATCATAACCATTTTGATTTTAAGTGTTTCCAAGGCATTCGATCCGACCCAAGTCTGCTTATGAATCGATCGATGAAGAAAGAAATTCCTGATAATTCTTGAACAGTTTGATAAAGTGAATACCCAAATAGGGTTTGCGAACTCTGAAATACGGCCAAGCACTGGCCCATTATTGGTAAACAATACATGGCTATTGGGTTTGGCTATTGTTATGGTTTACAGAAAATAGCCAGTATATAGTTACCTTTGAAAGGCCAAGCACTGGCCAGTTAATGGTAAATAATACTTGGCTATTGTTATTGGGCCTTTACTGGAACCATAACTCGGCCGATCAACGGTTTATAGAAAATAACCAGCACACTTTACTTTAAATGACCAAGCAATGGCCCGTTAATGGCTAACATTAATTGGCTATTGTTATTGGGCCAGTACTGCAACCACGAATTGGCCGATCCAAGACATTTGGTTAAAATTTACTAAAGTACCATTTTAGAAATACATATTTGAAAGATTTTCACCTGTAGTTTTGTTATCACTTCTCGGCTAAAAGACTATGATAATATTAGTCATTTTTTAATCGAGTGAATTACTGAATCGTTCATTTAAACTGAACTGCATTCCAGAATTTTCATGTTCCAATGGTAATATTTATTTTACACTGAATGTAAACTAAGCTACCACAGAACTGAATCGAATTAAACAAAGTGAAGGAAAACATAGGTTCATCAGTTCAACATATCCATACTTTTTTATTTACGGTTTGTGGTCAAACGTTAAAAATAATAAAAAGTTAAATCGGTGCATATTTGTTTGTATCTAAATTTTCGATTTTGGTTATGTATTTTTTAAATGTCAAAAAATTGCGGTTTCTGTTGTTTTGGCTCTATTTTTGATGATTTACTGAGTATTAGACCAATTGACTACAATCAATTCCTTCAGCAATTCACTCGATCGGAAAGCGACTATTGCTACGATTCTACATTAACATAAACGTAATGAAATACCAGTGGCGAAGCGTGCTTCTGAAACTAGGGTAGACATATTCAAAAGTTTTATTAATTTGCCAGTAGAAACTAATTATAGTACATTAAGATGAGAGGACAGAAAGCTAAGGTTTTTGGACGTATGTGGAGTTTGTGAGTCGAAGCGCCAACCGAGATTTGCACCCACATTTAAAATGACTTACGTCCGTGCATCATATACTATATTTTTTATTCGCCGCAAGCAAAATATTTAAAAAAAAGATTGTTCAATCTAAATCAAAATTAAAAATTTTAAAAATTTTGAAATAAAAATATTTTTTATTCGCCTACATATTAAAGTGTTACTTTATTACTGTGATTTGCGGCCTTAAAGTGTCACTTTTCAATTATTTATTTTGTTATCAAAGGTACGTCCAAAAAAGTAAAAAGCATTTGTATTTGTTTAAATTCTATGAAAAATAAAATTTTTTATCAAAGCAACCCTCGAATTCAAAATTTCATTATCCAATTAAAATAGTTGTTATCATTTGTTGTCATAGCTACACAATAATTTGGAAAAAATAATAAATATTTTGTCAAAGGTTACTTGTTCCACATATTTTTATTTTAAAATTTATGAAAATTTATAATTTTAATTTAGAATAAACAACTTTTCTTAAAATATTTTGCTTGCGGCGAATAAAAAATAGTATATGATGCACGGACGTAAGCTATTTTGGACTTAAACTCCACATCCGTCCAAAATATTTAGCTTTACGTCCTAGCATCATAATGTACTATTGTACAAAAGATAAAGGATATTGTAGATTAACAAAAACATTGTTTTAAGTTTTAGGGAGCGATGAATATTAAACATAAAATTCTTTGTAAAAGTATAAATAAACTTTTTCAAAATTCTAAAAATATTCCAAAAATTATAATAAAATCCAAAATTTAAACTTTTTCAACATTCCAAAAATTTTCTAAAAATTATTAAAAAATCAAAAATTGAAACTATTTTCAAAATTCCAAAATTAATGCAAGAACTATAACAAAATCAAAAATTCAAACTTTTCCTAGAACTCTTAAAATATTGCAATAATTATAACAAAATTAAAAATTCAAACTTTTCCCAAAATGCCAAAAATATTGCAAAAATTATAACAAAATCAAACAAAAAATTGCTCAAGAAACATCTATCTAATAATTACAATTTTTGTCAAAAATGTTTCACATAATATGTTTCTCAAAAAATTTGGAAACAAAATATATAAACAGAAATAGACATAAACAAAACTGTCTATCTAAGGAGGAACAAAAGTTGAAAATTTGTTGTTGTTGCTATTGCTTATTACGGCGGTCATACTTTGAAACGTCTACTGATGTTTCTCAACAAATTTGGAAACCAAAATAGACAGAAACAAAACTGTCTATCCAAGAAGGAACAAAAGTTGAAAATTTGTTGTTGTTGCTATTGCTTATTTTGGTAGTTATAATTTGAAACGTCTACTGCAGTGAGAAAAACATTTACAAAAACATGTTTGTTTGTACATGAAACTGGGAAACGTTTGTATTAAAGTTTCAGGAACACAACTGAATTGTTTTTGTTCTAATTATTGTATTAAAACTTAATGATTTTTTTAAAACGTTTGACAAAATAGTATTAAGTCGACATTATGCGAACAATATGAAAATAAAGTTTCATATTTATATTATGTTTGGGTAGACACTATCTAGTGTGTCTATACCGACGCTTCGCCACTGTGAAATACAAAGCCTTATTTTTCGATATACAATATTTCAAAAATAAATCAAGGTTATATCGTTTCTTAGAACCAGGGTCAACCTGAAATAAAATATATCGAAAATAATTACGTAGATTTCTATTCTAGATGTTTCTTATGTCACGTTTTTTGGCAATAAAAAATTGATCTGAGATCAAAAAAGTCCAGTGGCAGGTATATCCGCTAAAAATAGGTAAATTTCGGGGTCAGACAGTTTGGTGTCCAAATAAAATTAGATGTGTCAGATTAGTTTAAATAAAAAATTTAAGTAGAAACAAAATAATTCAAAATTATATGAAATCTACCTAAAAATTATGAAACCAAATTAAATACATTATCCGAAACAACTTTATCAATGCAATTTCGGAACAGTTTTATTTAAGTTGGTTATTTTATTTTATTTTATTTTATTTATTTAATTCATTAATTATACATAAATAAGGCCAAGCCTTTTTTATCGTACATATATTTTATAAATAGTTTATTCAATTTAATCAAGTAAAAAAGAATTCAATATAAGTATTTTTAAAACCTGCATTCGCCTACTAAAAACTAGTAGGTAAAATTATGATACAATAAAATAAAAGTTCAAAAATTCTGCCATTTAACATTTCCCTCTTCCCTTCCTCCCTTCCCCCTCCCCATCTCAAACATTTCTCATTCATCATAATTCATAACCAATATTCAACAATCAACTCACCAATTATCAACTGCA
Organism: Diogma glabrata; assembly: GCA_963693315.1. Taxonomy (NCBI): domain Eukaryota; kingdom Metazoa; phylum Arthropoda; class Insecta; order Diptera; family Cylindrotomidae; genus Diogma; species Diogma glabrata. The sequence continues at coordinate 401,036,691 of OY856187.1, forward strand.
CAAGGAGCTTCGAAACATTTCTTTTTAAACACCAGAATTGGATTCAATTGTCTGATACTAGGAGATAGTTCATTAAAAATAGTAAGACCATACACAAAAGGCGAGTTATCTTTTATAGTTGTTCGATTATTGGGTAGACTAATGCGATTTAATCGCTGACTACGTCGATTATCAAAGTTTAATTTTTCAAACAAGTAGCTGGGTTCCTTAGTTTTTATAGTTTTAAAAATTAAAACGCAAAGCAAATAATTAATATAAGTCCTTAGGCTACAACCCAAAAGAGACTAAAGCCACAATTAGACTATTGCAGAACCTTGTAATATTTCTGCAATGGTAGTGTGTAAAATATTCATTGCAGAAAAGTTTGGCAATGAACTCGTTGCAAAACATTGCGTGCATGAGTTCATTGTCAAACTTTTCTGCAATGAATATTTTACACACTACCATCGCAGAAATATTGCAGAGTTCTGCAATAGTCTAATTGCGGCTTTATAAAATCGTGAAAGACGGCTAAATTGTGGTAGATGGTAAACATATCGGATACAGGCATTGAATGCTCTTTGTAATATGGCAAGATTACCAGCACTTAAAGAACCAAGACCAGTCGAGCAATAAGTAAAGTAAGGAAGTAAAAGTGACTTGAACAATTTTTTCCTAATATACTGGGAGGTAAAAGAAGATTTCGTCCAAAGCCCACGAAGGCAACCATATACTTTGGAACAAACGGCTACTACATGATGTTTCCAGTCTAATTTAGTATCAAGAATTATACCAAGATTCCGTGCATATTAAACTAAAACTATTTTTAATAACATATTGAATTCACCAAAGATCAAATAAACGTCCAACAAAGATCAAAAGAACTACGTCACAACTACAATTATACCATCACACATAATTTATAATCAAACAACATCAAACAATTTTAATTCAAAATCATCTTTGTTGTTGTATTTTTTTGTTCTTATTTAATCTTTTAAATTAAAATCTTAAATCTTTAAATCTTATTTAATCTTTTTTGTTCTTATTTAATCTTTTTTTTTGTTCTTATTTAATCTTTAAGATTTATGTTGTAGGTACGTGTGTAACAGCTTTTAAATGTGAGTTTGGTCATTTTCATCTAGATTTAGGACAACAAAGTTTAGTAAATTTTTAAAACAGCTGATTTTTCAAGAACCCTAAACGCCAAGGTTGTCATCTGACAAAAAATGATAAAAAAAAGTTCAAATATTCAATGTTTATCAATTTTATTTAAACATTATGTTTCAAACGGAAGTTATAGCGCCCTAGATTGTTCGACTTTTTAGGCTCTGGCCGCTTAACCTGTACCCGGATATAGCCAGCTCGCAAACTTGTCCAAGAAATTATTTGCCGCAACATACACAAAAAGTTTTTTTGGTGTAGGTAAAAAATTGCGACCGTGAGAGTGCCGCTAAATTCCGTTATATCTTATATCGTTATTTTATCTGTCAGATCAAATTAGCTGTCAGTTTATGTTCTTTGGCAAAAAAAGCTTGATTTTTGAAGTGAAAACAATTTTGTATGAGGAAAAATTTATATATTCGCGTTACCATTTTTACATGCAAATATCGTCACGCTTCTTTTTTATTTAAATATCGTTTTAAACGGTAGTTTGCTTTGATCAATGTTTTTTTTTGTTGAACATAATTTTTTTTTATGAAATTAAAAATAACGTAAGAAAGAAAGTATAACCTGAAACAATTGCATTAGTATATCAAAATTTGGGAATTAGGAAGGAATTTTACACATCATGATGTTACAAATTTTATCATCTACACCAAATGTTGTTGTTGGTTTGGAATGGAATGTAATACATGTTTCTAAAATGTTTCAAGTGAAGGTATACTTGTAATACTTGTAATTTTGATACTTGATGTGATTATATCGATTTAAAGCTCAAAATTACGAGACGGAAATCGCACAAATTCTATACAAAGAAGCATAGCTTATGTATGATTAAACATGGACGGCAATCATGATAAATAAACTAATTAAAAATGGTGACACTTAGCCGATAGTGATTTGCAAACGGCAACAATGCGCATTAATACCAATGAATTTACTTAGCTTTCCGCAGGAAGATTTGTAAAATTTTAAATTGTTGATCTATGGGTGTGACAGTGTGTGACTTAGTCTTAGTTTTGGAATATTCTTAGTTGACACGCTATTTTTTTTTAAATAAAATGTGTTTGGTAGGAGAAAATAGAAATTACAATGTGTGTCACAACAACACATAAAAAATTTTTACGAACAAGGTCACACAACAACATGCTTTCTAAGGTGTTGATAGACGCAAATTTTTATATGATATGTTTTGATTATTTTAAATATAAAAATGTATATAATAGTTGCTTGGAATGCTGATAGATGTGAAACCCAGAATAATTTTAATGATTTTAATTTAAACATTCTGAAATTTTAATTTGCAATGCTACAATAATTGGAAGATACAAAAAACACAGCTATTTCACAATTTTAAGTTTTCACTTCTGTCGGCAGTCCCAAGACTACCTTCTTTTTTTTATCTAGATCAAGTTTCAAAAATCTAGATTTTTTGGTAGATTTTAAAAATACATTGAAATATTATTTTTACTTGTCAAATTTATGTAAACAAAAAAAAACCGCTAGTTTAATTGTTATTATTATTTTGTTTAAAAATAATTTATTATTATTTAAATTACTAATTAATAATACAATTTTTACAAATAAAGTGATAAACGTAAAATCTATCATTTTCAAATGTAAACATAACCAAACATATTAACTGACAGAACAAAAAGTCAAAACAATTTACTACTACATTTACAAAAGTAAATTGATTTATTTTATGTTGTTCGTTGGCAAGTAAATAAATCAATCTTTTTTCGATCAAGCCAAAGAACGCGACATTAGTTTGTATTGTATGTAAGGAAAATGCCTTTTGCAAAACTAGATTAGTTTTAACCTGCGACGGATGCTTTAAAAAGGGCGATATTGGAAATAGTTTAAGTGAAATTAATTGTAAACGGAAGATTGTATCGTGTATATAAAACCGTGGAAATAGAAGAAGTTATTTTTAAAATTAGTTTTTGTGAATAAAGTTTTAAGTATTATTGAGTAGAAATATTTTGTGTATTATTTTGAACGTTGTGTTACTGGAAATTTCTACAATCAACCGTTGGAGTTTGCGTTTAATGAATTGTGAGTTAGGCCAATTCGAAGGAAGGTTTGAAAACGTAACAATATTGATTAGGTTTTAGTATAAGGTATAAGTTTTAAATTTTTTTTCATAAGACATTTTTATTTTTTTTAAATTAGCAAATTATTTTGTATTTAATTTATTTAAATTTGCCTATGAAAATTTTATATTTTCTTTATTGGCAGTCATGGTGGCCAGTACTCGGCCATTGCTGCAATACTGGTCATTACTATTGGTTCATTACTATGACTACTGTACAGCCTTGTATGGGCCATTGCTGATTTTTTCTCTGGTCCATGAATAGCAGCCACATATTGTCCGAAATTATCATCCAGTAAAATAATGTTAATGGCCCAGGTTGCCAGTACTCGGCCATTGCTGCGTTACTGGTCGCCATAAATGGACCACTACCAGTTGTACAACCTTGTATGGGATAGAGTCAATCTCTCGATATTATCATTCGAAGTCAAATAATATCTCTACAAACTTGCCCATGAAATGAAAGTCACCAAAAATGAAGTCGCGCGTTGGTGATGATTTGATAACATCTTTCAGAGAAATATTGTTGTATGTTACGCATAGGTAACAGTATTGAGCACTTAGTGGCAAGCATCAGATCTGGAAATGGGCTGTTAAACGAACGTATATTGGAACAAATAAACATTCTATACGTAACGTAAGCTAAACGTCACTTACCACACTTATCACCCTGACACCGAACTATTATAGCTCAAGAAAATAACGATTTCACAAACTATATTTGTTAGTAAAATTGAAAATTAAGTAGAAATGATGCATTAATAAATTAAATATTAAATATTTTAATGCAATTATTAATGCAGATAATGCAGATTTTGTATTGAAGAAATGTCGAAAATGGCAGACGTTTAACGTAACAAAATAATATGTTTATCGTCATTCGGTAATCCTCGTTCAGCAATCAACACCTACCTCAATGGAACTAATTTTACAACAATTTTATTTTATTATAGAAATACTTTTGCAGACTATACATACAGACCATCATAATCCAAGAAATGTTTAAAAACTAAAAAAAATGTCAGTTTACAAAACACCGCATTATTTTATTTCAAAAGAACTTGAATCATTTTAAGACATCTCAGTACATCACAATATAATCCGTTATTTTTACTATCCAAATGTCAAAATTATAAGGTACGCCATAAAATATAATGTCATTGAATTATTTAAATCAGCAGATTTTTATGAGTAACTATTGTCAGCGAACTTTTTATTTAACCAATCTAAATTTATATAATCTAACTGTTACCTTTTACTTTTATTCAAACAAGCATATAAAAGTTGGTCCTCCTTGCTAACAGAATTATCGCTAAGCAATTTACTTATTGTGGTGAAAGAAAGACGGTTTTGCTTTTTTAAATGTTTCTTCACTCGCTTCAGTGAGTTAAACATTCTGAGTTATTTCCGACTACACAAATAATAAACGATTAATATCCTATTTATGATAACAAGCAAACAAATATCAAGTTCTAAACAAAGATTTTCATAACGATTTTATATAACTAGTAAAACTGTTAAAGTATCAAAACAATACTGGTGTGAAAATGTTAAATCTATAAAAAATTATTAAAATCAATTTTAATTTTAGTTGGAAATATGATAACAGGATTTTGTTTCCAATTTTAAATTGTTCAGATAAAATCTTTCTATTTTGATGATTAATCATTTATATATATTGTATACGTGAATTAGCCTGTGTTTTTATTATTAGGTTCGTATCTTTACTTTCGAATATTAATAAAACTACTTTATCGATTCACAAATTTAACAATTTAAAAATATTTAAAATTGTACTCACTCTCTTCCGCTTTTGATCCGTTTAGATTTAATAATTGAATTAATTTTTTTCTTCCAATTTGATAGACATGATGATCCCTTACTGCAACCATTACAATTTGGAAATTTTAGAAAAGGTCGTTTACTTTTATTAATTAACATTGTAAAGAAATCATTCGTTTTCTTATTTAATGTAACATCACCACTTGTACTTTTTTTATCCTTTTCCAAAGCATTTAAATTCGATTCGCTAGCACTTAATTTTTTTAAACTTACTCTAAGTTTACGAGATAAATTTTGAATACTTCCACTATAACGGTTTTGTGTTCTTAAATTACTTCTACATAAATTTGGTATATTTGAATTGGAGGTACTGGTGTCTGTGGGTAATTTGTTTTTGGTTTGTTCATTGATTATATGAGTATCATTAGAAATTTCCAGTCTATTTATACGATCTTTTGTTATTGATTTAAGATCAATGCTATCGCTTGGAAGGCGGTGATGTATATACTTTAAAGCATTTTCTGTTTGAGGAACATTTTCGAGCTCAATCCAATCATCCTAAAAATTAAAATATTAATTTATGATTTCACTTTTTCAAAAGCACATGATTTATACATCTAAATAACTACATTGTTTCAGGGAAAGGACTCTCGTAGGTGAGGTAATTCTTCTTTTATTGTGCTTCCTGTAATTATGATGTTGTTCGTTTCGATCCCTGCAGACAGTAAGCTCTTGATTATCATTGTTATTATCATTGTTAAAAGTTTTCCCATTCAGTTGATTCGTTTGTTCAATAACCACTTCATTGCGTGTTTTATTAATTATTCTTAAATATTTATATTTTGGTACGAATTTTTCTTCGTCTATATAACAGGGATCATTACTCACAATGTTAAAGTTGTTTTGAGTTATTTGATTGCCATTAGTATCTGTCATATAAGATCTAGATTTATGTGGTGATGGTAATCTAAAAATAATTAAGGAAAAACTTATTATGATTTTTAAATTCGGTTGAATGAATCAGCAAGTTTTATTGATTTTGAATGAGTTATTTCTATTTCGAAGTTTTGAAAAATTTTAATTTATAAAAAGTTGATATAGTTGAACAATATGTTATGTAAACACTACAAATATTGTTGGCAAGTTGTTACTATGGATACTGATTTTTTATTGGAAAATGTAACATGGATATTTTGCAAATTAAAGAAAGCGTTAAATTATTTAGGCTGTATTCCAATTCTATCGCATAATAGGTGTCCAGTTTCAAAAAGCTCAACTAAGAGGCTTATTTTAAAATAGCCGACCCTTGATTCTAAATGATTGCAAGAAACAGTTTTTAAAAAATCAGCTATTGCACATATCATCAAAGTTTGATTAATGAATTGTGGGAAGAAACTAGTTTTAATTTTTGCTAATTTATCCTTGGTTTTGTTTAATTTACAAATTGGAGACTATAATAAATAATTGAATCACATTTTTCATTTGACATACCCTTTTATAAAACAAGTTTGTGATGACCAATCCTTTTTTATGTCGATAAAAGTAAAATATACTAATCCATTAATATTGACGGGTAGATAAAATTAGGGAAAAGTTATAAAGCAAATTTTACTTTAATTTTGAATTTGTTTGAGGTTTGGAGTTTGAGGTAATGGTAATGGCTGTTATTGTAATGGCTCTGTTTTGGACTAGAGTTAGTGTGCTTCGGAGACAAAAGTAACACCATTAAAACACCATTTGACCATTCGGTCAAAAATTTAAAATATTGATATTAGTAGAAATGATTAAGAAATCAGTGACGAAATGAAGAAGGGTCTATAAATGTTTTCCTTCACGTGCAAACGTTGGATCAAGTGATATTGCTTAGATATCTAAAGTGTCTTGTTGTCATGGAGTCAACAATACCAAATACATGCGAAGTAGAATTACGTTTGAAAACGTGACTTGTTGCTGGATTACTTGGATAATAACAGTTAAAGTGTCAAGTCAGTTCTATTAGCTTGAAAATTCTTAATGGTTTTTTCGATATTCGCTTCTAACGACTATTGATAAGAGTAAACTGGAACTGCAAAATCCAAGTGCAATGAAAATTGATGTAAATAAAAATTTCTTACTTGACCTACAATCATTTTGTTTTGCAGTGGACAGTCAATTTGCACCAAAATTAAAGAGCACTGTTCAAAACTAAATCATGGTTTTAGGGCGTTAGTTTTAATCGACAATGCACAAAACCCTCCATTTTATACGTTTATATGAATATCTGAGCAGTCATAATTTTGTTTATTTCTTTAACTTTTAAAATGCACGTTCAACCACCTCATATCAGTAGCTGATAATAACACTACCACTGTTAGTATCTCATAGTAGAACTACAATATATCAAATGGAATAAAATAAATATAGCGGGGTCATGGCAAATTGAAAGGAAAAACGGTGTAATTTGTTGCTAGAATAACTTTTTTTAATGAATACTGACAGGCACTGTCTTACATGCACGGATTGTAATCCACACAATACAACACAACATAACACAGCACAACACAATACAACACACCACAACACAATACAAACCAACACAACACAGCTCAACACAACACAATTCAACACAACACAACACAACACAACACAACACAACACAACACAACACAACACAACACAACACAACACAACACAACACAACACAACACAACACAACACAACACAACACAACACAACACAACACAACACAACACAACACAACACAACACAACACAACACAACACAACACAACACAACACAACACAACACAACACAACACAACACAACACAACACAACACAACACAACACAACACAACACAACACAACACAACACAACACAACACAACACAACACAACACAACACAACACAACACAACACAACACAACACAACACAACACAACACAACACAACACAACACAACACAACACAACACAACACAACACAACACAACACAACACAACACAACACAACACAACACAACACAACACAACACAACACAACACAACACAACACAACACAACACAACACAACACAACACAACACAACACAACACAACACAACACAACACAACACAACACAACACAACACAACACAACACAACACAACACAACACAACACAACACAACACAACACAACACAACACAACACAACACAACACAACACAACACAACACAACACAACACAACACAACACAACACAACACAACACAACACAACACAACACAACACAACACAACACAACACAACACAACACAACACAACACAACACAACACAACACAACACAACACAACACAACACAACACAACACAACACAACACAACACAACACAACACAACACAACACAACACAACACAACACAACACAACACAACACAACACAACACAACACAACACAACACAACACAACACAACACAACACAACACAACACAACACAACACAACACAACACAACACAACACAACACAACACAACACAACACAACACAACACAACACAACACAACACAACACAACACAACACAACACAACACAACACAACACAACACAACACAACACAACACAACACAACACAACACAACACAACACAACACAACACAACACAACACAACACAACACAACACAACACAACACAACACAACACAACACAACACAACACAACACAACACAACACAACACAACACAACACAACACAACACAACACAACACAACACAACACAACACAACACAACACAACACAACACAACACAACACAACACAACACAACACAACACAACACAACACAACACAACACAACACAACACAACACAACACAACACAACACAACACAACACAACACAACACAACACAACACAACACAACACAACACAACACAACACAACACAACACAACACAACACAACACAACACAACACAACACAACACAACACAACACAACACAACACAACACAACACAACACAACACAACACAACACAACACAACACAACACAACACAACACAACACAACACAACACAACACAACACAACACAACACAACACAACACAACACAACACAACACAACACAACACAACACAACACAACACAACACAACACAACACAACACAACACAACACAACACAACACAACACAACACAACACAACACAACACAACACAACACAACACAACACAACACAACACAACACAACACAACACAACACAACACAACACAACACAACACAACACAACACAACACAACACAACACAACACAACACAACACAACACAACACAACACAACACAACACAACACAACACAACACAACACAACACAACACAACACAACACAACACAACACAACACAACACAACACAACACAACACAACACAACACAACACAACACAACACAACACAACACAACACAACACAACACAACACAACACAACACAACACAACACAACACAACACAACACAACACAACACAACACAACACAACACAACACAACACAACACAACACAACACAACACAACACAACACAACACAACACAACACAACACAACACAACACAACACAACACAACACAACACAACACAACACAACACAACACAACACAACACAACACAACACAACACAACACAACACAACACAACACAACACAACACAACACAACACAACACAACACAACACAACACAACACAACACAACACAACACAACACAACACAACACAACACAACACAACACAACACAACACAACACAACACAACACAACACAACACAACACAACACAACACAACACAACACAACACAACACAACACAACACAACACAACACAACACAACACAACACAACACAACACAACACAACACAACACAACACAACACAACACAACACAACACAACACAACACAACACAACACAACACAACACAACACAACACAACACAACACAACACAACACAACACAACACAACACAACACAACACAACACAACACAACACAACACAACACAACACAACACAACACAACACAACACAACACAACACAACACAACACAACACAACACAACACAACACAACACAACACAACACAACACAACACAACACAACACAACACAACACAACACAACACAACACAACACAACACAACACAACACAACACAACACAACACAACACAACACAACACAACACAACACAACACAACACAACACAACACAACACAACACAACACAACACAACACAACACAACACAACACAACACAACACAACACAACACAACACAACACAACACAACACAACACAACACAACACAACACAACACAACACAACACAACACAACACAACACAACACAACACAACACAACACAACACAACACAACACAACACAACACAACACAACACAACACAACACAACACAACACAACACAACACAATACAACACAACACAACACAACACACCACAATACAGCACCACACAAAACAACACGAGACATAACGTAGCACATCCCCACACATTATATTGTTGACTGAGAAGCTCCTCCTCATCTTCTATCTATATATATAAAATTTAAAGTATGTGAGTTTGTCGTTTATGCACTAATACACCATTCATCCGATCATCATGAAACTTTGGGAAATTGTTGTGCACACTTGCGCATAGGTAACAGGCAAATTTTTTTTTTAAATTGAACCCTAGGGCCATTATAATTATCTTAAGGGGTTCTGCCTAAATGTTCATAATAATTTAAATTGATTTTTCTTTAAATATCGTTTTATACGGTTAGATTAAGGAATCTCAATCAATTTTTTTTGTTGAACAAAATTTAATGAAATTGAAAAATGAAAGTCTAATCTGAAACAATTACATTTGTATATCAAAACTATATGTATTTGAATTAAACACATAATGATATTACAAATTTTATCATCTACAAAAAATATGATATTGGTTTGCAATTGTATGTAATACATGTTTCTTCAACTAAGAAAGATAGTTGATAAGATGTTATCAACTATCTTTCTTAATTGATGAATTAAAAGCTCAAAATTACGAAATGGAATTCGCACAAATACTATAGAAAGAAGCATAGCTTATGTATAATCCAACATGGATAGCAATTATGATAAACAAACTAATTAAAAATGTGGCCCTTAGCCGGCAACACGTTTGCAATAGTGTTTTGCAAACAGTTACAATGCATTAATACCAATGAGTTTATAATATCTGCCCGCCCGCAGGAGCATATGTAAAATTTAAAATTTTGGATCTATAGATGTGACAAAGCCGCGTACTTAAATACCTGCTCTTGGCAAATCAGTTAACGTGAGATATCGTATACTACTAACAATTGCAGTAAGATATCACTTATATTAAGGGGATAAGTGATGTTTTAGGAGTGCTAGCGGGTGTAATTTTTTCAATCAACGATAGTACCCTTAGTCTTAGTTATGGAAAATTCTTTGACGATAACGCTCTATTTTTTTTTAAAATGTGTTGGGTAGTAGAAATTACAATGTGTGTCACAACAACACATTAGAACCTTTCAAGAAAAACATGCATAACAACAGGCCTTCTAAGGTGTTAATGGACGTAATTTTTTTATTTTTTAAAAGAAGGAACTTTTTGCTTGCTCGAACAAATGAGCTTCCATATAGCTATTATATATGCTGGCTTGAGGTAAACAATGCGTTACATGATCTTGGTATATGCTTCTAGCACTAGGATAATTTGGAATCTAATTTTAGCTTTGTTCCTGCAAATTTGAAAAAAAAAGTATATTGTTTTTATTTCCTTCATCCTATCATGAAATATTGCCCTATGTCGTACATTATTTGTGAAAGGATTTATTATTAAGTTTTCCATTCTTTAACAACAATATAAAACAAAGAAATTTGCGTCCATCAACGTCTTAAAAAGCATTTTGTTGTAGAACCTAGGTCTTAAACGGTTTTTATGTGTTGTGACACATATTATAATTCCAAATATGTCACATATTTTGAAATTGCACAAAGTGTTGCCACGACAGACAGGTCACATATTTCAATGATCCCAACAGATTCAAACGTTTATTTTCCAGTGCAACTTGCTTTTGTCATTACCATCAACAAAGCACATGGACAGTTACTGCAAGTATGTGGACTAGATTTGGAGAATCCGTTCTTCTTACATGGACAACTGTATGTGGCTGGCGCGTTAGGAAAACCTTCTAATTTATTCGTGTACGCACCAGACGGAAAAACAAAAAATATAGTGTACCCACAAGTACTCGAATAAAAAAATAGAATTAAAACGACATTTTGAAACCATATTAAAATAAATAAGTTGCAATAAAAATGACACAATGTATTGAATATTATCTTTACGAGTTTTCTCGAGTTTTCTTTCTTATGGATATAGCGGCAATATGCGACCGATGTTAAATAAACAAAACTTTTACGCTATTTGGTGAAAAAAATAAAATTTTGAGAGATTTTGTAAGTGATTAAGATCAAAGTAATCATTGTTACTCACTTGAATTTTGCAATTTGACAGCATTTTTCAGTTTCTCTCAGAAAAACTTCTTTAGAACAGTTTTTGTGTGTTTCGTGTCGGGTACAAATACAATGCATGAGCACTGTGAACATTTGTGAACCTATTTTTGTTCTGAATAATGTTCTATATAGAAATGAGGGATGACACACCTCCACTAATTCAACAAGTCATTTAAATTTTTTTATAACTTACTCGAAAACTTATTTGATCGCTAATTTTTCAAATATCCGAACTGATGAGCTAAAATACTGATCATTTTTCATTCATATTTTTAAAAACAAAAATTAAAAATTACGCTATCATTTCTTATTACCACTTTTGAAATCATTTCTACTACGTCAACAAAATGTCTGTGCACAAATTTTATTTATAAGCGTAGCAAAGCACGACGGGTCCTGCTAGTACTTGATAAAATTATGAATACAAAAGATTGTTCCAAATTGAAAATTTCTTACAACGGTTAAAAAATCGTAATTGTTGCATTGCATTTTTAGCAAGCCTGAACCCATCTTTTCGTCGATTCAACACAAACAACGCGCCAGCATTGTTTGTGAAAATATTTGATATAATTTCTTCGCTATTGACATGAAATTGACGACATGTTAGAAACCTATAAATCTTTAAATCAATAATATCATTTAATTATCTATGCCTTCCGAATAGTAAAATTGAGCTATAAGAATAATTATATGCCACACTTTATCAACAGCTTTAAAAATATAGTATTTATCGCTATGAAACGGACGCTAAGATAAAAGAATGTCTCAAGCATTCAAATGATTCCGCCTAACAAAATTGGTCTAACTAGGAAGGTGTATAGTCAAAGTACAACATGGAATAAAAGTCATAAATAAATAATTTAAAAATTCTCATATACTGACTGTTAATATAGAAATAAAATATTATATCTGAAAAGCTTCATAGTTCTACGTTTTTAATTAGTTTTGTAAAAAGTTAAAACAATTCATTTTATTTTATAATCAAACATTTTCGTTACTAATCACTATGTCATAACTCCTGACGATGTCCTAAAGTGGCGAAAATATTTGAGTTTTTTAATTTCAAAGTAATAGTTTTTTTAATTTTACCTAAACTACAAAAATCCAACAAAATAATTACATATTGTGATTTCTAGAACAATTAGACGTTCATATAATGAAAATCTAATTCTCAAATGTCAAAATTAAATAATAAAAACAAAATCCAGAAACCTTTAAAACGTAAAAGTTACATAAAATAAAACAAAACTAATTTGAAAAAAGAAATCCCAATCAAAACAAAAACAAAAACTTAAGGTCATTATCCCCAACATAATGACTAACCTTTTGTAATTATCATATTGCATATCCGTTTGAAAATCGTTTTCATCATACTGTTGGCCACGATTCACGTAACATTTAGAATTTTCCTCGATTTTATTTTGTTTTTTTGTTTGTTTAATAAAATTAATTGTTTTATTATCGATTGAATTGTTGTTATTCATTTTATATAATTTTCATTCATTTTTGTATTTATTTTATTTACATCGTGTTCACAACACTATAGCAACATTTAATTGATTTCGACATTTAAACCAAAACAAATATTTAAAAAAAAAAATTAATTAAAACATTTGGCAACAACTTTATAAATCTTAACTATGTATTTAATTTAAAACTTCCAGTCATAAATCGTATAGATGAGTAAACGGTGATCATTCTAGTGTAACTATCTTTTTTTTTAAAAACAAACTTTACATTCACTGATGGGTTAGTTAGCTAGCAAATGGTCGAAATCAAAACGAACCATACAGCATAGTGGATATATTCAGACTAACATCAGTAGAAGTGGAAATGATAGTTTTGTTGTGTTGTGTATTCATTGTTGGTTTCTATTCATTTATGTTAAACAATAGTGAAATACATAAAACTAAAACCTAACATTATACAGTTTTCACAATAGAACCAACACCGTCACGGTTCTTTAGAACTCGACAAATGAATTGAATTTTAATTTATGATGTCCCTATATTTGGTTCCACAATTACTATCATCTACTTGTACCTACCTACATTAAATATTTAGAATTCGATAGAGAAATTGCACAGAAAACACAATTATCGTAAATTTACAGTTACTGTTGTGGTTACATAATTTTAATTAAATTTATAATTTTTTTATGCGTTTATTTTCTATTTTCTTTATTTAGTGTGATAGAAGAAAAAATGTAATGAAAACCTTGAAAATGGAAAATCTTATTATTTATTTTAATTTTCATGGGTGGAGTTTAATTGGAAGTTGGATTATTCGTAAACAATTTGTTTGATTTAATTAAATTAATTAGGAATTAGAATTCTAGATTAAGAGTAAAGATGAAAGGGATTTGGTTCATGTTTCTTTGGTGACGTTAAAATTACAAAATTGTGTATTGACAGCAACGAAATGTTCTTTCAAAATTTTTAACGTACATAAAGTCATCATAATAGTAACTTGTGCATCAAGGCTTTTTGGAATCGCTTTTTGACGGTGAATGTGAATACACCCAATTTTTAGCACGGCTTTCAACTTTTTAAGCAGTGTTTTGTTTTAGGGTTTTATGACATATTTAAGTGTTTTAATTGCAACCTCTCTCTCTCTCTCTGGCGTTTATATCTCATGGAGGGATTTTGCCGTCTGTACAATCAGCTTCCAATCATCTCGTTCCATGTCCAGTTGACCACAGTTTCGACATCCTATATCACGAAGGTCTTGAATGATGTCATACGGCAGCGCTGTCTAGGTCTTCCTCTTCGACGAACACCAGCTGGTTGTTGTTGGGACGCTTTTGTTTATCATTCTATTCTATCTAATGGATGGATTTAATGAATCCGATTACAACGCAGACTCCAAGAAGCTGTCTGATTTCATGATTCATTTGGATTCTATACTGATTTTCAGCAACTTTACATGGACCATAAATTGTTTGTATGACCTTCCTCTCGAATGTTGATAAAATTCTACAATCGGAGGAAGTCAGTATCCAGCTTTTACTTCCAAATGTAAGTACAGGTCGGATTAATGCTTTGTAAAGTGGGAGTTTACACGACCGCGAAAGATGTTTTGATCGCAAAAGTTTTGAGTATGCGTAGAAAACTATATGTATGCGGCAGAGACACCGGCTTTGATATCTGCCTGCATGTCATTTGACGATGTTATTACAAACCCGAGGTACTTGAAGTTTTCTACGCGTTCTACTTCATAGTCGCCAGTATTCAGATTGCCGAGAGGTATATTCCTGGAGTTTAGTCTTGCCGGTGTTAATGCATAATCCAAGCCGTTTAGCATTTCTTTCAAGCTGAGAGAGACTATCCCTAATATCGCTTGGCCTACATCCGAAAAGTGCAATATCATCTGCATAGCCAAGAATTTGACTCGATTTGTTAAATACATATGCAGTTTTGTGTCTCGATTCGGATTTTTCTTATCGCGTACTCAAGCGCTAAATTAAATAGTACGGGCGCGAGTGCATCATCTTGTCGAACACCTGATGTTATATGGATGATGGATGATGATGCTATCATATGCTTGCTTAAAATCAACGTAGAGCTGGTGAATTCTGATGTTGTTCTCCCAACATTTTTCCAGAATCATCCTTAAGTAAAACATTTATCTGTGGTTGACCGGTTGGGACGAAAACCACACTGATAGTCACCGATGATAGATTCGGCGAACGGGATGAGTCGAGCAAGTACGACATTAGCTAGTATTTTATATGCAGTGTTCAACAGTCACAATAGCCGCGATAATTCGCACAATTTAGGCGGTCACTTTTCTTATGTAGCAGAACAATGAGAGCTGTTTTCCATTCAGCAGGTACTTTTTCTTGGTCCCAGATTGCAAGACGGGAGACACGAGCTGCTCCTCCATTTTGAAATAGTTCTGCAGGGATTCCATCGATACCTGGTGATTTACCATTTTTTAATTTTTTGACGGCAGTTTCCACTTCTTCTATTGTTGGGTAAGGGATCTCCTCACTTGACGGAGCAATTTCTCGAATAGGATGAACTTCATTCGTCCTATTCAGTAGGTCTTGAAAGTGGGATCGCCATTCTGAAAGCACATCACTTTCATTTGTTGTAAGCTCGTTGTTTCCATTTTTGATGGCTGTGGACCTTGGGTGGAAATCTTTTGTCAGATTCCGCGTATTGGCAAAGCATTCTTTCGAATTTCCATTAGCTGCATGTTGGTTGATGTTCTCGACTTAGCTCTTCGGGTGTTCGCGTTTCTTTTTCGGTAGGAGTTGAGGCTTTTCTGGTGCATAGATAATCAGTTTGGGAGCTTCGGGTGTTCCTTGTTAACCATTTTCCTCGCATTCCTTGTTTGTGCTCAACGCTTTCGCGGCACTCGTCATCAAACCATTCATTACGTGATTTCGGTGGTCGTTTTATGATTATAGTTTGTGCTGCGGATATAATGGTTGATTGAAGCGTTTACCATTCTTCTTGTATGTTTAATGGCATCTCAGACGGGATGTCATGCTCTTCTATGCTATGGCGTTACTATTTCCTGATATCTATTCAGCGTTTCCGGATGTTTAAATGCTTCGACATTCCAGCGTACGGTCTTTTTTGTTTGTCTATTAAATGTAGATTACAACTTGCACTTGTACTTAAAGATGACAAGCATATGATCGGTGTCCATATCAGCACCTCTGTATGACCGAACGTCAGTTACACTTGTAGAGTGTCTCTTAGAAATCATGACATGATCGATTTGATTTTCAGTTCTTCCATAATTTGACTTCCACGTTGCTTTGTGGATTCTCTTATGAGGAAAGAAAGTGCTAGAAATAACTAGATTATACATCATAGCCAGTTCAGCTGCGCGAAAGCCGTTATTGTTATTAGTTTGATGCAAGCTGTTAGGTCCGATATATTTTATTTTAAGTTCTTCACTTCTACCAATTTGCGCATTGAAGTCACCTACCACGATTTTTATATCGTGCCGCGGAATGTTTTTGATGACTTCTTCGAGTTCTAGAAAGAACAGGCCTTTAAGGTCATCTTCTTTGTCTTCAGTAGGCGCATGAACATTGATATTGATTGGGCGGAAGTCGATAACAAGTTGATTCACGTGACGATGTAGTGACGCAGTAGTAGAGAGTGTATTCTTCAGTTGTTTCGTGGATTCCCCTCCCTGGCCATCTTAGTTTTGTAATGCCACTATATCTAGTGTATAGCTGTCGATTTGGTTTGTAAGTTTTAGTAGATCTCCCGGTCTTCTAAGGCTTAGCACGTTCCAGGATCCCATTTTTAAATCGTAGTCCGGGTACAGTTTCCGGGTCGTTTTTGAAATGAGTGCAAGATAATCGGAGGCCAGTGTACAGAATTCATGACAAATAATATTTTTCGGAAATGGGGTGTTACCCCTTCGCCCAACCCAAATTTTCGTGAATGGGTTCGTCCTGCATCTTGAGGTCACCAGAAACACCCGTTTTACACGATTATATAGCGAGTCGCTTGATCCAAGACAGACGCCCGCTCCAAGCCGCCCCTAACATGGAGAACATACGTTTTTTGCCCGTTTATATAGCGAGCCGCTTGATCCAAGACAGACGCCCGCTCCAAGTCGCCCCTAACATGGAGAACAGACGCTTGAGATGCATTAGTTTTATGGCGCCAATGACTCGCCATGGTGCAGAATCATTGAGTATAAGCAGTACTTACTCTGCCCCTCTCAACTACACCAAACTAATTCTGTTAGCGTTACCCAGGTAGCACGGCGTGAACTTACAATTTCGGATTTTCGCTACTCTTTAATTGCAACCCTAAAATTTAAATAACCGTAAAAACAAAATTTTTTAAAAATCAACTGCGAGACTGTTTATTTACTTTTAAACAATTATGTCTTTCTGTAAGCGATGTTTTCAAATGAGGCATGCGTGGTGAAATAGGGTAAGAGGAACGCGAGAAAGTTCGTCGGCATGTAGATTAGAGACAGGTCTGGACTGCTTGCCACATGGTAAGGCGGACTATAAACGTTGATTGCAGTCTTAATGTTTATTACAATCTATTATAGTGGCAAGCACAATCAAGTTCCTGAAGTGATCAGACACACAAAGTGTGTGTATAATTAGAATGTTTTAGTAGAATTTTTTTATAGAAATAATATTTTCTACAATGATGGATTTTTATTCATTATCACAGCCGTCATTTGTCTTGGACAGTGTATCTTATACAGTGGACCTTTAAACACTTCACTAGATTAACAAGTTGTAGCAATTTCTATCACTTTGGGTATAGCTATACGGAGTACACTACTACCTGCTCAAATAGGAAGGTGCGGTTATGCCTCGAAGATCTAATTAATATGGTTATGTATGCCGATTAGTTGCTTATGAGATTTTTGGAGGTTTAAAAGTACTTTGGTGTGGATGCGATGAAGTATTCGGGGCTAATGTGTGTGACACGCAGTACTTTGTCGGCAGTGAGAGAAAAATATGCGCAACAAATTTTTGTTGGTTAGCAAAATCAAATATAGTGGTCTGACACTTTAATAATGCTAAGTAATGATTTTCAGTGTGTAAACGGGACATAGAATTATGCCAACAGCTTGTACGAGTTTTGATCGCCGCATTCTCAAATTTTAAATCAAAACACCGCAACAAGGCTTAAGTGAGTAATTTTTCCATCCAGGCTTTCAATCAGATAAAGAATTTTAAACTTCAATAGTTCATTTTTGAAGTAAAGTAAAGCCGCACAATATATAGGCTCCGAATTTCGTTAATATAATTCCGCCACACTTTAATTTACTTGAACTTTATTGACATTATGGAGCTTGTGAGTTGATTGTCACCTTTTTGGAATAATAAATAATTTATACATATTTTATTATTATTACGTATACGCCAGTCGTAATAGCGAAACATCGTTTACAAGAAATGTAGAAAAAACTCTGCCTACGCACGGAAAAAATTAAATTAATAACAACCTCATCACGAAGCATAAGGAAGCAGTTTAATATTACTGAACAAAAAAAAAATACTTACAAAAAATTTCACGGTGTTTGGAACAACTATACAGTTAAGTATTTGCCTGACAACCGAATGAGGTTTATTTTAAAAATAAACTGTTTCATACAATATAAAAGTAGTTGAATAAAATTCATAACAATTTCCATGAAAAAAATTTACTTTGGCCGTACATCATAAACTTTTCTTTGCAAAATTGAAGTATTTTAAATTAATTGAAGTATATTTCAATTTCGCATAAACAGTACGTGCGGTTGCCTTAACTACAGCGTTTGTGTACCTGTACAGCTGTTGAATCAATTTCGGAACTGGATTCTCCATAGCCGCTCTAAGACAACCGCATTTCGATCCAAAATAGAACATGTTTTTTTCAGTGTACTGTTTTTGCTCAGTGAGATTGTTTTATAACGTGAAATGAAGATCCATAAAACTGTGATACCAATACTGGTGACCCCAGGTGACCAGTAATGAAGAGGGTAATGTTCTTAGTAACTGCATTTAGCTTCGAAAGCCGAGGCAAAATGTGGTCTTGCGTTTAGCTAGTTCTAAATAGCACGAAGTACATTTCAAGTATTGATCTCAAAGATGCTTTCTGGCAGATTCCTCTGGCAGAAGCATCTAGAGACAAGACAGCCTTCACAGTGCCTGGTCGTCCATTGTATCAATTCCGGGTTATGCCCTTTGGATTGTGCAATGCTCCCCAGACAATGTGTCGGCTAATGCACAAAGTGATACCACATCAATATCACGAAAATGTCTTTGTTTATTTAGATGATCTATTGGTAGTCTCTTCCACGTTCCAGGAACATATGGAATTGCTGTCCAAAGTCTCTTCATTGTTAAGAGCGGCTGGGTTAACAATAAACCTCAAGAAAAGTAAATTTGTTCTGAGAGAGGTGAAATATTTGGGATTTTTGGTTGGTGAAGATGGTCTTCGAACAGACCCTGACAAGGTAAGAGCTGTAGCAGAGTACCCAGCTCCATCTACAGTAAAACAAATACGTAGACTATTGGGAATGGCTGGTTGGTACCAACGTTTCATACCAAATTATGCAAGCGTGGTATCACCAATTACAGATTTATTAAAGAAGAGTTCGGGGAAATTAAAATGGACATTAGAAGCGCAAGCTGCTTTCGAAAATTTAAAACGATTGCTGACTACAGCACCAGTATTAGTAAACCCTGACTATAATAAAGAGTTCTTTATTAGATGCGATGCGAGTCTGACAGGGATAGGTAGTGTGTTGTATCAGGTTGATACTGACGGACAAGAGTGTCCGATAGCCTTCATGTCGAAGAAATTAAATAGAGCTCAAAGGAATTATTCAGTTTCTGAGCTTGAATGTCTTGCGGCAATTTTTAGTGTGAAGAAATTCAGGGGCTATGTTGAAGGTCACCGATTTACTATCGTGACTGATCACTCAAGTCTGAAGTGGCTTATGTCACAGAAAGACTTGAGTGGTCGTCTGGCTAGGTGGAGCCTAAAACTCCAACATATGGATTTTACCATTGTCCACCAAAAAGGTACCCAAAATATAGTCCCTGATGCTCTATCTCGTCTTTATGACGATACACACGAAGAATTGACGGAAGCATTAGTACATCACATTAATGAAATTAAAATCGACAATGAAGGTTATCGGCACAACGAATATACGGATATGATAGCTAAAGTTCAATCATCACCAAAGGACTTTCCATCAGTTAAAGTCGTGGATGATAAGCTATACATACGTATTGAGCCAAGACCTGATGCAATACCCAACGATGTTCCTGTGTGGAAACTCTGGGTACCAAAGCCGATGACTTCCAACATGATTCAGAAACATCATGATGATAGTACTGCTGCTCATGGAGGTGTTAAAAAGACTTTAGAATTACTTCGACGTCTTTATTATTGGCCGGGCATGGCGTCACAGGTTCACAACTATGTTGTGTCCTGCGACACATGTAAACAAACAAAAGCCACGAATCAGATATTGCGTCCTCCGATGCAATATCAATTCGAAACAGCACGTCCATGGCAGAGAGTCTATATAGATTTTTTGGGACCGTACCCTCGTTCTACACTTGGGAATACGGTGTTATTGATAGTTCTGGATCATGCTACGAAGTTTGTACTACTGAAACCACTTAGAAACGCAACTTCACCGAAGGTGAATGCTTTTCTAAGGAATGAAGTGTTTCTTACATATGGGGTACCAGAGTTTCTACACAGTGACAATGGCAAACAGTTCACTAGTAGGAACTTTCAAAATCTTTTGTCAGATTTCGGCATTAAACACATTAGGACCGGTGTCTATAGTCCTCAAAGCAACGCGTCAGAGCGGGTCAATAAGTCAGTCCTAGCAGCAATTCGAGCGTTCATAAAAGGTCAACATACCAAGTGGGACTCACAAATTGGTGAAATCGCATATGCACTGCGGGCTGCAGTACATTCAGCTACCAAGTACTCACCGTACTATTTATTATTTGGTCAACATCCAATATCGGATGGAAATACTTACCAATTGTTGAGATCACTACACAAGCTTGGTGAAGATGCTGGTGAGGAATTAGAACGCTCTGATCATTTGACTCTGCTCAGAAACCGGGTTCAGGAAAATTTAAAAGCAGCTTTCAAAAAATCACAACATCAGTATAACCTGCGATCTAAATTACGGACTTTTCAACCACAACAACGTGTGTTTGTACGGCAACATCATTTGAGTGACGCTACAAAAAAATTCTCGGCAAAATTGGCTCCAAAGTTCTTACCTGCAATGATTAAGACTAAGATTGGAAATGTACTTTATGAGTGCATAGATATGAGCGGTAAGAATCTTGGAGTACATCACGCGAAAGACATCAGGGAATGATGTCTTTTCGTTAGGTAGGGTCGTTCCTCTGGCTGGTTGTCGTCTCTGGGGTTCACACCTTCAGTGTCATATATTACTGGTTGTATCGAGGTTTCAATGGTGCTGACGTTAGATGGATGGATGGTCTATTTCAGCGCTCACTGATAGTTCCTAGGACCTTCATGAGTGTTGAGATTGATCATCGACCCTGACGCTGGTTACCATTGATAACTCGATCCCAGATACAGATTAGTTGTTGGAAGTAGTTCGGTGGTTTCTGACGTAGAGGGGGTGACGACGTTTTTGTGATTTCAAGGGTAAATATCTTGGTTTTTACCTTGAATTCATGGTGTAACGTCCGTTATATTCGCCTAAACAATAATAAAACCAATTCATCTTTTTTTTTTTAATTCAATAAAAATTTATTTCCATAATTTCAGTTCATTTTTACATTAATAATAATTTCAAATTTCCCAACGGTCAGTTCAATTTCGAATAACAATTATAAAAACAAACGAACGTACCCAATTTTATTTCCAATTCTAACGAACAGATGTCGTTACTCAATTTTGTTTAATCTTTGGTGTTACACGATTTTGATTAGAAGATGTCAAAAAAAAAATCACATTGATTTGAAGGTCAATTCGTTTTTAACTGGAACAGAAGAATCACTTTTTTTTGTTGTTCAATTCATTCTGTGGTTGACTTTCAAAACGAATATTGATATTCTCTAGGAAAAAAATATTCCAAAATTGTTCTTAAAACAAAAAAATATTAACTTGTTTAATTTAAAACGAACAAAGTTCGATCTTTCTTGATAAAATTAAAAGTGTAAGAGTTAAACTAAAAAGATAAAATTTGTCTATTGTATAAAAAGAAATTATTACAAATTAAAAAGTTTCGTTTTGATATATGAAACAACAAAATTGGTCTATAAACTAACAAAACAGAACGATACAGTTTAAATTAAGATCTAAGTATGGAATGTCAGAAATCTCCATATTGGCATTCTTGAAAATATGTTATGTTATTTTCGTTCATTGATGAGATAGGAATTTAATCATTAAACAAGTGATGTGGTTGTTGTCAGTTTTTTTTATTGAAAACAAAGCTATACTAATTTGTAGCAAGCATAATTAGTCCTGGAAGTTAAAGAAATTATAGTGTGGGTCACAATTAATTCCACATAAATTTTGAAGGAGGGAAAAAGAACACCCAAAGATATGTGAGGCAGTTGCATGGTCGTGCTATGGATGTGTTTAACAATTAACACCGCTGGGAATATGTTAGACACCTATTACTTTGATGGATATAAATATAAACTGGATTGAGGATCTACAGTCAACAACAAAATAACAAACAGGTTATACTATTT
Organism: Diogma glabrata; assembly: GCA_963693315.1. NCBI lineage: Eukaryota > Metazoa > Arthropoda > Insecta > Diptera > Cylindrotomidae > Diogma > Diogma glabrata. Next base: position 401,060,428 of record OY856187.1, read on the forward strand.
TTTTTATATATTATTATTATTATTGTCTTTTTTTTGTATATAATTATTCGTAGGTAGAAGTTTAAAATGAGCAATTAGAATAATAAGTGTTAAGAGATTTCCAAATTTAAGACTTCTTGTGTGGAGGCAATCCGTTTACTCCGTTTCCTAGTTCAATCCCTTCTGGATTAAGGGTAAATTATTAGTTGTATAAAAAGTCCAAGTGGCTCTGAATAAGAGCGCGTACAAAATATTTTTACATGTATTGAAAAGACCGAGTTTTCTTGACGCACTCTTTGCCATGGCCATTATATGATCGTTTCAGAGTAAGTCATTGGAAATTGTGACTCCCAATAAACGAATGCTTTTCCATTCGTCTATTTGGTCGTCACACATTTTAATTGAAATATCGTTGGGAAATTCGGTCTTTGATCTGGAAACAATCAATAGCTGTGTTTTGGTGGAATTAAAATTGACCAAATTTTTGTTAATCGGTGACTTTTTTTAGGTTCTCGTTTACATTTATGGCAGCGTCTCTCCGGGCGGGATTTATTCGTTCATGCATTTTACCCTTTGAAGATAGGGGGACGAATGACTTGTGCAGTGTACTATCAACTGCAAAACTATCTATTGGGTTACTGGTGATTTGCAACATTGATATAAATTAAAAATAAAGTGGGAGATAAAACTGAGCCTTGGGGTGTACCAGCGGTTATTAATTTAGACGCAGAAGAAAAGCCATTTATGGATGGATACCGAGATGTATCGGTTAGACAGACAATTTTGAATCAACTTCACAATTGCCAATAAATTAGTATTGTTCTTGTGTCGCTAAACCATAAAATAAACTCTAGTGATCTATCTATAGATAATTTAAATAATAAAAACTTGAACCTAATATAATAACAATATTGAATCAAGTTTCGAGCCTTTAATCAAACAAAACGCCTTATAAGTATTAACAATTGTTTAATACAAGTATTAAGAACAATAGTATATCTTTCTGGAAATAAGGATTTTAAGGAGCATATATAGAATACCAGCACCACGATATTTAGATTCTATGAATAATTGAGGAACGACCCATACAAGGTTGTACAACTGGTCCAGTAATGGTCCATTACTGGCAGCCAGTAATGCAGCAATGGGCGAGTACTGGCAACCACGACTGGGCCATTAACATGATTTTACTGGATGATAACTTTGGACAATAAATGGTTGCCATTCTTGGGCCAAATACTGGCAGCCATGACTGGGACCTTAAAAAAATATACATTATTATCATATGTAAATTTAAATAAACTAATTACAAACTAATTTAAAATAAAATAAAAATAAAATAAATTGAAAAAATTCAAAACTCCCCTACAACTGGTTCAGTTGCAGGAATGGCTGAGTAATGGCAAACTCCGCCCTGAGTCCGCCAGTACTCCGCCATTAAAAAAAATATAATATTATCTTTTTTATACATAAATTTAAATAAATTATTTACAAAATAATTAAAATAAAATAGAAATGAAAACAAGTTAAAACATATATCAACCTATTCTATATTACCATAGGCTTTCAACCGACAAGGCGATAACTAAACTATATATGTGAAATTTTTCAAACTATGTATTTCTAAAAGGGATAATACTCTAGTGAAATTTAAAAAAAATGACTGATCGGCAAATTCATGGCTACAGTACTGGCCGAATAACAATAGCCAAGTAATATTTACCATTCATGGACCAGTGCTTGGCCATTCAAGGATAACAATATACTGGCTAATTTCTATAAATCATAGATCGGCCGATGATTGGTTCTAGTATTGGCCCAGTAACAATAGCCAAGTACTGTTAACTATTAATGGACCAGTGCTTGGCCGTATGTCAATGACTGGCAAAACCTACTTGGGGATATACAGCTGATTATATGACTAATTGGGATTCAAATATATGCAAATGGAGATCGGTCAGCAATCAATACTCTAAAGCTGGGCATTCACATACAACAGAAACAGAATCATGCAAATTTGACAGGAAAAAAATCTGTTTCTGTTTCTGTTGTACATACAAGCCTTAAGGTAAGTTTGTTTTTCGGCAAACGGCTGTAAAGTTTAACTTTATTGCCGCTAGGGAGTTAGCTAAAGTCTTACTTTTTAGCCTGACAACAAAAGTAACGTCTAACGACAGCAAAAGTAACGCCATTTTTATTTTATATTACGAAGGCTGTAAAGTAGCATTTGTTATTTGTTAGTTTGTTATTTTTTCAAACATATTGTATAGCCATGACAACAAAAAATAAGTTGATTCTCATATTATGAAATTTTGAAAAGGCTGCTTTGATAAAAAAATTTTATTCATACAAATTTAAATGTTTTTTTCTCTTTTTTGGAAGTAATTATGACGATACAAATTCATATTTATAAAAAGTTTGATATTGTTACGTTTTTCCAAACTTCCTTCGAATTGGCCTAACTCACAATTCGATAAACGCAATCCCCAATCTCTTTCTGAGTTCGATCACTGATTAGTAAGCACAAACACCAGGTTTTATTAAGTATTCAACAACTTAATTGTTCCACAGCAATAGGAAAACAATATTCCTAACTAGAATATTATTTTAACAGCTTCAGAAACTCCAACGGTTGATTGTAGAAATTTCCAGTAATACAACTTTTAAAATAATACACAAATTATTTCTACTTAATAACACTTTAAACTTTATTTAAAAAATAACTTTACACAAAAACTAATTTAAAGATCACTTTTATAATTTTAACTTCACTATCGCAGGTTTAAAATAAAACTAATTCAAAACTACAAGAAGCAATTTCCTTATATACATTCTGCTTAATCTCTAGAAATTTCGCGGTCACTTTTTTTAGAAACCTTGAGAAAATATTAGAATATTTGATTATTTTACGTTACGTTGATTTGATTCATAAAATCATTTGTTTTGTGTAGACCTTAATTCTAAGAACATGTACAACAACAACAACACTATTCATTTCATTCACTTTCTGTTGTGTTTTGTTGATTTTGTTTTCCTGGAAGTGACCGTAATCATCTAGATCTTTCTGTAATCGTCTAGATTTTTCTGTACTCGTAACAATATATTAATTTCATATTTATAAAAAATTTAAACGTTTGCCGAAAAAATAGTGTATTTAATTTGGACCTAAAGTGACTTTTTGTGTTTCGTCTATAATTGTCAAACTATAGACTCAACACAAAAAGTATCACTTTAGCTCCTAATTAAATAATGTACTATTTTCATTGTGTAATTTTATTTTTGCCTTTTGATATTTTTTTGGTTGTTGACAGTGGCGGATTTCTAAATAGGCTAGCTAGGCTGTAGCCTACGGCGGCAAATTTTCGTAGGCGGCAAATTTTGTGCGGAAAATTTTTAAAATATACAAATTTTTCTAAACAGAAAAATTTTTGCGGCGGCGAGAGCCGTCCGCTACTATAAACATAGTATCCAGCGTAAATCAATGAAATTCGCAAAATTTCTTATCTCTATACTAGAAACATAGCGACGGTGTGCTCTACAGTTTTTTCATTAAATAAACAAACACTACTTAATACGTGTGCAATTTCAAAAGTTCAGTGTGACATTATTTATAAATATAATATTGTTACGTTTTTCTTAAGTTTGCGGAATTTATACCATGTGCAGCCCATTCTCTTAATTTAGTTGGAACTGCGGCGGCTAGTTGCTGTAATGAATCCACCAACTATTTTTCATGTTTGCAAGCAACTTATAACTTTTTTTGGAATTAACGATGTGTTGGGAAAAACTGCAAAACAGCAATGCACTCATAACACCAAAGAGGATCTCGACTACGAGATGGTCATGCAGAGATAATGCCTGTAAAAGTTTTTTAATGTCTTGGAAAGAAATTCACGATATTCTAAAATAAATCTCAAACGACAGTTCTGAGAAAACGGTTACAAAGGCAGAAGCAGCAGGATTGCAAGAAATTGACAAAATTTGAAACTGCGTTCTTGAATGTCTTTTGGGGTAGTATTTTAAATCGTATCAACGTAGTGAGTAAAAAACTACAACAGGAAGATGCAGATATTGGATTGATTATCGATTTATACAAATCTTTAATTTCAATTATTTCATCTTCCAGCGAGAAATTTACAACGTGAAGAAGAGGCCAAGGCACTGGTTTTGATGAAACCAACGATTATGAAAACCTGTTTGGTGCTCAGGATAGTTGTAAAATAAACGTATTTGTTACAATTGTCGATCGATTAATCTCAGAAATAAACAATCAAAAATGTGCGTACACCAGAGTGTTCGAAGTTTTCTACGTCTTTTTTAAATTTTGTGAACTTTCTGATCGGGAAATAAAAAATAAAACATTTAAATTATATGAAGTTTAATCACAAGATGTTTCAGATGATCTAGTTGAAGAGATTTTGCACATCAAAGAATATTTGGCATTAGATGATAAAAAACATATATATACAACAATATGTGCAATTGGATTAGGGATCAAAATCTGCTTGATATTCTTCCTAATGTTTATATTATTTTAAGAATATACAAATCAATGGCTTTCAGCAATTGTTCGAACGTTCGTTCTCATGTTTAAAACGAATTAAAACATATTTACGCTCAACGATGTCCGATAGCAGATTAAGCAATTTAGCAGTTTTATCAATTGAATCTGATATTGCAAATTCGATTTCATTTGATGCAAGCCAAAGAAAAAATGATTATTTATTTAGTTGAATATTTATAGTCCCTGGGCCTTCACCTACTTAATTTGATGATTACCACATATTTTATACTTCGTAAGGCGCTTGTCCTTGATGAGTCCTACTACTTTTTTATCTGGCATTTTCCTTCATTCGGCCGCTTTTTCCCTCCGTAAACTCCGAAACATGGCGATTTCCCGGGGTCTTGTATATTTATTACCATAATTTTGTTATTTATTAAAGGGGGTGGAAATTTGTTTTAGAAAACTAGGGTAAATTTGTCCGACAAAAAGTTTTCTAATTAGTTTTCTAAAAACTAATTTTCACAGGATTGTTTAACAAAAATTTGTGAAATTTTAGAGAAATTAGTGAAATATTGTCCGACTAATTTTCGGCCGCGTTTTTTCAGTCCGACGGCTGGAAGTCGGAATCCTGGCGTGGTAGTGTTTATTGATTATCACATTTTTATTTTTTTTATAGTTTTAATTAATATTATTTTACTCTGATACAATTGTCCGACAAATTAGTGTCCGCTAACTATCGAAAAATCGAAAAATGTCATAATTTCAAAGACTATAGCGTACGCTCAATATCATCATCCACGATATATCAACATTAGTCATTAATTTTAGATATTTGTTAATAAATATTATATATTAATAAAAATTATAATAATAATAATAAAAAAACTTTTAAATAATTTCGTAATAATTTAATGAAATCATTATAATAATCAAACTGTAGTCGTTACTATGTAGATTTTTAAACGTAACTCAGTAACCCATTGGTTTAATTTATATTAGGCGCGTTCCAATGAAGATCAAATTTGCTTTGATCTACTCTACCTCGAACAAGTTGTGTAGTTGAAAAGCAGTTTTTCTTCGATTTTATTTAGATCGGTTATAAACTTGTTTTAGTATTTTTAATAATAAAATGGACCAGACAGATCTAAATATCAGCCCAAAATAAAAAATGTTGATAGTAATAAAATTGTTTGAAAAATTTTCAAATTTTCGGCGTTCCATTGGTGATCTACTCAAAAACTGCTTTGAGCAGCTATTTTGTTCCAAAGGAACGCATGTAATATTGTTAATTATAGTAGGCTAAATAAATTGTATCATTGTTTTAATAATATCATTGTAAATCACCTTGTTGAACACCAGATGTTATATCAAAAGAGTCAAAAACTGACTGATTGCTATTCTACAATTTGATCCCTATGTTGTGAGTTTACACAGAGAAACGAGTTTCTCTGAGCTACCAAGGAATATGATCGGAGATAAAATAATATCATATGCTGGCTTGAAATCAAGGTAAGGCTGGTAAATGCTGATATTAATCGCCCAACATTTTTCTAGAATCATCCTTAAGATAAAACATTGATATGTGGTTGGGACAAAAATAGCACTGATAGTCATCGATGATAGATTCGGCGAACGGAATGAGTCTAGCAAGAACGACATTAGCTAGTATTTTATATGCAGTGTTCATCAGTGCGACTCTATGATAACAAGCACACTCTAGGTGGCCACCTTTTTTGTGTTTCTTGTTATTTTCCATTCAGCAGGTTGTTTTTGTTGATCCCAGATTGCAAGAATCAGGTCGTATATATGCTCTTTTTTCGTTCTCGCGGCAAGTAAAAGTATCATTTATATTTGTATACTCTATCGGTGCATATAGTTTGGAATCTGGTAAATAGAAAATAGGGCAATATTTTTTCTTTGTTAAAATTCGCGCATATTTTTAATCCTTCTCAATCTTTTCAATTAAAAGTGTGTAAATAACCTTCTCAACTGGTTAATGTTCCTTAAATTTTTTAAATTAATATGAAAACATTTTTACATCATTTTTTGATACTCCTCCTCCTATGGTACATCATTTTTTGGATACTTCTCTCTTATAATTTTTCTATTTATAAAAAATTTCTAATTTTATGTTTTATTGTTTCTTTAAAAAATCATACGTTATAAATGTATACATTAAATTTGTTCATGAATATTAGCAACTTTAACAAAGAAACAAAAATAATCGTTCTCCTGAAACATTTGTCTCATTTTCTTGTCGCACTGGCCGAACGCGGCTATATTTTTGTCGGACAACTCGATTTTTTATAATAACAAATGGTTTTTATCGTGTTTCATTTCTGTCCGACGTGTGGTAATCAATAGGCACTACTCCGCCAGGATTCCGACTTCCAGCCGTCGGACTGAAAAAACGCGGCCGAAAATTTGTCGGACAATATGACCCTTCAATTTCACTAATTTTTGTTAAACAATCTTGTGAAAATTAGTTTTTTGGTAATTGATTTTCAATACCCTGGTATTTTGGCGAGTTTGAGTTGTCGAACTCGACAAAACCAGACAATTTTTTGTCGGGCAAATTTACCCTCGATTTCTAAAACATATTTTCAGCCCCTTTAATAAATAACAAAATTATGGTAATAAATTTACAAGACCCCGGGAAATCGCCATGCTTCAGAGTTTACGGAGGGAAAAAGCCGCCGAATCAAGGAAAACGGCAGATAAAAAAGTAGTTGGACTCGTCAAGGACAAGCGCCTTACGAAGTTTAAAATATGTGGTAATCATCAAATTAAGTAGGTGAAGGCCCAGGGACTATTAGATGTTATATTATTTAAAATATGTTATATTATTTAAGTTTTATATCTTGTTGAAATGAAGTTTTTATAGCATTTTATTTGACTTCAATAAACGTTTGTATTATTTTAGTCTATATGGGCCCTACACTGATGATTAAAGAGCATTTTTCAATAAAGCAGTTTTGACAGTAAACTAATTTGCGCCGCCATCTGAAAGTTTGCTTATGAACCATCCCCATTTAACATTAAATTCGCAATTAAAAAATATCAAGGTCTTTAATCGAGATAAAAACTATGCTATCTCTCAGGTTGGACCATTATATACACACTGTACAAAATTTTATCAAGATTGGTTACGTTTTTGCGGAGTTCATCGCGAACAAACATCGTGACACGCGATTTTTATATATATTAGGCGGCAATATAAATTGGCCTATAGGCGGCAATTTTGTAAATCCGCCACTGGTTGTTGATAAGAGTATGAATCACTAGGAAAAACTATCATTTAGAGATCTTGCCGGTGTAGGACCCGACTGTGATTTTATTTTATTTTATTTATCCCGGTATAAACAGAAACCTGTTTATAACAATTTGTTTGTAGATGCTGTTCAAATTTATTTCAGTGCCAACCAATAGCAAGTTGGAGCATGGATCGAGAGAATAAATGCAAAAATCAGTTCGATTTTAAGATCGTCAGTGAAGAATGAAAAGTCTGTCTCTGAATGCAAAAAAATCTTAATCCATTATAATTATAAAAGATCTAAAAGTATCACAAATTTATCTCAAATTAGAATAGATATTATGTCTTTATACCATTATCCTCAAAAAATAAGAATCTTGGAGGGCTAATGAAAAGCTTTATCTTGGTCAGATCAAATTTCTGCATTGAGGAAACGGATAACCTTTATTTTGAGAACCTTGGGGACAGCAGCTATGAGATGCAGATGTGGTTCTAAAAAAAGGTTGTTCTTTTCTTACCTTATTTCATATATTGTGTTGTGACATAGCACTTTTTGGTGTGTATGAATATGATCCATATAAAATCCAGTTAAAGTTTTATTCTTGTATATATGGTAAACGTAAATTTGGCCACATTCCAACCAATTATATTAGAGTGTGAAATCCGTGAAATCATCCAAAACACCGCAGCTATAGTATTTTAAGCACTTCAAATATATATGAAAAGTTTCGTCTATTCTTCATTCTTCATTAGTCTGGTTTGTCAGTGTAGTTTAATTTATTACTAACAAACTTTTAAAATGGCGTTCCCTTTGAAAATTAAATAATTAAACAATAATATACTGTAGTGTTAAGCCATTACTAATTAGATTGATATTAACACATATAATATAATTAAAAGTGTAAACTATATGTAAACTTTATATGTAAATTAATTATAAAATAAATAAATAAAATAAATAAGCCTGAAAAATGAATAATCAAATTAAATTAGAATTTTTATTATATATTTATGTTTCAAGTTTGGTCACAAAAAGTACAGTCCACAATATACACATTTAGTACAGTCCACAAAAGTACAGTCCACAATATACACAATGTACACATTTCAAGGCCTCTTTTCTAAAGCAAACTGTGGTAACCCATCTAACACTATAATTCCAAGAGGATACCACAGCGTATACTGCAATGGATTCAATGCCTCTGTTAAGGGATATATTTGCGCGTCAACGATTTAAGTTGATCTTTACGTTCATCGGATCCCGAATTTTGACCTGTAATATCTATATTTAAACACAAATTAAAATTTTATTAAAGGAATTCCTTTTGGAGAAGTTTTATGACTGTTTTGAGTATTTTTTTGGACGCTGTGTTTATACTGGAAATTCCTACAATCAACCATTGCAGATTCTAAAGCTATTGAAGGAATATTCTAGTAAGTTGTGTTGAAGTGTCTATTTTCTGTTGTGTTGAAACAATAAAAGCGTTGAATACTTAATAATATGAGTTGCTTTTGGTTACTATAGTCAGTGGTCAAATCCTGGAGGATAGAGAATAACGTTTATAGAATTAGAGTTAGGGCAATTCGAGAAAAAGTTAAAACGTGACAATATTTATGTTTGTTAAAACAATTTCAAAAACTTTATATTTAGATAACTGATTAGATTCATTTTCATGTTATCAAGAATTGAAATTACTCCACGATTTGTTTTTGTTTAAGAATTATTTTGATAATTTTTAAGTTTTCTTATCTTAGAGTTTAGAAATTTTAGATAATATGTTAACTATTACAGTTGGATAGACTATTTTTAAAATTAATGTTGATTTTTTTCAGATAAGATTGATATTTTTCTAGGGTTATCTCTACTTTGTGTTGCTAAAAGTTAATTTTTTGGGAAGAATTGTCAAGGAAACAGCAATCACAATATGCTGTTTCCTTCGGTATGTTTCCCAAAAAATTAATGACCCAGGTGTGTTGAGTGACCCAGACCCAATTTCCATTCAGGCCATAGCGTTTTTAAGTGAAATTCGAACTATAGTCAATGATGATGTTTTGGAGCGTGCGTCTGCATTGGTTTACAAGTCCTTCAATTTGAATTTTCAGATTGTTCTGGTGATGTACTCATCATCAGAAGTTATTCACAAAAATTGAATGGCTTAATTTCATTCTTGACAAATAGTTTTTTATAAACTCTGTATACTGCCTGTGGAATAATCACAACAAGAATCTGGCACTGTACCCAACCATAAAATCTCCAAAAACAAACAAACTAAGCATATATAAGACTAGTTTGTACTTATATCTGCTTAGTTTTATAGTGCAATTGTTGAACTGAATAGGTCATTAAAAAGCCGTGCTCAAAATTTAACAAAACGATCCAATTTCAACTAATCATGAGCATCTTTTAATTTCTATCATCAAGTGGGAACGCCACAATTCAATAGATGTTTGGTTTTGTAATCCGTCAAAATAACAAATAGATCAAACGATAGTAAATCTACAACTATTATTTAATTTTAAAAAAATTTAAATTTAAAAAAAGTATTATTTAATTTGAAAAAAAGTAGTAAATTTTTTTGGAGATTTTTTTATATTAGTTAAACTTCTTAAACCAATCAAATTAAGTCAACGAATTCATTCACAATCCAGTACATAATCGAATCAAATATTAATTTTAAATAAAAGATTCTAAACTCAATTTTATTTTATCGAAAATTTAGTTTTCTATCAACCACGTCAATAGCAACAAGCATCTAAATAATATACAAAATCATTGTTGGGCTATTTGTTAAAATTTATTACAGTAAATAGTGAACTTAAATTTTTTATCTTTTCAATTCAAAATATCTAATACTGTACTTGAAATTAAACTGTAAATAATTGTTTGTCATTGCTGTTAAGCATACAGATTAGGAAAGACAAATAATTATATAATATTTAATAAGTTGTCCAAACTTTATTACGCATTTTAATAAATAAAATTGGCTATTCAAACTATTCAAACCGGTTACAAAATGTTGAATATTCAGAACACGGATTTATTATTAAATAAAGGCTTAATTAATGGAGTTTGGTGTGATTCCGTCTCATGTGAAACGTTTGATGTATTAAATCCTGCTGACGGAACGGTTGTTGGTTCCGCACCAGACATGAACGAAACCGATATGGAAAATGCAATCAATTCAGCGTATAACAGTTTCAAAAGTGATGAATGGCAAAATAAAACCGCTAAAGATATATCTAATTTATTAAAGGTAAGTTTAATCAAAATTTAATTTTGGTTTAACAAAATCCATGAATAATTATTTTTTTAAAGTGTTGGTTCAACCTTTTGGTGAAAAATAAAAACGATCTTGCACAAATAATAATAGCTGAAACTGGAAAACCGTTATGTGAAGCGATTGGAGAATTTGAGTATGGAGTTCCTTTTATAGAATGGTATGCTGAAGAAGCTCGTCGAATTAATGGAGAAATAATTCCGAGTCCGTCAGTAGGTCATAAATTAATGACGATACGACAACCGATTGGTGTGGCAGGTTTAGTGACACCATGGAATTTTCCTTTCACAATGATCACTCGAAAAGCTGGTGCGGCCTTAGCTGCCGGTAAATTATTTTTTCATTGCTTTTTTTTTGAATAACTTTTAATTTTTTTTATAATCGTTAAAGGTTGTTCCGTTGTAATTAAACCAGCTGAAGATACGCCTCTAACAGCTTTGGCTGTAGCTAAGTTAGCCGAAGAAGCAGGTTTTCCAAAAGGCATTATAAACATAGTAACAACAAGCAGAAAAAATGCTCCTGCTGTTGGTAAAATTTTATGCACAAGTCCAAAAGTTGCTGGAATATCATTTACAGGTTCGACTCCAGTCGGAAAAGTATTATATAGTCAATGTGCTGCTGGTATAAAAAGAATTAGTCTTGAGTTAGGAGGAAATGCTCCATTTATTGTCTTTAAATCTGCTAATATAGACAATGCGGTGGCTGGTGCCATAGCATCAAAGTTCCGAAATAGTGGACAAGCTTGTATTGCTGCCAACAGATTTTTAGTTGATGAAAGTGTTTATGATGAATTTTTAAATAAACTAAAAATTGCAGTTTCAAATTTAAAAGTTGGAAAGGGGAATGAAGCTGGCGTTCGCATCGGGCCACTCATTAATAAAACCCATTTTATTAAGGTTTCAGGGCTCGTCGATGATGCACTATCGAAAAAAGCAGAACTTATCATAGGTGGTAAACAATTGAATAATATTGGGGAATTATTCTATGCTCCAACAATTTTAACGAACGTTACATCGGATATGAAACTTTATCATCAAGAAATTTTTGGACCAGTAATTGCAATTATTAAATTTAAAACGGAAAAGGAAGCACTTGATATAGCAAACAATACTAATTCCGGGCTAGGCGGATACTTTTATAGTGAAGATGTAAGTCAAATATTTAGGGTTGCTGAAAAGTTAGAAGTCGGTATGATTGGTATAAACGAAGGCTTACTTTCTAAAGTGGAGGCACCTTTTGGTGGAATAAAAGAATCAGGAATTGGACGAGAAGGTTCTAAAAACGGGATTGAGGAATATGTTGATATAAAATATTTGTGTTGGGGTTCATTGAAATAAACTTGTATATTTTTATTGGGTATAAATACTAGAATGTTAATTAAATATGTTTAATAGCCACCGTTTATTAGTTTGAGTTCATCCACCCCTAAGATGAAATGTACACAGTAACAAAAATTGATCTCTCAACATTGGTCTTCTTTTTTTTAATTTGCAAATAAACATTACGTGTGGTTGTCTCAACTACATCGTTCTGTAACTGTAAAGTTGTTGAATCAATTTCGGGGTTTGAATAGTCATATCTGCCCCAACGGTAAGGTTGAGACAACTGCATTTCGATTGGAAATAAAACATGTTTTTTTCAATGTAAAATCAGGTTTGTTCAATGCACGAACCGTTGACACGACGTTTTCTTTTATAAAAGATGAAGTTAATTTGACCAAAGACTATTTGAAGAAGGGCAAAGACATCTTCAACATACGATCAATTTTGTTTTTGACTTCTTTGAGTTTTTGAGAAGAAAGCATACGATGCAATTTTTTTGTACTCGGTGTGGACAAAATAATAATTCTGTGCCCAAAAGAATACGATGAAAATCATAATTCTGTGTTGGTGCAATGCCAAAGAATTAGAATTTAGATAATTCTGTGTTGGAACTTGTTCGGTACAGTCGAAAAGAATACACGAATAATAAGCTTTTGAACATAATACATTTAAAAAATCACAAGGACAAAAATTCAAGGACAAGAGAATAATTCAAGAGATCAACATTCAACATAACTTTTCAAAAAAACTGAGTTTGGTTTTTTTATCATATTTTAGTTTATATGTATAATTTTTTTAGGGTTACAAAACAAAAGTTTAATGTTTTTTGCGTTATGTATAGGTTTTTCCCCCAAAATAAGAGAGTTCTAAACCGGATTGGCATTGATACAGATCCCGGCATTTCATTAATAATTTGTTGCCGACACTGGTAGCAATTTTACAGAATGAAAGCCTTAACTTAAGAAAAATTCCTCTGCAGGGATATAACATCTTTTCTTACATTTTGCAAGCTAAACTCCACCATTTTGCTGAACACAGTTTGGAAAAGTCTATGGTTTCCGGCAAGTGTGGTTTCCGCAAGGGTGAGGATGATTTTGGAAAAATGACGAGAGTTCAACACACTTATCTATCATCTTTTTGACTTCAAGCAATCTTACGACTCTCTCGAACGTGAGACTCTATAGGCTGCTCACGTATCAATGGAAACCCAAGCTGGTATCTTTTTTTATGGAAAGAAGACTATATATATATGTAGTCATAGCCTGACATGTAGACTACTAAGTCCTGTATGCTATCATCATGTTTAAGAACTGAAGACTTTCTTAAAAAAGGCAATAGCCTTGAATGGTCTGTTTGGCAGAAATCTTCTATTTTTAGATATCTTGATATGCCACTTCGGAGACCTAAGAGAGCTAAACATTCTCCCACAATGTAAGAGTCGTTTTCATCCTCCTCAAGTCAAAAACCGCATGTGTGATAATTTCCTACTCCAAGCCGTACCATGTGTTTATTCATATCATGATGACCTGTTAGTAATCCCACAATTAGCTTAGTCTGACCGAGTAATGTTTAACAGGATTTCGGAACTATTTCAGATTTCGGATTTCGATAACAGGAACTGAATTTCGGTATTGGTAGTGATCTTATTGACTGGTTTAGGTACTACCTAAAAAATCGCCAACAATTTGTTGAAATCAATAGTTCCCAGTCATCTTTATTTACTCCAACTTCAGGTGTACCTCCTCAAGGGTCTATTCTGGGACTATTGCTGTTTGTTTTATTTATTAATGATATTGTTACGATTGCAGAAAAATCTAGACGATTACGGTCACTTCTAGGAAAATCAAATCAACAAAATACTACAACAGATTAATGAAATGAACATTGTTGTTGTTGTACATATTCTTAGAATTAAGGTCTATTTGTTTTATGATTTTATGAATCAAATCAACGTAACGTAAAATAATCGAATATCCTAATATTTTCTCAAGGTTTCTAAAAAGTGACCTAGAAATTTCTAGAGATTAAGCAGAATGTATATAAGGAAATTGTTTCTTGTTGTTAATAATGGTTTTATTAAGTGATTTGAAGGTTCTTGAGTTAAAGAAAGAACTAGAACAACGTGGATTGGCAACAACCGGCAACAAAACTGAATTGACGATACGGCTTCGAGAAGCTATGGAAGCTAGTGGAGTAGTTGTGGAAAGTTACCAGTTTGGAGTGATTAGTACAAATGCTGATTCAGTAGCAGTTGATGAAGAGAAAAGTTCTGTTGCGGAAACAACAACCTCATTGCCACCTGCAAATTGTGATTTTACGCACTTAATGGCTATGATGCAACAGATGAATTTGAATATGAATCAAAAATTTGATCAACAAAGCAGCAACATCAATCAACAAATGGCTGCTACTAAGGAAGAAATCAGTAGTAACATCAATCAACAGCTGGAAATAGTCAACAATAACATGGCTACAACCAAGGAAGAAATCAGTTTGAACGTCAAGCAAATAATGGACGAGAAACTTCTCGAAATATCTACTACGTTACGGGAGGAAGTAGGCAGAGTTCATCAAGAGGTGAAAGAGCTAGAGCAGAAAGTACTTGATGAAAACAAAAAGGTACTTGCAAAAGTAGATGATTTCGAGAAACGGTTGCAAGATGTTGAAACGACTAAAGTTACTTCCCAGGTGGTACATCAAGTAGCAAACATCAAATTAAAACCACCATCATACGATGGAACAACATCGTTCGGAATCTTCAAATTTCAGTTTGAAACGGCGGCAGATCAGAATGTTTGGAACGCCGAAAATCGTCTTGCTGCATTGATAGTTGCTCTAAAGGGGGAAGCAGCTGAAGCATTACAGGCGGTGCCGGAAAACGACCGAAAAAGCTATGCTGAAGTAATGAATGCATTGGAACGAAAATATGGCAGCGACCATAAAAAGGAATTATACAGGATTGAGCTAAAAGGTCGCTTGCAACGAAATGGTGAATCTCTATAGGATTATTCCTCGGCTGTAGAGTGGCTTGTTCATTTAGCACACTCAAATACACCACCATATTTCATGGAGAAGATGAAGATCGAGGCGTTTACTGATGGTATTCGTGATCCTGAGACAAGGAAAGCTGTAATGTTGTCGCCAAAACCAACATTCGCTGAAACTATTACTTATGCCTTGACAAATGAAACTGCACAAGCAATTATAAAACCATCGATTAAAATACGCCGTTTAGAGTTGGCTGATGACAACGGTTATAAACCAAAACTACGAGAGAGTGTCAGAAGTGAAAGAATTCGATGCTGGTTATGTGGAAAGTTGGGCCATATTTCGAGAGAATGCCGAGATATTAGAAGGAAACGAGCAAGATTAGAATCGCCTATGCAGAGACGTCCAGCAGAAGAACGGGTTCAAGCTAGAGAAGACGATGGAGCAGCACCGAATCAGTTAAACTACAACGAGCCAGCCTAAAGGGGCGTAAGCTGGCTCCCACGACCGATTGCCCCATAACCTTCATCCATGTTTCGAGATTGACAAAGGGAGGTGACAGCCTTACTGTTAGGGGTAATATTGATGGAAGGAGTTGTGTCATCACGTTAGATACGGGAGCAACAAATACAATTGTCCGCACTGATGTTGTGAAAGGGAAACTAAAACCAGCAGGGAGATACCGAATGCAGACAGCTACTGGCGAAAGTGCAAGTATTAAAGGAAAGAAAGTGGTCAAATTTGAAATCGGGAATACTCACTTTCAACATGAAGTGGTTGTAGCTGACATTGTGGATGAAGTCATCCTGGGCATTGACTTCAAGAGGCCAAATGGATTCGTTATTGATGCTGGCAAAGGAGTACTCACGTACGGAAATGTTGAGTTGCCACTCCAATTTAATGGTGAAGATTCAAATTGTGTTCGCCGAATAATATTAGATCACAAGGAAAAGCTGCCACCCCAATCAGAAACAATCATTTGGGGAAAATTGGAAGGAGGTTCTGGGTCACCCAGGTTGTGGGTTGTGGAAGTCAACAAAGAAGAACAACAAAATTGTAAAGAAGTCGTTATAGGAAAAACCTTAGTTAGATCGGATGCTGATTACAAAATACCAGTAAGGGTTTTAAATCTGTCAGATACGCAGAAAACAATTAAGAAAGGATCAATCATAGGACAATGCGAAGAGGTAGCTAAAATCAATTCAACATCAATTGCTCGGTCAACACAAAACAACAAAAGGCAGAAATGGACAGAAGGGCTTTCAGAAGAACAGAAGAAAGCAGCACGTCAATTGTTGGAGCGGCACAAGCCTGTATTCTGTAGTACACCTGAAGGAAATGGCAGAACCAATATGGTGAAACATCGTATTGATACCGGAGCAGAAAAGCCGATACGTCAAGCACCAAGGAGATTACCAAATTGCTAAAAGAGAGGAAGCTGATAAAATGGTGAGGGATATGAAAGAAGCTGGTGTAATCGAGCCTTCAGACAGTCCCTGGAGCTCACCTGTGGTGTTAGTTGGCAAGAAAGATGGGAGCTTGAGATTTTGTGTTGACTACAGGAAACTAAACATAGTTACGAAGAAGGATAGCTACCCATTGCCTAGGATTGATGATACACTAGATACATTATCGGGTTCAAGATTGTTTTCAACACTGGATCTGCAGAGTGGTTACTGGCAGGTGGAAGTTGCGGAGGAATATCGGGAGAAAACGGCGTTCAGTGTAGGTAATGGACTATGGCAATTTAATGTCATGCCATTTGGGTTATGCAACGCACCCGCAACTTTCGAGAGATTAATGGAACGGGTACTAAAAGGCTTGCACTGGAAAACATGCCTTGTATATTTGGATGACATCATCGTCATGGTCAAAGACTTTGATGATCACTTGAGGAACTTGGCGCAGGTACTGGAAAGGTTGCAAGCAGCCGGTTTAAAGTTAAGTCCCAAAAAGTGTTCACTTTTCAAGGAGGAAGTAAAGTACTTGGGACACAAGGTTACGGCAAAGGGAATTCATACCGATTCTGACAAGATTGCAGCAGTTATGAACTGGCCAAGACCGAAAAACCTACATGAACTACGAAGCTTCCTTGGATTGTGCACATATTACAGACGGTTTGTGCCAGGATTCGCCAACGTTGCCAAAAGTCTGCATGAGTTAACCAGAAAAGATAAGGCATTTGAATGGAATGAACCTCAAGAACAAGCATTTGTGGAGCTCCGAAAGAGATTATGTACGGCTCCAATTCTGTCCTATCCTATACCAAATGTTCAGTTTATTTTGGATACTGATGCCAGTAATGAAGGTATAGGAGGAGTATTATCGCAGAAAATAGATGGTCAGGAAAAGGTGATAGCTTATTTCTCCAAAATGTTATCAAAGCCGGAGCGAAATTATTGTGTTACCCGGAAGGAGTTATTGGCCATTATGGAATGCGTCAAACATTTTCATAAATACTTGTATGGTCAGAAATTTCATCTCAGAACTGACCATGGTGCGTTAAGATGGCTACTCCAGTTCAAAAATCCAGAGGGACAAGTAGCACGTTGGATCGTACGGTTGCAGGCGTACGATTTGGACATTGAACATCGAAAGGGTACTGCACATGGGAACGCTGATGCATTATCGAGACGACCCTGTCAAGTTGAATACAAGCATTGCAGTCGTCAAGAAAATAAGGAGAACATCATCGATGTCCGATTACTACAAGTGTTACCTGACGATGAATGGACTGCTGAAGCCATAAGGAGAGATCAATTAGAAGATCCGGATCTTGCACCCACCATCGAGTTCAAGGAAAAGGGCTGCAAACCAGTATGGGGAGATATTGCTGATAAAACTCCAACTTTGAAGGCGTACTGGGCGCAATGGGACAGTCTCCAGCTAGAGAATGGATGTTTAAAGAGGGTATGGGAAAGCTCAGATGGCAAGATAAAGCAATCCCTTACAGTGGTACCAAAAGGGAAAATAGAAGCATTACTGAAGGAGTATCACGAAGGAACGAGTGGAGGTCACCTTGGGATCAATAAGACTCTTGCAAAAATACGACAACGGTTTTGCTGGTCGGGGACTCGACAATCAATTGTGGAGTGGTGTCAAAAATGCGATAAATGTGCGGCGGTGAAAGGACCCACACGAAGAAGTCATGGAAAAATGAAGCAATACAATGTAGGTGCTCCATTTGAAAGGATTGCAATGGATGTAGCGGGACCATTTCCAACAACTGATAATCAGAATAAATATGTGCTTGTGATCATGGACTAATTCAGTAAGTGGCCGGAAGTGTGTGCGATTCCCAACCAGGAAGCAACCACAATCGCTGAAGCTGTGATAAATAATTGGATTAGCCGCTATGGAGTTCCTATGGAGATCCACACCGATCAGGGATGGAACTTCGAGTCAGCTGTATTCCAGGAAATTTGTCAAATGCTGGGGATTAACAAAACGAGGACGACAGCTTCACACCCACAGTCAGATGGGATGGTTGAGAGATTCAATGCTACTTTGGAGGAATTTCTAGCAAAAGTGGTCAGTAAGAATCAACGTAACTGGGATCAACACATTCCTTTATTTTTGATGGCATACAGATCAGCAGTTCATGACACCACGACCATGACACCAGCTCAAACTATTTTTGGAAGTGATTTAAGACTTCCTGGTGACCTCAAATTTGGAGCGGTACCATCAACATCATTGTCTGCGCAAGAATACGTCAACCGAATCAGGAAGAACCTTGAGGATATTCACAATCTTGTTCGGCAGAAGATACAACTGACCAGCGATAAAATGAAAGCCCGATATGATATACGATCTAATAATAAAGGTTTCGAAGAAGGACAATTAGTATGGCTACACAGCCCACAACGAAAACGAGGGTTATCACCAAAACTGCAAGCTGCATGGGAAGGACCTTACAACATTATAACGAAGTTGAATGACGTGGTTTATAGAATTAAGAAAGGCCATCGAGGCAAAGCGAAAGTAGTACATTTGGAAAGATTGGCCTTATACAAAGGAGAGCTAGATCCTGTTCGGGACGAACAGGCTTAAGTGGAGGGTATTGTTACGATTGCAGAAAAATCTAGACGATTACAGAAAAATCTAGACGATTGCGGTCACTTCTAGGAAAATCAAATCAACAAAATACTACAACAGATTAATGAAATGAACATTGTTGTTGTTGTACATATTCTTAGAATTAAGGTCTATTTGTTTTATGATTTTATGAATCAAATCAACGTAACGTAAAATAATCGAATATCCTAATATTTTCTCAAGGTTTTTAAAAAGTGACCTAGAAATTTCTAGAGATTAACCAGTATGTATATAAGGAAATTAACTCTTGTAGTTTTGAATTAGTTTTATTTTAAACCTGCGATTTTGAAGTTAAAATTATAAAAGTGATCTTTAAATTAGATTTTGTGTAAAGTTATAAGTGTTATTGAATAGAAATATTTTGTGTATTATTTTAACGCTGTTATTACTGGAAATTTCTACAATAAACCGTTGGGGTTTCTGAAGCTGTTGAAAGAATATTCTAGTTAGGAGTATGTTTGCTGTATGGTTTTCCTGTTGTTGTGAAACAATTAAGGTGTTGAATACTTAATAAAACCTGGTGTGTTTGCTAATTTGCGACAACTTTTTTTTTCGCTAAAAAAACAGGTAAGGGGTTAACCCATGCTTTTTTTGCAAAATTTTTGTCAAAAAAAAAATTGAAAAAATATGCTAGCGGTAATCTCTAGATGTCAATTTAAGCGAAATAAGTCAAAATACCAGGTTTGCTACCTTAAACAGGCCATAAATTGCAAACCAAAATTTTACATTTGAAACCAAAGCTGGTGCTGTGGCTAAACCCGCTTACCAATTATGCTATAACTTGAGGTAAGGGATTGTTTTGAACCCACCTTTCAGTTTATATGCCATTCCCCAAGATTTGCGACAACTTTTTTTTTCGCTAAAAAAACAGGTAAGGGGTTAACCCATGGGGAATGGCATATAAACTGAAAGGTGGGTTCAAAACAATCCCCTACCTCAAGTTATAGCATAATTAGTAAGCGGGTTTAGCCTTAGCACCAGCTTTGGTTTCAAATGTAAAATTTTGGTTTGCAATTTATGGCCTGTTTAAGGTAGCAAACCTGGTATTTTGACTTATTTCGCTTAAATTGACATCTAGAGATTACCGCTAGCATATTTTTTCAATTTTTTTTTTGACAAAAATTTTGCAAAAAAAGCATGGGTTAACCCCTTACCTGTTTTTTTAGCGAAAAAAAAAGTTGTCGCAAATCTTGGGGAATGGCATATAAACTGAAAGGTGGGTCCAAAACAATCCCCTACCTCAAGTTATAGCATAATTGGTAAGCGGGTTTAGCCACAGCACCAGCTTTGGTTTCAAATGTAAAATTTTGGTTTGCAATTTATGGCCTGTTTAAGGTAGCAAACCTGGTATTTTGACTTATTTCGCTTAAATTGACATCTAGAAATTACCGCTAGCATATTTTTTCAATTTTTTTTTTGACAAAAATTTTGCAAAAAAAGCATGGGTTAACCCCTTACCTGTTTGTTTAGCGAAAAAAAAAGTTGTCGCAAATCTTGGGGAATGGCATATAAACTGAAAGGTGGGTCCAAAACAATCCCCTACCTCAAGTTATAGCATAATTGGTAAGCGGGTTTAGCCACAGCACCAGCTTTGGTTTCAAATGTAAAATTTTGGTTTGCAATTTATGGCCTGTTTAAGGTAGCAAACCTGGTATTTTGACTTATTTCGCTTAAATTGACATCTAGAGATTACCGCCAGCATATTTTTTCAATTTTTTTTTTGACAAAAATTTTGCAAAAAAAGCATGGGTTAACCCCTTACCTGTTTTTTTAGCGAAAAAAAAAGTTGTCGCAAATCTTGGGGAATGGCATATAAACTGAAAGGTGGGTCCAAAACAATCCCCTACCTCAAGTTATAGCATAATTGGTAAGCGGGTTTAGCCACAGCACCAGCTTTGGTTTCAAATGTAAAATTTTGGTTTGCAATTTATGGCCTGTTTAAGGTAGCAAACCTGGTATTTTGACTTATTTCGCTTAAATTGACATCTAGAGATTACCGCTAGCATATTTTTTCAATTTTTTTTTTGACAAAAATTTTGCAAAAAAAGCATGGGTTAACCCCTTACCTGTTTTTTTAGCGAAAAAAAAAGTTGTCGCAAATCTTGGGGAATGGCATATAAACTGAAAGGTGGGTCCAAAACAATCCCCTACCTCAAGTTATAGCATAATTGGTAAGCGGGTTTAGCCACAGCACCAGCTTTGGTTTCAAATGTAAAATTTTGGTTTGCAATTTATGGCCTGTTTAAGGTAGCAAACCTGGTATTTTGACTTATTTCGCTTAAATTGACATCTAGAGATTACCGCTAGCATATTTTTTCAATTTTTTTTTTGACAAAAATTTTGCAAAAAAAGCATGGGTTAACCCCTTACCTGTTTTTTTAGCGAAAAAAAAAGTTGTCGCAAATCTTGGGGAATGGCATATAAACTGAAAGGTGGGTCCAAAACAATCCCCTACCTCAAGTTATAGCATAATTGGTAAGCGGGTTTAGCCACAGCACCAGCTTTGGTTTCAAATGTAAAATTTTGGTTTGCAATTTATGGCCTGTTTAAGGTAGCAAACCTGGTATTTTGACTTATTTCGCTTAAATTGACATCTAGAGATTACCGCTAGCATATTTTTTCAATTTTTTTTTTGACAAAAATTTTGCAAAAAAAGCATGGGTTAACCCCTTACCTGTTTTTTTAGCGAAAAAAAAAGTTGTCGCAAATCTTGGGGAATGGCATATAAACTGAAAGGTGGGTCCAAAACAATCCCCTACCTCAAGTTATAGCATAATTGGTAAGCGGGTTTAGCCACAGCACCAGCTTTGGTTTCAAATGTAAAATTTTGGTTTGCAATTTATGGCCTGTTTAAGGTAGCAAACCTGGTATTTTGACTTATTTCGCTTAAATTGACATCTAGAGATTACCGCTAGCATATTTTTTCAATTTTTTTTTTGACAAAAATTTTGCAAAAAAAGCATGGGTTAACCCCTTACCTGTTTTTTTAGCGAAAAAAAAAGTTGTCGCAAATCTTGGGGAATGGCATATAAACTGAAAGGTGGGTCCAAAACAATCCCCTACCTCAAGTTATAGCATAATTGGTAAGCGGGTTTAGCCACAGCACCAGCTTTGGTTTCAAATGTAAAATTTTGGTTTGCAATTTATGGCCTGTTTAAGGTAGCAAACCTGGTATTTTGACTTATTTCGCTTAAATTGACATCTAGAGATTACCGCTAGCATATTTTTTCAATTTTTTTTTTGACAAAAATTTTGCAAAAAAAGCATGGGTTAACCCCTTACCTGTTTTTTTAGCGAAAAAAAAAGTTGTCGCAAATCTTGGGGAATGGCATATAAACTGAAAGGTGGGTCCAAAACAATCCCCTACCTCAAGTTATAGCATAATTGGTAAGCGGGTTTAGCCACAGCACCAGCTTTGGTTTCAAATGTAAAATTTTGGTTTGCAATTTATGGCCTGTTTAAGGTAGCAAACCTGGTATTTTGACTTATTTCGCTTAAATTGACATCTAGAGATTACCGCTAGCATATTTTTTCAATTTTTTTTTTTGACAAAAATTTTGCAAAAAAAGCATGGGTTAACCCCTTACCTGTTTTTTTAGCGAAAAAAAAGTTGTCGCAAATCTTGGGGAATGGCATATAAACTGAAAGGTGGGTCCAAAACAATCCCCTACCTCAAGTTATAGCATAATTGGTAAGCGGGTTTAGCCACAGCACAGCTTTGGTTTCAAATGTAAAATTTTGGTTTGCAATTTATGGCCTGTTTAAGGTAGCAAACCTGGTATTTTGACTTATTTCGCTTAAATTGACATCTAGAGATTACCGCTAGCATATTTTTTCAATTTTTTTTTTGACAAAAATTTTGCAAAAAAAGCATGGGTTAACCCCTTACCTGTTTTTTTAGCGAAAAAAAAAGTTGTCGCAAATCTTGGGGAATGGCATATAAACTGAAAGGTGGGTCCAAAACAATCCCCTACCTCAAGTTATAGCATAATTGGTAAGCGGGTTTAGCCACAGCACCAGCTTTGGTTTCAAATGTAAAATTTTGGTTTGCAATTTATGGCCTGTTTAAGGTAGCAAACCTGGTATTTTGACTTATTTCGCTTAAATTGACATCTAGAGATTACCGCTAGCATATTTTTTCAATTTTTTTTTTGACAAAAATTTTGCAAAAAAAGCATGGGTTAACCCCTTACCTGTTTTTTTAGCGAAAAAAAAGTTGTCGCAAATCTTGGGGAATGGCATATAAACTGAAAGGTGGGTCCAAAACAATCCCCTACCTCAAGTTATAGCATAATTGGTAAGCGGGTTTAGCCACAGCACCAGCTTTGGTTTCAAATGTAAAATTTTGGTTTGCAATTTATGGCCTGTTTAAGGTAGCAAACCTGGTATTTTGACTTATTTCGCTTAAATTGACATCTAGAGATTACCGCTAGCATATTTTTTCAATTTTTTTTTTGACAAAAATTTTGCAAAAAAAGCATGGGTTAACCCCTTACCTGTTTTTTTAGCGAAAAAAAAAGTTGTCGCAAATCTTGGGGAATGGCATATAAACTGAAAGGTGGGTCCAAAACAATCCCCTACCTCAAGTTATAGCATAATTGGTAAGCGGGTTTAGCCACAGCACCAGCTTTGGTTTCAAATGTAAAATTTTTGGTTGCAATTTATGGCCTGTTTAAGGTAGCAAACCTGGTATTTTGACTTATTTCGCTTAAATTGACATCTAGAGATTACCGCTAGCATGATTTTTTCAATTTTTTTTTTGACAAAAATTTTGCAAAAAAAGCATGGGTTAACCCCTTACCTGTTTTTTTAGCGAAAAAAAAAGTTGTCGCAAATCTTGGGGAATGCATATAAACTGAAAGGTGGGTCCAAAACAATCCCCTACCTCAAGTTATAGCATAATTGGTAAGCGGGTTTAGCCACAGCACCAGCTTTGGTTTCAAATGTAAAATTTTGGTTTGCAATTTATGGCCTGTTTAAGGTAGCAAACCTGGTATTTTGACTTATTTCGCTTAAATTGACATCTAGAGATTACCGCTAGCATATTTTTTCAATTTTTTTTTTGACAAAAATTTTGCAAAAAAAGCATGGGTTAACCCCTTACCTGTTTTTTTAGCGAAAAAAAAAGTTGTCGCAAATCTTGGGGAATGGCATATAAACTGAAAGGTGGGTCCAAAACAATCCCCTACCTCAAGTTATAGCATAATTGGTAAGCGGGTTTAGCCACAGCACCAGCTTTGGTTTCAAATGTAAAATTTTGGTTTGCAATTTATGGCCTGTTTAAGGTAGCAAACCTGGTATTTTGACTTATTTCGCTTAAATTGACATCTAGAGATTACCGCTAGCATATTTTTTCAATTTTTTTTTTTGACAAAAATTTTGCAAAAAAAGCATGGGTTAACCCTTACCTGTTTTTTTAGCGAAAAAAAAAGTTGTCGCAAATCTTGGGGAATGGCATATAAACTGAAAGGTGGGTCCAAAACAATCCCCTACCTCAAGTTATAGCATAATTGGTAAGCGGGTTTAGCCACAGCACCAGCTTTGGTTTCAAATGTAAAATTTTGGTTTGCAATTTATGGCCTGTTTAAGGTAGCAAACCTGGTATTTTGACTTATTTCGCTTAAATTGACATCTAGAGATTACCGCTAGCATATTTTTTCAATTTTTTTTTGACAAAAATTTTGCAAAAAAAAGCATGGGTTAACCCCTTACCTGTTTTTTTAGCGAAAAAAAAAGTTGTCGCAAATCTTGGGGAATGGCATATAAACTGAAAGGTGGGTCCAAAACAATCCCCTACCTCAAGTTATAGCATAATTGGTAAGCGGGTTTTAGCCACAGCACCAGCTTTGGTTTCAAATGTAAAATTTTGGTTTGCAATTTATGGCCTGTTTAAGGTAGCAAACCTGGTATTTTGACTTATTTCGCTTAAATTGACATCTAGAGATTACCGCTAGCATATTTTTCAATTTTTTTTTTTGACAAAAATTTTGCAAAAAAAGCATGGGTTAACCCCTTACCTGTTTTTTTAGCGAAAAAAAAAGTTGTCGCAAATCTTGGGGAATGGCATATAAACTGAAAGGTGGGTCCAAAACAATCCCCTACCTCAAGTTATAGCATAATTGGTAAGCGGGTTTAGCCACAGCACCAGCTTTGGTTTCAAATGTAAAATTTTGGTTTGCAATTTATGGCCTGTTTAAGGTAGCAAACCTGGTATTTTGACTTATTTCGCTTAAATTGACATCTAGAGATTACCGCTAGCATATTTTTCAATTTTTTTTTTGACAAAAATTTTGCAAAAAAAAGCATGGGTTAACCCCTTACCTGTTTTTTTAGCGAAAAAAAAAGTTGTCGCAAATCTTGGGGAATGGCATATAAACTGAAAGGTGGGTCCAAAACAATCCCCTACCTCAAGTTATAGCATAATTGGTAAGCGGGTTTAGCCACAGCACCAGCTTTGGTTTCAAATGTAAAATTTTGGTTTGCAATTTATGGCCTGTTTAAGGTAGCAAACCTGGTATTTTGACTTATTTCGCTTAAATTGACATCTAGAGATTACCGCTAGCATATTTTTTCAATTTTTTTTTTGACAAAAATTTTGCAAAAAAAGCATGGGTTAACCCCTTACCTGTTTTTTTAGCGAAAAAAAAGTTGTCGCAAATCTTGGGGAATGGCATATAAACTGAAAGGTGGGTCCAAAACAATCCCCTACCTCAAGTTATAGCATAATTGGTAAGCGGGTTTAGCCACAGCACCAGCTTTGGTTTCAAATGTAAAATTTTGGTTTGCAATTTATGGCCTGTTTAAGGTAGCAAACCTGGTATTTTGACTTATTTCGCTTAAATTGACATCTAGAGATTACCGCTAGCATATTTTTCAATTTTTTTTTGACAAAAATTTTGCAAAAAAAGCATGGTTAACCCCTTACCTGTTTTTTAGCGAAAAAAAAGTTGTCGCAAATCTTGGGGAATGGCATATAAACTGAAAGGTGGGTCCAAAACAATCCCCTACCTCAAGTTATAGCATAATTGGTAAGCGGGTTTAGCCACAGCACCAGCTTTGGTTTCAAATGTAAAATTTTGGTTTGCAATTTATGGCCTGTTTAAGGTAGCAAACCTGGTATTTTGACTTATTTCGCTTAAATTGACATCTAGAGATTACCGCTAGCATATTTTTTCAATTTTTTTTTTGACAAAAATTTTGCAAAAAAAGCATGGGTTAACCCCTTACCTGTTTTTTAGCGAAAAAAAAAAGTTGTCGCAAATCTTGGGGAATGGCATATAAACTGAAAGGTGGGTCCAAAACAATCCCCTACCTCAAGTTATAGCATAATTGGTAAGCGGGTTTAGCCACAGCACCAGCTTTGGTTTCAAATGTAAAATTTTGGTTTGCAATTTATGGCCTGTTTAAGGTAGCAAACCTGGTATTTTGACTTATTTCGCTTAAATTGACATCTAGAGATTACCGCTAGCATATTTTTTCAATTTTTTTTTTTGACAAAAATTTTGCAAAAAAAGCATGGGTTAACCCCTTACCTGTTTTTTTAGCGAAAAAAAAAGTTGTCGCAAATCTTGGGGAATGGCATATAAACTGAAAGGTGGGTCCAAAACAATCCCCTACCTCAAGTTATAGCATAATTGGTAAGCGGGTTTAGCCACAGCACCAGCTTTGGTTTCAAATGTAAAATTTTGGTTTGCAATTTATGGCCTGTTTAAGGTAGCAAACCTGGTATTTTGACTTATTTCGCTTAAATTGACATCTAGAGATTACCGCTAGCATATTTTTTCAATTTTTTTTTTTGACAAAAAATTTTGCAAAAAAAGCATGGGTTAACCCCTTACCTGTTTTTTTTAGCGAAAAAAAAGTTGTCGCAAATCTTGGGGAATGGCATATAAACTGAAAGGTGGGTCCAAAACAATCCCCTACCTCAAGTTATAGCATAATTGGTAAGCGGGTTTAGCCACAGCACCAGCTTTGGTTTCAAATGTAAAATTTTGGTTTGCAATTTATGGCCTGTTTAAGGTAGCAAACCTGGTATTTTGACTTATTTCGCTTAAATTGACTCTGAGATAGCGCTAGCAATTTTTCTCAATTTTTTTTTTTGACAAAAATTTTGCAAAAAAAGCATGGGTTAACCCCTTACCTGTTTTTTTAGCGAAAAAAAAGTTGTCGCAAATCTTGGGGAATGGCATATAAACTGAAAGGTGGGTCCAAAACAATCCCCTACCTCAAGTTATAGCATAATTGGTAAGGCGGGTTTAGCCACAGCACCAGCTTTGGTTTCAAATGTAAAATTTTGGTTTGCAATTTTATGCCTGTTTAAGTAGCAACCTGGTATTTTTGACTTATTCGCTTAATTG
>OY856187.1:401088406-401172944 GCA_963693315.1 Diogma glabrata
CCTACCTCAAGTTATAGCATAATTGGTAAGCGGGTTTAGCCACAGCACCAGCTTTGGTTTCAAATGTAAAATTTTGGTTTGCAATTTATGGCCTGTTTAAGGTAGCAAACCTGGTATTTTGACTTATTTCGCTTAAATTGACATCTAGAGATTACCGCTAGCATATTTTTTCAATTTTTTTTTGACAAAAATTTTGCAAAAAAAGCATGGGTTAACCCCTTACCTGTTTTTTTAGCGAAAAAAAAAGTTGTCGCAAATCTTGGGGAATGGCATATAAACTGAAAGGTGGGTCCAAAACAATCCCCTACCTCAAGTTATAGCATAATTGGTAAGCGGGTTTAGCCACAGCACCAGCTTTGGTTTCAAATGTAAAATTTTGGTTTGCAATTTATGGCCTGTTTAAGGTAGCAAACCTGGTATTTTGACTTATTTCGCTTAAATTGACATCTAGAGATTACCGCTAGCATATTTTTTCAATTTTTTTTTTGACAAAAATTTTGCAAAAAAAGCATGGGTTAACCCCTTACCTGTTTTTTTAGCGAAAAAAAAAGTTGTCGCAAATCTTGGGGAATGGCATATAAACTGAAAGGTGGGTCCAAAACAATCCCCTACCTCAAGTTATAGCATAATTGGTAAGCGGGTTTAGCCACAGCACCAGCTTTGGTTTCAAATGTAAAATTTTGGTTTGCAATTTATGGCCTGTTTAAGGTAGCAAACCTGGTATTTTGCCTTATTTCGCTTAAATTGACATCTAGAGATTACCGCTAGCATATTTTTTCAATTTTTTTTTTGACAAAAATTTTGCAAAAAAAGCATGGGTTAACCCCTTACCTGTTTTTTTAGCGAAAAAAAAAGTTGTCGCAAATCTTGGGGAATGGCATATAAACTGAAAGGTGGGTCCAAAACAATCCCCTACCTCAAGTTATAGCATAATTGGTAAGCGGGTTTAGCCACAGCACCAGCTTTGGTTTCAAATGTAAAATTTTGGTTTGCAATTTATGGTCTGTTTAAGGTAGCAAACCTGGTATTTTGACTTATTTCGCTTAAATTGACATCTAGAGATTACCGCTAGCATATTTTTTCAATTTTTTTTTTGACAAAAATTTTGCAAAAAAAGCATGGGTTAACCCCTTACCTGTTTTTTTAGCGAAAAAAAAAGTTGTCGCAAATCTTGGGGAATGGCATATAAACTGAAAGGTGGGTCCAAAACAATCCCCTACCTCAAGTTATAGCATAATTGGTAAGCGGGTTTAGCCACAGCACCAGCTTTGGTTTCAAATGTAAAATTTTGGTTTGCAATTTATGGCCTGTTTAAGGTAGCAAACCTGGTATTTTGACTTATTTCGCTTAAATTGACATCTAGAGATTACCGCTAGCATATTTTTTCAATTTTTTTTTTGACAAAAATTTTGCAAAAAAAGCATGGGTTAACCCCTTACCTGTTTTTTTAGCGAAAAAAAAAGTTGTCGCAAATCTTGGGGAATGGCATATAAACTGAAAGGTGGGTCCAAAACAATCCCCTACCTCAAGTTATAGCATAATTGGTAAGCGGGTTTAGCCACAGCACCAGCTTTGGTTTCAAATGTAAAATTTTGGTTTGCAATTTATGGCCTGTTTAAGGTAGCAAACCTGGTATTTTGACTTATTTCGCTTAAATTGACATCTAGAGATTACCGCTAGCATATTTTTTCAATTTTTTTTTGACAAAAATTTTGCAAAAAAAGCATGGGTTAACCCCTTACCTGTTTTTTTAGCGAAAAAAAAAGTTGTCGCAAATCTTGGGGAATGGCATATAAACTGAAAGGTGGGTCCAAAACAATCCCCTACCTCAAGTTATAGCATAATTGGTAAGCGGGTTTAGCCACAGCACCAGCTTTGGTTTCAAATGTAAAATTTTGGTTTGCAATTTATGGCCTGTTTAAGGTAGCAAACCTGGTATTTTGACTTATTTCGCTTAAATTGACATCTAGAGATTACCGCTAGCATATTTTTTCAATTTTTTTTTTGACAAAAATTTTGCAAAAAAAGCATGGGTTAACCCCTTACCTGTTTTTTTAGCGAAAAAAAAAGTTGTCGCAAATCTTGGGGAATGGCATATAAACTGAAAGGTGGGTCCAAAACAATCCCCTACCTCAAGTTATAGCATAATTGGTAAGCGGGTTTAGCCACAGCACCAGCTTTGGTTTCAAATGTAAAATTTTGGTTTGCAATTTATGGCCTGTTTAAGGTAGCAAACCTGGTATTTTGACTTATTTCGCTTAAATTGACATCTAGAGATTACCGCTAGCATATTTTTTCAATTTTTTTTTTGACAAAAATTTTGCAAAAAAAGCATGGGTTAACCCCTTACCTGTTTTTTTAGCGAAAAAAAAAGTTGTCGCAAATCTTGGGGAATGGCATATAAACTGAAAGGTGGGTCCAAAACAATCTCCTACCTCAAGTTATAGCATAATTGGTAAGCGGGTTTAGCCACAGCACCAGCTTTGGTTTCAAATGTAAAATTTTGGTTTGCAATTTATGGCCTGTTTAAGGTAGCAAACCTGGTATTTTGACTTATTTCGCTTAAATTGACATCTAGAGATTACCGCTAGCATATTTTTTCAATTTTTTTTTTGACAAAAATTTTGCAAAAAAAGCATGGGTTAACCCCTTACCTGTTTTTTTAGCGAAAAAAAAAGTTGTCGCAAATCTTGGGGAATGGCATATAAACTGAAAGGTGGGTCCAAAACAATCCCCTACCTCAAGTTATAGCATAATTGGTAAGCGGGTTTAGCCACAGCACCAGCTTTGGTTTCAAATGTAAAATTTTGGTTTGCAATTTATGGCCTGTTTAAGGTAGCAAACCTGGTATTTTGACTTATTTCGCTTAAATTGACATCTAGAGATTACCGCTAGCATATTTTTTCAATTTTTTTTTTGACAAAAATTTTGCAAAAAAAGCATGGGTTAACCCCTTACCTGTTTTTTAGCGAAAAAAAAAGTTGTCGCAAATCTTGGGGAATGGCATATAAACTGAAAGGTGGGTCCAAACAATCCCCTACCTCAAGTTATAGCATAATTGGTAAGCGGGTTTAGCCACAGCACCAGCTTTGGTTTCAAATGTAAAATTTTGGTTTGCAATTTATGGCCTGTTTAAGGTAGCAAACCTGGTATTTTGACTTATTTCGCTTAAATTGACATCTAGAGATTACCGCTAGCATATTTTTTCAATTTTTTTTTTGACAAAAATTTTGCAAAAAAAGCATGGGTTAACCCCTTACCTGTTTTTTTAGCGAAAAAAAAAGTTGTCGCAAATCTTGGGGAATGGCATATAAACTGAAAGGTGGGTCCAAAACAATCCCCTACCTCAAGTTATAGCATAATTGGTAAGCGGGTTTAGCCACAGCACCAGCTTTGGTTTCAAATGTAAAATTTTGGTTTGCAATTTATGGCCTGTTTAAGGTAGCAAACCTGGTATTTTGACTTATTTCGCTTAAATTGACATCTAGAGATTACCGCTAGCATATTTTTTCAATTTTTTTTTTGACAAAAATTTTGCAAAAAAAGCATGGGTTAACCCCTTACCTGTTTTTTTAGCGAAAAAAAAAGTTGTCGCAAATCTTGGGGAATGGCATATAAACTGAAAGGTGGGTCCAAAACAATCCCCTACCTCAAGTTATAGCATAATTGGTAAGCGGGTTTAGCCACAGCGCCAGCTTTGGTTTCAAATGTAAAATTTTGGTTTGCAATTTATGGCCTGTTTAAGGTAGCAAACCTGGTATTTTGACTTATTTCGCTTAAATTGACATCTAGAGATTACCGCCAGCATATTTTTTCAATTTTTTTTTGACAAAAAATTTTGCAAAAAAAGCATGGGTTAACCCCTTACCTGTTTTTTTAGCGAAAAAAAAAGTTGTCGCAAATCTTGGGGAATGGCATATAAACTGAAAGGTGGGTCCAAAACAATCCCCTACCTCAAGTTATAGTATAATTGGTAAGCGGGTTTAGCCACAGCACCAGCTTTGGTTTCAAATGTAAAATTTTGGTTTGCAATTTATGGCCTGTTTAAGGTAGCAAACCTGGTATTTTGACTTATTTCGCTTAAATTGACATCTAGAGATTACCGCTAGCATATTTTTTCAATTTTTTTTTTGACAAAAATTTTGCAAAAAAAGCATGGGTTAACCCCTTACCTGTTTTTTTAGCGAAAAAAAAAGTTGTCGCAAATCTTGGGGAATGGCATATAAACTGAAAGGTGGGTCCAAAACAATCCCCTACCTCAAGTTATAGCATAATTGGTAAGCGGGTTTAGCCACAGCACCAGCTTTGGTTTCAAATGTAAAATTTTGGTTTGCAATTTATGGCCTGTTTAAGGTAGCAAACCTGGTATTTTGACTTATTTCGCTTAAATTGACATCTAGAGATTACCGCCAGCATATTTTTTCAATTTTTTTTTTGACAAAAATTTTGCAAAAAAAGCATGGGTTAACCCCTTACCTGTTTTTTTAGCGAAAAAAAAAGTTGTCGCAAATCTTGGGGAATGGCATATAAACTGAAAGGTGGGTCCAAAACAATCCCCTACCTCAAGTTATAGCATAATTGGTAAGCGGGTTTAGCCACAGCACCAGCTTTGGTTTCAAATGTAAAATTTTTGGTTTGCAATTTATGGCCTGTTTAAGGTAGCAAACCTGGTATTTTGACTTATTTCGCTTAAATTGACATCTAGAGATTACCGCCAGCATATTTTTTCAATTTTTTTTTTGACAAAAATTTTGCAAAAAAAGCATGGGTTAACCCCTTACCTGTTTTTTTAGCGAAAAAAAAAGTTGTCGCAAATCTTGGGGAATGGCATATAAACTGAAAGGTGGGTCCAAAACAATCCCCTACCTCAAGTTATAGCATAATTGGTAAGCGGGTTTAGCCACAGCACCAGCTTTGGTTTCAAATGTAAAATTTTGGTTTGCAATTTATGGCCTGTTTAAGGTAGCAAACCTGGTATTTTGACTTATTTCGCTTAAATTGACATCTAGAGATTACCGCCAGCATATTTTTTCAATTTTTTTTTTGACAAAAATTTTGCAAAAAAAGCATGGGTTAACCCCTTACCTGTTTTTTTAGCGAAAATAAAAGTTGTCGCAAATCTTGGGGAATGGCATATAAACTGAAAGGTGGGTCCAAAACAATCCCCTACCTCAAGTTATAGCATAATTGGTAAGCGGGTTTAGCCACAGCACCAGCTTTGGTTTCAAATGTAAAATTTTGGTTTGCAATTTATGGCCTGTTTAAGGTAGCAAACCTGGTATTTTGACTTATTTCGCTTAAATTGACATCTAGAGATTACCGCCAGCATATTTTTTCAATTTTTTTTTTGACAAAAATTTTGCAAAAAAAGCATGGGTTAACCCCTTACCTGTTTTTTTAGCGAAAAAAAAAGTTGTCGCAAATCTTGGGGAATGGCATATAAACTGAAAGGTGGGTCCAAAACAATCCCCTACCTCAAGTTATAGCATAATTGGTAAGCGGGTTTAGCCACAGCACCAGCTTTGGTTTCAAATGTAAAATTTTGGTTTGCAATTTATGGCCTGTTTAAGGTAGCAAACCTGGTATTTTGACTTATTTCGCTTAAATTGACATCTAGAGATTACCGCCAGCATATTTTTTCAATTTTTTTTTTGACAAAAATTTTGCAAAAAAAGCATGGGTTAACCCCTTACCTGTTTTTTTAGCGAAAATAAAAGTTGTCGCAAATCTTGGGGAATGGCATATAAACTGAAAGGTGGGTCCAAAACAATCCCCTACCTCAAGTTATAGCATAATTGGTAAGCGGGTTTAGCCACAGCACCAGCTTTGGTTTCAAATGTAAAATTTTGGTTTGCAATTTATGGCCTGTTTAAGGTAGCAAACCTGGTATTTTGACTTATTTCGCTTAAATTGACATCTAGAGATTACCGCCAGCATATTTTTTCAATTTTTTTTTTGACAAAAATTTTGCAAAAAAAGCATGGGTTAACCCCTTACCTGTTTTTTTAGCGAAAAAAAAAGTTGTCGCAAATCTTGGGGAATGGCATATAAACTGAAAGGTGGGTCCAAAACAATCCCCTACCTCAAGTTACAGCATAATTGGTAAGCGGGTTTAGCCACAGCACCAGCTTTGGTTTCAAATGTAAAATTTTGGTTTGCAATTTATGGCCTGTTTAAGGTAGCAAACCTGGTATTTTGACTTATTTCGCTTAAATTGACATCTAGAGATTACCGCCAGCATATTTTTTCAATTTTTTTTTTGACAAAAATTTTGCAAAAAAAGCATGGGTTAACCCCTTACCTGTTTTTTTAGCGAAAAAAAAAGTTGTCGCAAATCTTGGGGAATGGCAATAAACTGAAAGGTGGGTCCAAAACAATCCCCTACCTCAAGTTATAGCATAATTGGTAAGCGGGTTTAGCCACAGCACCAGCTTTGGTTTCAAATGTAAAATTTTTGGTTTGCAATTTATGGCCTGTTTAAGGTAGCAAACCTGGTATTTTGACTTATTTCGCTTAAATTGACATCTAGAGATTACCGCCAGCATATTTTTTCAATTTTTTTTTGACAAAAATTTTGCAAAAAAAGCATGGGTTAACCCCTTACCTGTTTTTTTAGCGAAAAAAAAAGTTGTCGCAAATCTTGGGGAATGGCATATAAACTGAAAGGTGGGTCCAAAACAATCCCCTACCTCAAGTTATAGCATAATTGGTAAGCGGGTTTAGCCACAGCACCAGCTTTGGTTTCAAATGTAAAATTTTTGGTTTGCAATTTATAGCCTGTTTAAGGTAGCAAACCTGGTATTTTGACTTATTTCGCTTAAATTGACATCTAGAGATTACCGCCAGCATATTTTTTCAATTTTTTTTTTGACAAAAATTTTGCAAAAAAAGCATGGGTTAACCCCTTACCTGTTTTTTTAGCGAAAAAAAAAGTTGTCGCAAATCTTGGGGAATGGCATATAAACTGAAAGGTGGGTCCAAAACAATCCCCTACCTCAAGTTATAGCATAATTGGTAAGCGGGTTTAGCCACAGCACCAGCTTTGGTTTCAAATGTAAAATTTTGGTTTGCAATTTATGGCCTGTTTAAGGTAGCAAACCTGGTATTTTGACTTATTTCGCTTAAATTGACATCTAGAGATTACCGCCAGCATATTTTTTCAATTTTTTTTTTGACAAAAATTTTGCAAAAAAAGCATGGGTTAACCCCTTACCTGTTTTTTTAGCGAAAAAAAAGTTGTCGCAAATCTTGGGGAATGGCATATAAACTGAAAGGTGGGTCCAAAACAATCCCCTACCTCAAGTTATAGCATAATTGGTAAGCGGGTTTAGCCACAGCACCAGCTTTGGTTTCAAATGTAAAATTTTGGTTTGCAATTTATGGCCTGTTTAAGGTAGCAAACCTGGTATTTTGACTTATTTCGCTTAAATTGACATCTAGAGATTACCGCCAGCATATTTTTTCAATTTTTTTTTTGACAAAAATTTTGCAAAAAAAGCATGGGTTAACCCCTTACCTGTTTTTTTAGCGAAAAAAAAAGTTGTCGCAAATCTTGGGGAATGGCATATAAACTGAAAGGTGGGTCCAAAACAATCCCCTACCTCAAGTTATAGCATAATTGGTAAGCGGGTTTAGCCACAGCACCAGCTTTGGTTTCAAATGTAAAATTTTTGGTTTGTAATTTATGGCCTGTTTAAGGTAGCAAACCTGGTATTTTGACTTATTTCGCTTAAATTGACATCTAGAGATTACCGCCAGCATATTTTTTCAATTTTTTTTTGACAAAAATTTTGCAAAAAAAGCATGGGTTAACCCCTTACCTGTTTTTTTAGCGAAAAAAAAAGTTGTCGCAAATCTTGGGGAATGGCATATAAACTGAAAGGTGGGTCCAAAACAATCCCCTACCTCAAGTTATAGCATAATTGGTAAGCGGGTTTAGCCACAGCGCCAGCTTTGGTTTCAAATGTAAAATTTTGGTTTGCAATTTATGGCCTGTTTAAGGTAGCAAACCTGGTATTTTGACTTATTTCGCTTAAATTGACATCTAGAGATTACCGCCAGCATATTTTTTCAATTTTTTTTTTGACAAAAATTTTGCAAAAAAAGCATGGGTTAACCCCTTACCTGTTTTTTTAGCGAAAAAAAAAGTTGTCGCAAATCTTGGGGAATGGCATATAAACTGAAAGGTGGGTCCAAAACAATCCCCTACCTCAAGTTATAGCATAATTGGTAAGCGGGTTTAGCCACAGCGCCAGCTTTGGTTTCAAATGTAAAATTTTGGTTTGCAATTTATGGCCTGTTTAAGGTAGCAAACCTGGTATTTTGACTTATTTCGCTTAAATTGACATCTAGAGATTACCGCCAGCATATTTTTTCAATTTTTTTTTTGACAAAAATTTTGCAAAAAAAGCATGGGTTAACCCCTTACCTGTTTTTTTAGCGAAAAAAAAAGTTGTCGCAAATCTTGGGGAATGGCATATAAACTGAAAGGTGGGTCCAAAACAATCCCCTACCTCAAGTTATAGTATAATTGGTAAGCGGGTTTAGCCACAGCACCAGCTTTGGTTTCAAATGTAAAATTTTGGTTTGCAATTTATGGCCTGTTTAAGGTAGCAAACCTGGTATTTTGACTTATTTCGCTTAAATTGACATCTAGAGATTACCGCTAGCATATTTTTTCAATTTTTTTTTTGACAAAAATTTTGCAAAAAAAGCATGGGTTAACCCCTTACCTGTTTTTTTAGCGAAAAAAAAAGTTGTCGCAAATCTTGGGGAATGGCATATAAACTGAAAGGTGGGTCCAAAACAATCCCCTACCTCAAGTTATAGCATAATTGGTAAGCGGGTTTAGCCACAGCACCAGCTTTGGTTTCAAATGTAAAATTTTGGTTTGCAATTTATGGCCTGTTTAAGGTAGCAAACCTGGTATTTTGACTTATTTCGCTTAAATTGACATCTAGAGATTACCGCCAGCATATTTTTTCAATTTTTTTTTTGACAAAAATTTTGCAAAAAAAGCATGGGTTAACCCCTTACCTGTTTTTTTAGCGAAAAAAAAAGTTGTCGCAAATCTTGGGGAATGGCATATAAACTGAAAGGTGGGTCCAAAACAATCCCCTACCTCAAGTTATAGCATAATTGGTAAGCGGGTTTAGCCACAGCACCAGCTTTGGTTTCAAATGTAAAATTTTTGGTTTGCAATTTATGGCCTGTTTAAGGTAGCAAACCTGGTATTTTGACTTATTTCGCTTAAATTGACATCTAGAGATTACCGCCAGCATATTTTTTCAATTTTTTTTTTGACAAAAATTTTGCAAAAAAAGCATGGGTTAACCCCTTACCTGTTTTTTTAGCGAAAAAAAAAGTTGTCGCAAATCTTGGGGAATGGCAATAAACTGAAAGGTGGGTCCAAAACAATCCCCTACCTCAAGTTATAGCATAATTGGTAAGCGGGTTTAGCCACAGCACCAGCTTTGGTTTCAAATGTAAAATTTTTGGTTTGCAATTTATGGCCTGTTTAAGGTAGCAAACCTGGTATTTTGACTTATTTCGCTTAAATTGACATCTAGAGATTACCGCCAGCATATTTTTTCAATTTTTTTTTTGACAAAAATTTTGCAAAAAAAGCATGGGTTAACCCCTTACCTGTTTTTTTAGCGAAAAAAAAAGTTGTCGCAAATCTTGGGGAATGGCATATAAACTGAAAGGTGGGTCCAAAACAATCCCCTACCTCAAGTTATAGCATAATTGGTAAGCGGGTTTAGCCACAGCACCAGCTTTGGTTTCAAATGTAAAATTTTGGTTTGCAATTTATGGCCTGTTTAAGGTAGCAAACCTGGTATTTTGACTTATTTCGCTTAAATTGACATCTAGAGATTACCGCCAGCATATTTTTTCAATTTTTTTTTTGACAAAAATTTTGCAAAAAAAGCATGGGTTAACCCCTTACCTGTTTTTTTAGCGAAAAAAAAAGTTGTCGCAAATCTTGGGGAATGGCATATAAACTGAAAGGTGGGTCCAAAACAATCCCCTACCTCAAGTTATAGCATAATTGGTAAGCGGGTTTAGCCACAGCACCAGCTTTGGTTTCAAATGTAAAATTTTTGGTTTGCAATTTATGGCCTGTTTAAGGTAGCAAGCCTGGTATTTTGACTTATTTCGCTTAAATTGACATCTAGAGATTACCGCCAGCATATTTTTTCAATTTTTTTTTTGACAAAAATTTTGCAAAAAAAGCATGGGTTAACCCCTTACCTGTTTTTTTAGCGAAAAAAAAAGTTGTCGCAAATCTTGGGGAATGGCATATAAACTGAAAGGTGGGTCCAAAACAATCCCCTACCTCAAGTTATAGCATAATTGGTAAGCGGGTTTAGCCACAGCACCAGCTTTGGTTTCAAATGTAAAATTTTTGGTTTGCAATTTATGGCCTGTTTAAGGTAGCAAACCTGGTATTTTGACTTATTTCGCTTAAATTGACATCTAGAGATTACCGCCAGCATATTTTTTCAATTTTTTTTTTGACAAAAATTTTGCAAAAAAAGCATGGGTTAACTAACCCCTTACCTGTTTTTTTAGCGAAAAAAAAAGTTGTCGCAAATCTTGGGGAATGGCATATAAACTGAAAGGTGGGTCCAAAACAATCCCCTACCTCAAGTTATAGCATAATTGGTAAGCGGGTTTAGCCACAGCACCAGCTTTGGTTTCAAATGTAAAATTTTTGGTTTGCAATTTATGGCCTGTTTAAGGTAGCAAACCTGGTATTTTGACTTATTTCGCTTAAATTGACATCTAGAGATTACCGCCAGCATATTTTTTCAATTTTTTTTTTGACAAAAATTTTGCAAAAAAAGCATGGGTTAACCCCTTACCTGTTTTTTTAGCGAAAAAAAAAGTTGTCGCAAATCTTGGGGAATGGCATATAAACTGAAAGGTGGGTCCAAAACAATCCCCTACCTCAAGTTATAGCATAATTGGTAAGCGGGTTTAGCCACAGCACCAGCTTTGGTTTCAAATGTAAAATTTTGGTTTGCAATTTATGGCCTGTTTAAGGTTGCAAACCTGGTATTTTGACTTATTTCGCTTAAATTGACATCTAGAGATTACCGCTAGCATATTTTTTCAATTTTTTTTTTGACAAAAATTTGCAAAAAAAGCATGGGTTAACCCCTTACCTGTTTTTTTAGCGAAAAAAAAAGTTGTCGCAAATCTTGGGGAATGGCATATAAACTGAAAGGTGGGTCCAAAACAATCCCCTACCTCAAGTTATAGCATAATTGGTAAGCGGGTTTAGCCACAGCGCCAGCTTTGGTTTCAAATGTAAAATTTTGGTTTGCAATTTATGGCCTGTTTAAGGTAGCAAACCTGGTATTTTGACTTATTTCGCTTAAATTGACATCTAGAGATTACCGCTAGCATATTTTTTCAATTTTTTTTTTGACAAAAATTTTGCAAAAAAAGCATGGGTTAACCCCTTACCTGTTTTTTTAGCGAAAAAAAAAGTTGTCGCAAATCTTGGGGAATGGCATATAAACTGAAAGGTGGGTCCAAAACAATCCCCTACCTCAAGTTATAGCATAATTGGTAAGCGGGTTTAGCCACAGCACCAGCTTTGGTTTCAAATGTAAAATTTTGGTTTGCAATTTATGGCCTGTTTAAGGTTGCAAACCTGGTATTTTGACTTATTTCGCTTAAATTGACATCTAGAGATTACCGCTAGCATATTTTTTCAATTTTTTTTTTGACAAAAATTTGCAAAAAAAGCATGGGTTAACCCCTTACCTGTTTTTTTAGCGAAAAAAAAAGTTGTCGCAAATCTTGGGGAATGGCATATAAACTGAAAGGTGGGTCCAAAACAATCCCCTACCTCAAGTTATAGCATAATTGGTAAGCGGGTTTAGCCACAGCGCCAGCTTTGGTTTCAAATGTAAAATTTTGGTTTGCAATTTATGGCCTGTTTAAGGTAGCAAACCTGGTATTTTGACTTATTTCGCTTAAATTGACATCTAGAGATTACCGCCAGCATATTTTTTCAATTTTTTTTTTGGCAAAAATTTTGCAAAAAAAGCATGGGTTAACCCCTTACCTGTTTTTTTAGCGAAAAAAAAAGTTGTCGCAAATCTTGGGGAATGGCATATAAACTGAAAGGTGGGTCCAAAACAATCCCCTACCTCAAGTTATAGTATAATTGGTAAGCGGGTTTAGCCACAGCACCAGCTTTGGTTTCAAATGTAAAATTTTGGTTTGCAATTTATGGCCTGTTTAAGGTAGCAAACCTGGTATTTTGACTTATTTCGCTTAAATTGACATCTAGAGATTACCGCTAGCATATTTTTTCAATTTTTTTTTTGACAAAAATTTTGCAAAAAAAGCATGGGTTAACCCCTTACCTGTTTTTTTAGCGAAAAAAAAAGTTGTCGCAAATCTTGGGGAATGGCATATAAACTGAAAGGTGGGTCCAAAACAATCCCCTACCTCAAGTTATAGCATAATTGGTAAGCGGGTTTAGCCACAGCACCAGCTTTGGTTTCAAATGTAAAATTTTGGTTTGCAATTTATGGCCTGTTTAAGGTTGCAAACCTGGTATTTTGACTTATTTCGCTTAAATTGACATCTAGAGATTACCGCTAGCATATTTTTTCAATTTTTTTTTTGACAAAAATTTTGCAAAAAAAGCATGGGTTAACCCCTTACCTGTTTTTTTAGCGAAAAAAAAAGTTGTCGCAAATCTTGGGGAATGGCATATAAACTGAAAGGTGGGTCCAAAACAATCCCCTACCTCAAGTTATAGCATAATTGGTAAGCGAGTTTAGCCACAGCACCAGCTTTGGTTTCAAATGTAAAATTTTTGGTTTGCAATTTATGGCCTGTTTAAGGTAGCAAACCTGGTATTTTGACTTATTTCGCTTAAATTGACATCTAGAGATTACCGCCAGCATATTTTTTCAATTTTTTTTTTGACAAAAATTTTGCAAAAAAAGCATGGGTTAACCCCTTACCTGTTTTTTTAGCGAAAAAAAAGTTGTCGCAAATCTTGGGGAATGGCATATAAACTGAAAGGTGGGTCCAAAACAATCCCCTACCTCAAGTTATAGCATAATTGGTAAGCGAGTTTAGCCACAGCACCAGCTTTGGTTTCAAATGTAAAATTTTTGGTTTGCAATTTATGGCCTGTTTAAGGTAGCAAACCTGGTATTTTGACTTATTTCGCTTAAATTGACATCTAGAGATTACCGCCAGCATATTTTTTCAATTTTTTTTTTGACAAAAATTTTGCAAAAAAAGCATGGGTTAACCCCTTACCTGTTTTTTTAGCGAAAAAAAAAGTTGTCGCAAATCTTGGGGAATGGCATATAAACTGAAAGGTGGGTCCAAAACAATCCCCTACCTCAAGTTATAGCATAATTGGTAAGCGGGTTTAGCCACAGCACCAGCTTTGGTTTCAAATGTAAAATTTTGGTTTGCAATTTATGGCCTGTTTAAGGTAGCAAACCTGGTATTTTGACTTATTTCGCTTAAATTGACATCTAGAGATTACCGCCAGCATATTTTTTCAATTTTTTTTTTGACAAAAATTTTGCAAAAAAAGCATGGGTTAACCCCTTACCTGTTTTTTTAGCGAAAAAAAAAGTTGTCGCAAATCTTGGGGAATGGCATATAAACTGAAAGGTGGGTCCAAAACAATCCCCT
The DNA here is from genome assembly GCA_963693315.1 of Diogma glabrata. Classification (NCBI taxonomy): domain Eukaryota; kingdom Metazoa; phylum Arthropoda; class Insecta; order Diptera; family Cylindrotomidae; genus Diogma; species Diogma glabrata. Next base: position 401,102,093 of record OY856187.1, read on the forward strand.
ACCTCAAGTTATAGCATAATTGGTAAGCGGGTTTAGCCACAGCACCAGCTTTGGTTTCAAATGTAAAATTTTGGTTTGCAATTTATGGCCTGTTTAAGGTAGCAAACCTGGTATTTTGACTTATTTCGCTTAAATTGACATCTAGAGATTACCGCCAGCATATTTTTTCAATTTTTTTTTTGACAAAAATTTTGCAAAAAAAGCATGGGTTAACCCCTTACCTGTTTTTTTAGCGAAAAAAAAAGTTGTCGCAAATCTTGGGGAATGGCATATAAACTGAAAGGTGGGTCCAAAACAATCCCCTACCTCAAGTTATAGCATAATTGGTAAGCGGGTTTAGCCACAGCACCAGCTTTGGTTTCAAATGTAAAATTTTTGGTTTGCAATTTATGGCCTGTTTAAGGTAGCAAACCTGGTATTTTGACTTATTTCGCTTAAATTGACATCTAGAGATTACCGCCAGCATATTTTTTCAATTTTTTTTTTGACAAAAATTTTGCAAAAAAAGCATGGGTTAACCCCTTACCTGTTTTTTTAGCGAAAAAAAAAGTTGTCGCAAATCTTGGGGAATGGCATATAAACTGAAAGGTGGGTCCAAAACAATCCCCTACCTCAAGTTATAGCATAATTGGTAAGCGGGTTTAGCCACAGCACCAGCTTTGGTTTCAAATGTAAAATTTTGGTTTGCAATTTATGGCCTGTTTAAGGTAGCAAACCTGGTATTTTGACTTATTTCGCTTAAATTGACATCTAGAGATTACCGCCAGCATATTTTTTCAATTTTTTTTTTGACAAAAATTTTGCAAAAAAAGCATGGGTTAACCCCTTACCTGTTTTTTTAGCGAAAAAAAAAGTTGTCGCAAATCTTGGGGAATGGCATATAAACTGAAAGGTGGGTCCAAAACAATCCCCTACCTCAAGTTATAGCATAATTGGTAAGCGGGTTTAGCCACAGCACCAGCTTTGGTTTCAAATGTAAAATTTTTGGTTTGCAATTTATGGCCTGTTTAAGGTAGCAAACCTGGTATTTTGACTTATTTCGCTTAAATTGACATCTAGAGATTACCGCCAGCATATTTTGTCAATTTTTTTTTTGACAAAAATTTTGCAAAAAAAGCATGGGTTAACCCCTTACCTGTTTTTTTAGCGAAAAAAAAAGTTGTCGCAAATCTTGGGGAATGGCATATAAACTGAAAGGTGGGTCCAAAACAATCCCCTACCTCAAGTTATAGCATAATTGGTAAGCGGGTTTAGCCACAGCACCAGCTTTGGTTTCAAATGTAAAATTTTGGTTTGCAATTTATGGCCTGTTTAAGGTAGCAAACCTGGTATTTTGACTTATTTCGCTTAAATTGACATCTAGAGATTACCGCCAGCATATTTTTTCAATTTTTTTTTTGACAAAAATTTTGCAAAAAAAGCATGGGTTAACCCCTTACCTGTTTTTTTAGCGAAAAAAAAAGTTGTCGCAAATCTTGGGGAATGGCATATAAACTGAAAGGTGGGTCCAAAACAATCCCCTACCTCAAGTTATAGCATAATTGGTAAGCGGGTTTAGCCACAGCACCAGCTTTGGTTTCAAATGTAAAATTTTGGTTTGCAATTTATGGCCTGTTTAAGGTAGCAAACCTGGTATTTTGACTTATTTCGCTTAAATTGACATCTAGAGATTACCGCCAGCATATTTTTTCAATTTTTTTTTTGACAAAAATTTTGCAAAAAAAGCATGGGTTAACCCCTTACCTGTTTTTTTAGCGAAAAAAAAAGTTGTCGCAAATCTTGGGGAATGGCATATAAACTGAAAGGTGGGTCCAAAACAATCCCCTACCTCAAGTTATAGCATAATTGGTAAGCGGGTTTAGCCACAGCACCAGCTTTGGTTTCAAATGTAAAATTTTGGTTTGCAATTTATGGCCTGTTTAAGGTAGCAAACCTGGTATTTTGACTTATTTCGCTTAAATTGACATCTAGAGATTACCGCCAGCATATATTTTCAATTTTTTTTTTGACAAAAATTTTGCAAAAAAAGCATGGGTTAACCCCTTACCTGTTTTTTTAGCGAAAAAAAAAGTTGTCGCAAATCTTGGGGAATGGCATATAAACTGAAAGGTGGGTCCAAAACAATCCCCTACCTCAAGTTATAGCATAATTGGTAAGCGGGTTTAGCCACAGCACCAGCTTTGGTTTCAAATGTAAAATTTTGGTTTGCAATTTATGGCCTGTTTAAGGTAGCAAACCTGGTATTTTGACTTATTTCGCTTAAATTGACATCTAGAGATTACCGCCAGCATATTTTTTCAATTTTTTTTTTGACAAAAATTTTGCAAAAAAAGCATGGGTTAACCCCTTACCTGTTTTTTTAGCGAAAAAAAAAGTTGTCGCAAATCTTGGGGAATGGCATATAAACTGAAAGGTGGGTCCAAAACAATCCCCTACCTCAAGTTATAGCATAATTGGTAAGCGAGTTTAGCCACAGCACCAGCTTTGGTTTCAAATGTAAAATTTTTGGTTTGCAATTGATGGCCTGTTTAAGGTAGCAAACCTGGTATTTTGACTTATTTCGCTTAAATTGACATCTAGAGATTACCGCCAGCATATTTTTTCAATTTTTTTTTGACAAAAATTTTGCAAAAAAAGCATGGGTTAACCCCTTACCTGTTTTTTTAGCGAAAAAAAAAGTTGTCGCAAATCTTGGGGAATGGCATATAAACTGAAAGGTGGGTCCAAAACAATCCCCTACCTCAAGTTATAGCATAATTGGTAAGCGAGTTTAGCCACAGCACCAGCTTTGGTTTCAAATGTAAAATTTTGGTTTGCAATTTATGGCCTGTTTAAGGTAGCAAACCTGGTATTTTGACTTATTTCGCTTAAATTGACATCTAGAGATTACCGCCAGCATATTTTTTCAATTTTTTTTTTGACAAAAATTTTGCAAAAAAAGCATGGGTTAACCCCTTACCTGTTTTTTTAGCGAAAAAAAAAGTTGTCGCAAATCTTGGGGAATGGCATATAAACTGAAAGGTGGGTCCAAAACAATCCCCTACCTCAAGTTATAGCATAATTGGTAAGCGGGTTTAGCCACAGCACCAGCTTTGGTTTCAAATGTAAAATTTTGGTTTGCAATTTATGGCCTGTTTAAGGTAGCAAACCTGGTATTTTGACTTATTTCGCTTAAATTGACATCTAGAGATTACCGCCAGCATATTTTTTCAATTTTTTTTTTGACAAAAATTTTGCAAAAAAAGCATGGGTTAACCCCTTACCTGTTTTTTTAGCGAAAAAAAAAGTTGTCGCAAATCTTGGGGAATGGCATATAAACTGAAAGGTGGGTCCAAAACAATCCCCTACCTCAAGTTATAGCATAATTGGTAAGCGGGTTTAGCCACAGCACCAGCTTTGGTTTCAAATGTAAAATTTTGGTTTGCAATTTATGGCCTGTTTAAGGTAGCAAACCTGGTATTTTGACTTATTTCCTTAAATTGACATCTAGAGATTACCGCCAGCATATTTTTTCAATTTTTTTTTTGACAAAAATTTTGCAAAAAAAGCATGGGTTAACCCCTTACCTGTTTTTTTAGCGAAAAAAAAAGTTGTCGCAAATCTTGGGGAATGGCATATAAACTGAAAGGTGGGTCCAAAACAATCCCCTACCTCAAGTTATAGCATAATTGGTAAGCGGGTTTAGCCACAGCACCAGCTTTGGTTTCAAATGTAAAATTTTGGTTTGCAATTTATGGCCTGTTTAAGGTAGCAAACCTGGTATTTTGACTTATTTCGCTTAAATTGACATCTAGAGATTACCGCCAGCATATATTTTCAATTTTTTTTTTGACAAAAATTTTGCAAAAAAAGCATGGGTTAACCCCTTACCTGTTTTTTTAGCGAAAAAAAAAGTTGTCGCAAATCTTGGGGAATGGCATATAAACTGAAAGGTGGGTCCAAAACAATCCCCTACCTCAAGTTATAGCATAATTGGTAAGCGGGTTTAGCCACAGCACCAGCTTTGGTTTCAAATGTAAAATTTTGGTTTGCAATTTATGGCCTGTTTAAGGTAGCAAACCTGGTATTTTGACTTATTTCGCTTAAATTGACATCTAGAGATTACCGCCAGCATATTTTTTCAATTTTTTTTTTGACAAAAATTTTGCAAAAAAAGCATGGGTTAACCCCTTACCTGTTTTTTTAGCGAAAAAAAAAGTTGTCGCAAATCTTGGGGAATGGCATATAAACTGAAAGGTGGGTCCAAAACAATCCCCTACCTCAAGTTATAGCATAATTGGTAAGCGAGTTTAGCCACAGCACCAGCTTTGGTTTCAAATGTAAAATTTTTGGTTTGCAATTGATGGCCTGTTTAAGGTAGCAAACCTGGTATTTTGACTTATTTCGCTTAAATTGACATCTAGAGATTACCGCCAGCATATTTTTTCAATTTTTTTTTGACAAAAATTTTGCAAAAAAAGCATGGGTTAACCCCTTACCTGTTTTTTTAGCGAAAAAAAAAGTTGTCGCAAATCTTGGGGAATGGCATATAAACTGAAAGGTGGGTCCAAAACAATCCCCTACCTCAAGTTATAGCATAATTGGTAAGCGGGTTTAGCCACAGCACCAGCTTTGGTTTCAAATGTAAAATTTTGGTTTGCAATTTATGGCCTGTTTAAGGTAGCAAACCTGGTATTTTGACTTATTTCGGTTAAATTGACATCTAGAGATTACCGCCAGCATATTTTTTCAATTTTTTTTTTGACAAAAATTTTGCAAAAAAAGCATGGGTTAACCCCTTACCTGTTTTTTTAGCGAAAAAAAAAGTTGTCGCAAATCTTGGGGAATGGCATATAAACTGAAAGGTGGGTCCAAAACAATCCCCTACCTCAAGTTATAGCATAATTGGTAAGCGGGTTTAGCCACAGCACCAGCTTTGGTTTCAAATGTAAAATTTTGGTTTGCAATTTATGGCCTGTTTAAGGTAGCAAACCTGGTATTTTGACTTATTTCGGTTAAATTGACATCTAGAGATTACCGCCAGCATATTTTTTCAATTTTTTTTTTGACAAAAATTTTGCAAAAAAAGCATGGGTTAACCCCTTACCTGTTTTTTTAGCGAAAAAAAAAGTTGTCGCAAATCTTGGGGAATGGCATATAAACTGAAAGGTGGGTCCAAAACAATCCCCTACCTCAAGTTATAGCATAATTGGTAAGCGGGTTTAGCCACAGCACCAGCTTTGGTTTCAAATGTAAAATTTTGGTTTGCAATTTATGGCCTGTTTAAGGTAGCAAACCTGGTATTTTGACTTATTTCGCTTAAATTGACATCTAGAGATTACCGCCAGCATATTTTTTCAATTTTTTTTTTGACAAAAATTTTGCAAAAAAAGCATGGGTTAACCCCTTACCTGTTTTTTTAGCGAAAAAAAAAGTTGTCGCAAATCTTGGGGAATGGCATATAAACTGAAAGGTGGGTCCAAAACAATCCCCTACCTCAAGTTATAGCATAATTGGTAAGCGGGTTTAGCCACAGCACCAGCTTTGGTTTCAAATGTAAAATTTTGGTTTGCAATTTATGGCCTGTTTAAGGTAGCAAACCTGGTATTTTGACTTATTTCGCTTAAATTGACATCTAGAGATTACCGCCAGCATATTTTTTCAATTTTTTTTTTGACAAAAATTTTGCAAAAAAAGCATGGGTTAACCCCTTACCTGTTTTTTTAGCGAAAAAAAAAGTTGTCGCAAATCTTGGGGAATGGCATATAAACTGAAAGGTGGGTCCAAAACAATCCCCTACCTCAAGTTATAGCATAATTGGTAAGCGGGTTTAGCCACAGCACCAGCTTTGGTTTCAAATGTAAAATTTTGGTTTGCAATTTATGGCCTGTTTAAGGTAGCAAACCTGGTATTTTGACTTATTTCGCTTAAATTGACATCTAGAGATTACCGCCAGCATATTTTTTCAATTTTTTTTTTGACAAAAATTTTGCAAAAAAAGCATGGGTTAACCCCTTACCTGTTTTTTTAGCGAAAAAAAAAGTTGTCGCAAATCTTGGGGAATGGCATATAAACTGAAAGGTGGGTCCAAAACAATCCCCTACCTCAAGTTATAGCATAATTGGTAAGCGGGTTTAGCCACAGCACCAGCTTTGGTTTCAAATGTAAAATTTTGGTTTGCAATTTATGGCCTGTTTAAGGTAGCAAACCTGGTATTTTGACTTATTTCGCTTAAATTGACATCTAGAGATTACCGCCAGCATATTTTTTCAATTTTTTTTTTGACAAAAATTTTGCAAAAAAAGCATGGGTTAACCCCTTACCTGTTTTTTTAGCGAAAAAAAAAGTTGTCGCAAATCTTGGGGAATGGCATATAAACTGAAAGGTGGGTCCAAAACAATCCCCTACCTCAAGTTATAGCATAATTGGTAAGCGGGTTTAGCCACAGCACCAGCTTTGGTTTCAAATGTAAAATTTTGGTTTGCAATTTATGGCCTGTTTAAGGTAGCAAACCTGGTATTTTGACTTATTTCGCTTAAATTGACATCTAGAGATTACCGCCAGCATATTTTTTCAATTTTATTTTTGACAAAAATTTTGCAGAAAAAGCATGGGTTAACCCCTTACCTGTTTTTTTTAGCGAAAAAAAAAGTTGTCGCAAATCTTGGGGAATGGCATATAAACTGAAAGGTGGGTCCAAAACAATCCCCTACCTCAAGTTATAGCATAATTGGTAAGCGGGTTTAGCCACAGCACCAGCTTTGGTTTCAAATGTAAAATTTTGGTTTGCAATTTATGGCCTGTTTAAGGTAGCAAACCTGGTATTTTGACTTATTTCGGTTAAATTGACATCTAGAGATTACCGCCAGCATATTTTTTCAATTTTTTTTTTGACAAAAATTTTGCAAAAAAAGCATGGGTTAACCCCTTACCTGTTTTTTTAGCGAAAAAAAAAGTTGTCGCAAATCTTGGGGAATGGCATATAAACTGAAAGGTGGGTCCAAAACAATCCCCTACCTCAAGTTATAGCATAATTGGTAAGCGGGTTTAGCCACAGCACCAGCTTTGGTTTCAAATGTAAAATTTTGGTTTGCAATTTATGGCCTGTTTAAGGTAGCAAACCTGGTATTTTGACTTATTTCGCTTAAATTGACATCTAGAGATTACCGCCAGCATATTTTTTCAATTTTTTTTTTGACAAAAATTTTGCAAAAAAAGCATGGGTTAACCCCTTACCTGTTTTTTTAGCGAAAAAAAAAGTTGTCGCAAATCTTGGGGAATGGCATATAAACTGAAAGGTGGGTCCAAAACAATCCCCTACCTCAAGTTATAGCATAATTGGTAAGCGGGTTTAGCCACAGCACCAGCTTTGGTTTCAAATGTAAAATTTTGGTTTGCAATTTATGGCCTGTTTAAGGTAGCAAACCTGGTATTTTGACTTATTTCGCTTAAATTGACATCTAGAGATTACCGCCAGCATATTTTTTCAATTTTTTTTTTGACAAAAATTTTGCAAAAAAAGCATGGGTTAACCCCTTACCTGTTTTTTTAGCGAAAAAAAAAGTTGTCGCAAATCTTGGGGAATGGCATATAAACTGAAAGGTGGGTCCAAAACAATCCCCTACCTCAAGTTATAGCATAATTGGTAAGCGGGTTTAGCCACAGCACCAGCTTTGGTTTCAAATGTAAAATTTTGGTTTGCAATTTATGGCCTGTTTAAGGTAGCAAACCTGGTATTTTGACTTATTTCGCTTAAATTGACATCTAGAGATTACCGCCAGCATATTTTTTCAATTTTTTTTTTGACAAAAATTTTGCAAAAAAAGCATGGGTTAACCCCTTACCTGTTTTTTTAGCGAAAAAAAAAGTTGTCGCAAATCTTGGGGAATGGCATATAAACTGAAAGGTGGGTCCAAAACAATCCCCTACCTCAAGTTATAGCATAATTGGTAAGCGGGTTTAGCCACAGCACCAGCTTTGGTTTCAAATGTAAAATTTTGGTTTGCAATTTATGGCCTGTTTAAGGTAGCAAACCTGGTATTTTGACTTATTTCGCTTAAATTGACATCTAGAGATTACCGCCAGCATATATTTTCAATTTTTTTTTTGACAAAAATTTTGCAAAAAAAGCATGGGTTAACCCCTTACCTGTTTTTTTAGCGAAAAAAAAAGTTGTCGCAAATCTTGGGGAATGGCATATAAACTGAAAGGTGGGTCCAAAACAATCCCCTACCTCAAGTTATAGCATAATTGGTAAGCGAGTTTAGCCACAGCACCAGCTTTGGTTTCAAATGTAAAATTTTTGGTTTGCAATTGATGGCCTGTTTAAGGTAGCAAACCTGGTATTTTGACTTATTTCGCTTAAATTGACATCTAGAGATTACCGCCAGCATATTTTTTCAATTTTTTTTTTGACAAAAATTTTGCAAAAAAAGCATGGGTTAACCCCTTACCTGTTTTTTTAGCGAAAAAAAAAATTGTCGCAAATCTTGGGGAATGGCATATAAACTGAAAGGTGGGTCCAAAACAATCCCCTACCTCAAGTTATAGCATAATTGGTAAGCGAGTTTAGCCACAGCACCAGCTTTGGTTTCAAATGTAAAATTTTTGGTTTGCAATTTATGGCCTGTTTAAGGTAGCAAACCTGGTATTTTGACTTATTTCGCTTAAATTGACATCTAGAGATTACCGCCAGCATATTTTTTCAATTTTATTTTTGACAAAAATTTTGCAAAAAAAGCATGGGTTAACCCCTTACCTGTTTTTTTAGCGAAAAAAAAAGTTGTCGCAAATCTTGGGGAATGGCATATAAACTGAAAGGTGGGTCCAAAACAATCCCCTACCTCAAGTTATAGCATAATTGGTAAGCGGGTTTAGCCACAGCACCAGCTTTGGTTTCAAATGTAAAATTTTGGTTTGCAATTTATGGCCTGTTTAAGGTAGCAAACCTGGTATTTTGACTTATTTCGGTTAAATTGACATCTAGAGATTACCGCCAGCATATTTTTTCAATTTTTTTTTTGACAAAAATTTTGCAAAAAAAGCATGGGTTAACCCCTTACCTGTTTTTTTAGCGAAAAAAAAAGTTGTCGCAAATCTTGGGGAATGGCATATAAACTGAAAGGTGGGTCCAAAACAATCCCCTACCTCAAGTTATAGCATAATTGGTAAGCGGGTTTAGCCACAGCACCAGCTTTGGTTTCAAATGTAAAATTTTGGTTTGCAATTTATGGCCTGTTTAAGGTAGCAAACCTGGTATTTTGACTTATTTCGCTTAAATTGACATCTAGAGATTACCGCCAGCATATTTTTTCAATTTTTTTTTTGACAAAAATTTTGCAAAAAAAGCATGGGTTAACCCCTTACCTGTTTTTTTAGCGAAAAAAAAAGTTGTCGCAAATCTTGGGGAATGGCATATAAACTGAAAGGTGGGTCCAAAACAATCCCCTACCTCAAGTTATAGCATAATTGGTAAGCGGGTTTAGCCACAGCACCAGCTTTGGTTTCAAATGTAAAATTTTGGTTTGCAATTTATGGCCTGTTTAAGGTAGCAAACCTGGTATTTTGACTTATTTCGCTTAAATTGACATCTAGAGATTACCGCCAGCATATTTTTTCAATTTTTTTTTTGACAAAAATTTTGCAAAAAAAGCATGGGTTAACCCCTTACCTGTTTTTTTAGCGAAAAAAAAAGTTGTCGCAAATCTTGGGGAATGGCATATAAACTGAAAGGTGGGTCCAAAACAATCCCCTACCTCAAGTTATAGCATAATTGGTAAGCGGGTTTAGCCACAGCACCAGCTTTGGTTTCAAATGTAAAATTTTGGTTTGCAATTTATGGCCTGTTTAAGGTAGCAAACCTGGTATTTTGACTTATTTCGCTTAAATTGACATCTAGAGATTACCGCCAGCATATTTTTTCAATTTTTTTTTTGACAAAAATTTTGCAAAAAAAGCATGGGTTAACCCCTTACCTGTTTTTTTAGCGAAAAAAAAAGTTGTCGCAAACCTTGGGGAATGGCATATAAACTGAAAGGTGGGTCCAAAACAATCCCCTACCTCAAGTTATAGCATAATTGGCAAGCGGGTTTAGCCACAGCACCAGCTTTGGTTTCAAATGTAAAATTTTGGTTTGCAATTTATGGCCTGTTTAAGGTAGCAAACCTGGTATTTTGACTTATTTCGCTTAAATTGACATCTAGAGATTACCGCCAGCATATTTTTTCAATTTTTTTTTTGACAAAAATTTTGCAAAAAAAGCATGGGTTAACCCCTTACCTGTTTTTTTAGCGAAAAAAAAGTTGTCGCAAATCTTGGGGAATGGCATATAAACTGAAAGGTGGGTCCAAAACAATCCCCTACCTCAAGTTATAGCATAATTGGTAAGCGGGTTTAGCCACAGCACCAGCTTTGGTTTCAAATGTAAAATTTTGGTTTGCAATTTATGGCCTGTTTAAGGTAGCAAACCTGGTATTTTGACTTATTTCGCTTAAATTGACATCTAGAGATTACCGCCAGCATATTTTTTCAATTTTTTTTTTGACAAAAATTTTGCAAAAAAAGCATGGGTTAACCCCTTACCTGTTTTTTTAGCGAAAAAAAAAGTTGTCGCAAATCTTGGGGAATGGCATATAAACTGAAAGGTGGGTCCAAAACAATCCCCTACCTCAAGTTATAGCATAATTGGTAAGCGGGTTTAGCCACAGCACCAGCTTTGGTTTCAAATGTAAAATTTTGGTTTGCAATTTATGGCCTGTTTAAGGTAGCAAACCTGGTATTTTGACTTATTTCGCTTAAATTGACATCTAGAGATTACCGCCAGCATATTTTTTCAATTTTTTTTTTGACAAAAATTTTGCAAAAAAAGCATGGGTTAACCCCTTACCTGTTTTTTTAGCGAAAAAAAAAGTTGTCGCAAATCTTGGGGAATGGCATATAAACTGAAAGGTGGGTCCAAAACAATCCCCTACCTCAAGTTATAGCATAATTGGTAAGCGGGTTTAGCCACAGCACCAGCTTTGGTTTCAAATGTAAAATTTTGGTTTGCAATTTATGGCCTGTTTAAGGTAGCAAACCTGGTATTTTGACTTATTTCGCTTAAATTGACATCTAGAGATTACCGCCAGCATATTTTTTCAATTTTTTTTTTGACAAAAATTTTGCAAAAAAAGCATGGGTTAACCCCTTACCTGTTTTTTTAGCGAAAAAAAAAGTTATCGCAAATCTTGGGGAATGGCATATAAACTGAAAGGTGGGTCCAAAACAATCCCCTACCTCAAGTTATAGCATAATTGGTAAGCGAGTTTAGCCACAGCACCAGCTTTGGTTTCAAATGTAAAATTTTTGGTTTGCAATTTATGGCCTGTTTAAGGTAGCAAACCTGGTATTTTGACTTATTTCGCTTAAATTGACATCTAGAGATTACCGCCAGCATATTTTTTCAATTTTTTTTTTGACAAAAATTTTGCAAAAAAAGCATGGGTTAACCCCTTACCTGTTTTTTTAGCGAAAAAAAAAGTTGTCGCAAATCTTGGGGAATGGCATATAAACTGAAAGGTGGGTCCAAAACAATCCCCTACCTCAAGTTATAGCATAATTGGTAAGCGAGTTTAGCCACAGCACCAGCTTTGGTTTCAAATGTAAAATTTTTGGTTTGCAATTTATGGCCTGTTTAAGGTAGCAAACCTGGTATTTTGACTTATTTCGCTTAAATTGACATCTAGAGATTACCGCCAGCATATTTTTTCAATTTTATTTTTGACAAAAATTTTGCAAAAAAAGCATGGGTTAACCCCTTACCTGTTTTTTTAGCGAAAAAAAAAGTTGTCGCAAATCTTGGGGAATGGCATATAAACTGAAAGGTGGGTCCAAAACAATCCCCTACCTCAAGTTATAGCATAATTGGTAAGCGGGTTTAGCCACAGCACCAGCTTTGGTTTCAAATGTAAAATTTTGGTTTGCAATTTATGGCCTGTTTAAGGTAGCAAACCTGGTATTTTGACTTATTTCGGTTAAATTGACATCTAGAGATTACCGCCAGCATATTTTTTCAATTTTTTTTTTGACAAAAATTTTGCAAAAAAAGCATGGGTTAACCCCTTACCTGTTTTTTTAGCGAAAAAAAAAGTTGTCGCAAATCTTGGGGAATGGCATATAAACTGAAAGGTGGGTCCAAAACAATCCCCTACCTCAAGTTATAGCATAATTGGTAAGCGGGTTTAGCCACAGCACCAGCTTTGGTTTCAAATGTAAAATTTTGGTTTGCAATTTATGGCCTGTTTAAGGTAGCAAACCTGGTATTTTGACTTATTTCGCTTAAATTGACATCTAGAGATTACCGCCAGCATATTTTTTCAATTTTTTTTTTGACAAAAATTTTGCAAAAAAAGCATGGGTTAACCCCTTACCTGTTTTTTTAGCGAAAAAAAAAGTTATCGCAAATCTTGGGGAATGGCATATAAACTGAAAGGTGGGTCCAAAACAATCCCCTACCTCAAGTTATAGCATAATTGGTAAGCGGGTTTAGCCACAGCACCAGCTTTGGTTTCAAATGTAAAATTTTGGTTTGCAATTTATGGCCTGTTTAAGGTAGCAAACCTGGTATTTTGACTTATTTCGCTTAAATTGACATCTAGAGATTACCGCCAGCATATTTTTTCAATTTTTTTTTTGACAAAAATTTTGCAAAAAAAGCATGGGTTAACCCCTTACCTGTTTTTTTAGCGAAAAAAAAAGTTATCGCAAATCTTGGGGAATGGCATATAAACTGAAAGGTGGGTCCAAAACAATCCCCTACCTCAAGTTATAGCATAATTGGTAAGCGGGTTTAGCCACAGCACCAGCTTTGGTTTCAAATGTAAAATTTTGGTTTGCAATTTATGGCCTGTTTAAGGTAGCAAACCTGGTATTTTGACTTATTTCGCTTAAATTGACATCTAGAGATTACCGCCAGCATATTTTTTCAATTTTTTTTTTGACAAAAATTTTGCAAAAAAAGCATGGGTTAACCCCTTACCTGTTTTTTTAGCGAAAAAAAAAGTTATCGCAAATCTTGGGGAATGGCATATAAACTGAAAGGTGGGTCCAAAACAATCCCCTACCTCAAGTTATAGCATAATTGGTAAGCGGGTTTAGCCACAGCACCAGCTTTGGTTTCAAATGTAAAATTTTGGTTTGCAATTTATGGCCTGTTTAAGGTAGCAAACCTGGTATTTTGACTTATTTCGCTTAAATTGACATCTAGAGATTACCGCCAGCATATTTTTTCAATTTTTTTTTTGACAAAAATTTTGCAAAAAAAGCATGGGTTAACCCCTTACCTGTTTTTTTAGCGAAAAAAAAAGTTGTCGCAAATCTTGGGGAATGGCATATAAACTGAAAGGTGGGTCCAAAACAATCCCCTACCTCAAGTTATAGCATAATTGGTAAGCGGGTTTAGCCACAGCACCAGCTTTGGTTTCAAATGTAAAATTTTGGTTTGCAATTTATGGCCTGTTTAAGGTAGCAAACCTGGTATTTTGACTTATTTCGCTTAAATTGACATCTAGAGATTACCGCCAGCATATTTTTTCAATTTTTTTTTTGACAAAATTTTGCAAAAAAAGCATGGGTTAACCACCTGTTTTTTTAGCGAAAAAAAAAGTTGTCGCAAATCTTGGGGAATGGCATATAAACTGAAAGGTGGGTCCAAAACAATCCCCAAAACAATCCGCTAAACCCGCTTACCAATTATGCTATAACTTGAGGTAGGGGATTGTTTCGGACCCACCTTTCAGTTTATATGCCATTCCCCAAGATTTGCGACAACTTTTTTTTTCGCTAAAAAAACAGGTAAGGGGTTAACCCATGCTTTTTTTGCAAAATTTTTGTCAAAAAAAAAATTGAAAAAATATGCTGGCGGTAATCTCTAGATGTCAATTTAAGCGAAATAAGTCAAAATACCAGGTTTGCTACCTTAAACAGGCCATAAATTGAAAACCAAAAATTTTACATTTGAAACCAAAGCTGGTGCTGTGGCTAAACCCGCTTACCAATTATGCTATAACTTGAGGTAGGGGATTGTTTTGGACCCACCTTTCAGTTTATATGCCATTCCCTAACTAATAACTAATCAGTGATCGAACTCAGAAAGAGATTGAGAATTGCGTTTATCGAATTGTGAGTTAGGCCAATTCGATGTAAGGTTGGAAAAACGTAACAATATCGTTAACATCTTTAATAGTAATGTGTTACTATTCGCAGATGATCTTAAAATATTCTCATCCGTTGAGTCATTAAATGACTGTATCAAACTGCAAGTAGATCTTAATAATCTTAAAACCTGGTGTTTGCTGAATGATATGCATTTAAACATTGAGAAATGTTTTTGTCTTAAAATTAAACCTCGTTATTTTCATGAAAATTTTCATATATAATATCACGAGTCGTCAAATAATAGTCGATTATTTTCATAATCATTATTACGAATGTCATTTGAGGTTAACCTAAATTTTTAACCTCAAATGGCATGAGTGGTAATGTTGAAAAATAATCGACTAATAATTTGGTGACGAGTTGTATTTAGCAGACAATTTAACGAACAGAAATAGTAACATTATTTCATACAACATAATGATACATAGTAAAATATTATTTCATCTTAGTAGGTGCATAAATGTTATAAATTTGTAATTTATTTTTGACAAATAAACATAAACATGCAATCATTTATGAATGAAAACGGACATTTTTACTATTTGCAAATTGCATTTTCACATAATTTTGTATGTGAATTTTTGTTTTAAATTAATATATTAAGTAGGCGGAAAATATTCGCTGTTCCTTTCTACCAGAAAAAAATAATCGAAACAAATCGTTTTGATTTGCTAAAAAATAGTAAATGAAGCGTTTTTATTGGACCTTATTGAAACTTTATTTAGAGAGTTGAATTGTCAGTACAATATTAACAATATCCAATTGAAAGAATCCAGTTTAGTAAAGGATCTTTGAATAATAGTGGACAATGAATTCAAGTTTAATTTTCATATTCACACTATAACCAACAAGGGATTCCTTATACGTGTCTCTAAAAAATTTACTTGCATAAAATCTCACTTTTCCATTTTTAATGGAATTGTCCTCAGTATATTAGAATACATGTCACCGGTTTGGAATCCTCAGTACCGTTGTCATGCTTATACCTTAGAACGAGTCCAAAAGAAGTTCACTAGATATTTGAATTCCAAAATGAAAGTATTTCCTTACGAACCCTACGAGGTAAGACTTTTAAGATATAATCTTAATTCGTTAGAAAACAGGAGAAGAGTAACTGATGAGCTATAACTTTATTTAAACTTGTTAATACATTTATTGAGTCTAGATTAACTGATTTACTGTTTAATAGCATCAACACTAGGACGAGAAATAACCTAAGAAACCCCTTGTGCTTCAATATTGATACATATTCAAACAATTATCGTAACCACTCACCATTTGTTAGATTTAAATTATTTCATAACACTTTCTTCAATACTGTTAGTCTATTTAATTATGCTTTCTTTTCTAATGTTTTTTGTGTGAGTTTCTAATTAGATTTGTGTCAGAATCATGTGGTCTTTTACAAGAAATTTTATGAACATTTCGCATGTGGTTGATCATTGCAGACGTAGAACCCTAAGAATTGTTCCCGCATCTGATTCACTTTTCTTACATTTAGCTCTATTGTTGGCATTGTTCGTAGATGAAATTTTTGTAAAATATTCCTAAACTGCTGTTGCAATTTCAACTGCGAATAGTGTGAAGTGTAAAAGTAAATTATTTAATATTTTTTCGTTATTACTAACAACAGTTCATTAATAACCTATTATTTTTACAGTATATTACTTATACTTATATTATTAGTCAACCCAATCAACAAATTCAATTTAGCGATCAACAAAGTTATTTTTTTTGTTGATTTTGTCTTTGGCTCAATATGAAACGAAATGAAGATTACAAATGAATTACTACTTTGATTCAAAATTGAATTAGTTGTTATAGCTTAACCCTTATACCAATTACTGCTAGCATCCTCTTTGAATCAGTAGACAACACATAAATTAAATTTAGACAGAAAATATAGAAAAAAAATTTTCGATGACAATTAAAATTTAAAATTTGTTGAAAACCGTAAACCGCGATTTTTAGCAGCGGTTTACGGTTACAATTTGATAAGCAGGAAACCGCGGTTTCGGTTCTCGGTTAACCGAACCGTGCAAACTCTAGTATTGACAGTTCAATGCGAATTTCGATTGGGCAAATAAAATACTACTAATATGTTGGGTGAAAAATATATATAAACGAAAAGTTTGAAAAAAATTTAATTACTTCTTTTTCATTTTTTTTTTTTTCAATTTAGGGGTAGTTTTCATCCCCTAACTAAAATTACTGTGAAAAAATTTTTTAATACTTTATTAAAAAATAAAAAGTAAAAAAAATACTTTCATATCATTTTTTTTTTAATTTTTTATTATTTCGGGGGTAGTTCTAACCCCTTTTTATTAGCCCCCTTGACCCAATTTTGGCATATAATTAAATAAATTTAAATATATTCTTCTTAAATATTCTTGAAAATTGCATTTATTTATGATCTTAGCTTTACGTCCACAAAATAGCAAAAAATACCCTAAAAAGGGGTAGTTTTTGCAGTTTTGAGGGTGTTCTGGGAAAATCCGACATTAAAATCATAATCAGCGACCTAAAAAACCCCCCTACCTATTTTTATGAAAATTCATTAACTTTCTCCCAAGATCTTAAATATTTTTTTATTTTTGGGCAAAAATCAAAAAATCGGCCACTTTCGGGCCAAGTCCGGAAACTAGAAGTTGTTAAAAGTACTTCTGCACACCTTTCTTGACGAATTAAAAAAAGTTTTAAGTTGATCTGAGACTATTGTCAACTAGTTAATGATTTTACAAAAAAAATTACTTCCTTTCTTGTATTATATTTAGTTTTAAAGTAATCAATTTATGTTTGTTTTTCAATTAAATTTTTTATATTTGGCCTTCATTTAATTGGAATTTATTCTGTTTGTTGGTCTATCTATAATTTGAAAATGAATCGATTAAAAATAAATAAATAAACAGAAATTCGGTGGCTTGCCGGTTCACCTCTAAAATGAACATCTTGGAGACCTGGTGTACTGGATCGTAGGAAAACCGGTTCGACTAGCAAGCTTATCCTACCCTATCCTTTGATAGGCTGTTATCACTATTCTTCAGAACTCTCAATGCTGTGCGTAAGAGTAAAGATCTTAGATTTTTTAAAGTCGGCGCCGATTTAATACAAAGTGATGCTATCTCGCCTATACTTTTTAACCTAGTCTTGGTATATATATATATATATATATATATATGACGTCAAAAGAATATCTTATCCTTGGTGGAAGTCACTTGAGAGTGGTGGAAACTCAAGTTATAAAAGACATTGATTAAACCAGTGTTGATATTGATTAGACCGATCAAAGTGGACACTTATACAAACTGACGAATTACGGTTATCTATTTTTGAGCAAAAGATCCTGCGGCTCAATGTTTGGTCCACTTAAGACAGACTCTGAAGAGTAAAGGGCCCGTTATGAATCAAAACCTTAAAAAAAATCGATTGTCATGATAGTTATACCATTGCGAATGACGCGCAATGAATATTCGAAGCTGGTGAGCTCATTACGTTCCTATAGGTTATGGAGTATAAACATTAAACACCAAAAAAACGAAATTATTATTAGTGGGCTATCATCTTCAAAACTATGGAAGTTATAGACAGGATTATTCGAAGCCGACCCAAAGTGGCTTCGTCTGCTCTAGAATTTTACATTTCTCGATGTTTTTTGTGAGTTAAGAGATTTGATACTGTAGTTTTTCATGTAGGAAGCAATTCGGTTGTCAATGTTTGATGAAAGCTTTTTAATAACTTCTGAAGAACAAGAACTACCTCTAATATCTGCTAACGTAACATTTGTAAGCCTAATATAGAATTTAACCACTATATACATTTCTAAATTATACAGTAATACCTTTGGAGAAAGAGTATTTTTTGTAATCACTAAACTAAAATAGATTTTTAATATTTAAATCTAAAATTGAATTTAATTGCATTTTTTAACCAAAGTTAATAATATTGACATTTTTAGTTTATTTACAATGTAATTTTACATGGGCGTGTATCATACAATATTTTTTTTTATTATTTATACATTTTTATTAGGTCATGAAATTTTTTGTTGGAATTGAAATTACTCAAGCAAGATACTTACACTTTAGTTTTAGAGCGAGAAAAAGTGCGCTTTTATGCTTGGTATATATTTTGCTCAACCTAGAAAAATGAATATATTTGATACTTTCGTATTCAAGCACAGATTTTCGTATCCGTACCGATATTTATACATAAAGCGGCAAGGAACAATCTTGCCTACTTCCGTAGCAAGTCTTAAACTTTCCTTTCCATTGAGCCTTATGCATAAAATACGAAAGTTTTCTTCCCCATTTTTTTGATAACTTTTTTCATGATGGAATTCAATTTTGAGATTAGTTAGATCATTAGTTCACCAGTTTGTTCCCATTCGTTCACAAGCAATTTATTTTTCGTGGGATTGCATCTTTACAAGCTTTGATTATATTTTCTATACGGTCAGCGTTTATCGTTTCGCATTCTGCAGAACTACTTATTTTTTCGGTTTCTATTTTAATAGGTTTATCTTCTATTCTTGACCATAACCAAACAGAGAGTGTAAGAAATTATAATAACAAACAGTTAGAGGTTGTAGTTGAGATTTCTGAGATATTTTTAATAAAGACAACCTACCTTTTGCGTAAAACTGGATACAGATTATGGTATATTATGCATTTAATTTAATTAACTTACCTTAATGATTGGTTACTACTTACATGTGAAACTTATGTGGTTTGTAAAACTATTAATTTATGATATGATGTTATCCAAACATGACTTCAACTTATGAAACATAATAAATTACATATTTTCTTTCGCATGTTTTTATTTTTTGTCACATATTCTGTGGCTATTATATTTTGATCACAGTAATTTTAAATAAACAAAAATAATTTAAGTATTTTCTTTTGGCACTTAGTGAAAAGAATTAATATAAAAATTATGTATAAAAAAATTAAATTAGTTCAAAATCATTTTCTGAACTCACTTCTCTCCTTGTAAAACCGTCACGTTAGTTTAAAAAAAGAGCGCAAATACTATTTTCAAGGATTACTACACCAAGTACGGACACAGCATCTTTTACAAAATCATAAAAAACCTAAACTATTACAATATTTAGAAACAAACTACCGCTCTCCACCTACTCGTTTGCTTAAAAACAATCTTAATAATAATAATAACAAAAGCAAATCTTGCAAAATTTTTTGATTCATTACCTTATACAAAATAAATTTTATTTTTTAATACTTTTAAATTTTTTGTTAAAAAATAAAGATTAGTGATGAAATAGGTAAACCTGACAGAGCGCTATAATCATATCCGCTCATAATTTTAAAGATTTATAAAACAAAAGTTTAATCCTTCATTTTTAATGGCAATCACGGAATAAATGCTTATAACTACAATTAGTTTGTTTACAGTATTAAAAAATATATTTTTAGAAAAATTGTTTCTTTACTAATTGAGTTTTTTGAAATATACAACTGAGTTTAATCTGTTGATGATATTTTAAGGTAAATTGATAGAAAAAAAAAATAAGAAAACAAAATAAAGTATGTATGCATTTGTCTGTAAGTATTAATATTAAAAATTAAAAAAAAAAAGGATCCAAACATAGTATAACTGATCTCAAACTTTTTTTTTGGAATAACTTACTTTAAAAAATGTGTTATTGGTTTGCGATAAATCAATCAAACAAAATTAAATTAATTTCATTCTAACTTCCAAAACCAATAAAACCCATTCAACATGAAAAACCCAAACTACTAGCCACTGGCTGTTGCTGGGGGACTGCGCATATCGATGATTTCAGTTGATTGACGTAAACGTCTCTGCATCAATAAACTTTCACTTGGTGGAGATAAGCCAACACCAATGGTTTCTTCATTATTATCCAAAATATTAATTTGTCGGCTTCCACTGGCCATGGAACACAAAGCATTTTCATTATTTACTGATTTTCCACAGTCTGTGCTTCCTTTATAAATACATTCTTTGCGCCAATTGCTTACTTCAGTTTTCCCGGATCGGTTTGAATATGCAAAATTGTCAGAATCATACATTTTTTTCTTATCTATACAGTTTGTACTTCGGGTGTTATAAAAATGATTTAACTGATTGTTATCTCGATAAATTTTATTACTATTATGGTGGAACACTCCACCACCATTACGGTTTTGAGTCTTAGGTTCATTTGCTGCAATTATTTTTTCGTTTGCATTACTATTAATGTAACGCCAATTTTCTTCGGGTTTCAATACAAAATTTTTAGAACTATATAACAAATTTTCTTTATATTTGGCTTCAGAATTTGTAGAAATATTAATTTTAGAGTTATATTTTGGGGTGTTTTGTTCCACAGCTTTAACAATTTCTGGTAGTTTTTCTTTCAACTCTTTTATGCTTTCCAAACATGAATTATTTAACACAGTATCTAGAGAACGATTACTCTTAAATTGCTTTGAATTTTTATTGGTATGATTGTTATCGTCATTTTTTTCAGAATGTTGTTTTGGAACGTTGTTTGTTGTTGATGGTTGGTAAATATTTGGACGTTCAACTGTCATATAATCATAACGCATTGAAAAATGTTGAAGAATAACACGCTTGACAGCCATTGCCGATTCGGCAAATTGTGATAATTCTCGTGCTGATTGATTTCTATAGAAAAAATAAAGGAAGATATAATTTTTTTAAATATTTTTCATTTATTTGTAAATTTACCGGCGTATAACTCCTGGTGTTGCCAAGGATCTGCTGTTTCGTTTTTCAACTACTATCCCATCAACAGTATCCTCTTCATCAGCTAATTTAAGCCATGGATGCTGAAGCACTGCTCCTGCGCTTAATCTTTTGGGAGCTTCTTTAACTAAAAGCCCACGAATTAAATCTTTTGCTTCAATACTAACATTAATCCACTCCCTTTCTGGAAAATTAAATCGACCTAAAATGATTATGTTAGTAAAATCACAACAAATAATTTAAATTTCCAAAATTACCTTCCTGTATCGATTCGAACAGCAATTCTTGACAAATACGGCAGTTTTCTCCTCGATTCCAACCACAGTCCTCTTCACAATTGCCAGAAAACGGAGGATACCCACATAATAGTATATAAACTATTACACCAAGCGACCATAAATCGCAACGCTTGTCATAATAATTGGCCTCACCAACAAATAATTCTACCACTTCGGGAGCCATAAACTCTGCACTTCCTACCTAGAAACGAAATGTATAATCAAATTAGAATAATATAGATTGAATTAAACTTATTTAATAGTTAAACATGTCGAAATAATTTTGGCTGCAATAAAAAATGTGTGAGTATGGTTTGCAAGTTGTTTTGTTAGCCGCGGTTTTCAGTTTTTCAAAAATGAAACTGAGCAGGGTTCACAATTTTATTTTATTCGAGTGCGCATTTCATTCCCCAAAAAAAATAATATTATTACGTTTTCTCTATGTTTTATTGCCCCGATTAACTCCGACCCTACTTCATCAAAAAATTTTAATAGTATATTAAGAAACTAGTTTCATAATCGACGTTTTTATCGCACGCAATCTGTTTAGAAAACGACCCGCGCAGCGGGGAGTTTTCTAAAGGATAAGTGCGATAAAACGTCTTATGAAACGAGTTTTTTATACTATTTTTTCTATTTTGCATTTTTGGTCTTGAAATTTTAAAAAAATTATTATGTTTTAATGTTTTAAGGAAAATTTCTAAAAATTTCAATTCAAAATAGTAAGCTCTGCGTTTCATCATATTTCTATATATTTTTTTGTCGCAAAACTAGCTTTCATAAAATGTGTATTTTATTTATTGAAATTTTGTTATTATTACTAATTATTTGAATTAATAAAATATTTAACACTAATTTAGATTATTTTTTAATAATAAGATTAATTAATAAGAATAATTTTATTTATATAATTATTCGTTTTAACTTTCACTGACGTTTGTATGACCCATGTGACCAACCTTGAAAAACAAAACTTTGCGTATCTTAATGAAGGCCATTTCGATACGCATTTGGGTATCGAAATGACTTTATTTTAGACGCAAAATAGAAAAACTATATTTGGAATGATAGAAGAATGAGTAGGCTCTTAATGAAAAATATAGAAAAGTAGCAAATACTCATAACTATATTTATTAAAGGGGTGGGAATATTAAGGGGTAAAAACATCGGTTAAAACCAGGTCAAGTGGGGTATCATTTGAAAGAGCACTTGATTTTAAAAACTTTGCCATTTTTTTAGAAGTTTGCAATGCATAGTTTTTGAATTATGTATTGTCAAAAAAGTGACACAAAAAGTTGGTCCCCCCTTGGATTTCGAGCTTAATTGACAGAAAAATTTGAAAAAATTTACAGAGATAGGAAGTTTGATAAACTCTGAACGAAGGTTATAGCGAAATCTCAAATAATTATATTTTTGTTCTTTTAAGGTATTGGGGTGGGGAATGGTGAAAAAGAAAACATTTTTGACCCAAACGAGTACGTTATTTGAAAGAGCATCTAATTTAAGAAACATTGCATTTTTTTTAGACTTTTGCGATGCACAGTTTGAGTCATTGTCAAAAAAGTGCAAATTTCAGAACGCGGCCCTTTCCCCTACGAGACTGATTGACAGGAAAAATTAAAAAAAATTCAGAGACAGGAAGTTCGCTATATTTTGAACGAAAATTATAGCGAAGTCTTCTCAAATAATTATATTTTTGTTCTTTTAAGTTATTGGGGTGGGGAATGATAAAAAAAAAAAAAAAACATTTTTGACCCAAACGAGTGGGGTGTCATGAAAGAGCATCTAATTTAAGAAACATTGCCACTTTTTTTAGAATTTTGCGATGCACAGTTTTTGAGTAAAAATTGAAAAAATTCATAGACAGGAAGTTTGCTATATTTTGAACGAAAATCATAGCGAACTCTCAAATAATTATATTTCTGTATGTTTAGGGGATAGATGTAGGTAGGGAGGGTAAAAATCTTTTTTGACCCAAGCGAGTGGGGCGTCATTTGAAAGAGCACCTAATTTAAGAAACAATGCATTTTTTTTAGAATTTCGCTGTTCACAGTTTTCGAGTTATTGTCAAAAAATTTCTTTCAAACCGTTCCTCCTACGTTTTGACACTGATTGACAGAAAAATTTGGAAAAATGCACATAGACCAGAAGTTTGGTAAACTTTTAATGACAATTATAGAGTCTCAAATAATTTCATTTCTGTGTTTTTAGGGGATGGGAATGGGGAGGAAGAAAAATATCTTTTTTGACCCAAATGAGTCGGGTGTCATTTGAAAGGGCACGTAATTTAACAAACAATTCAATTTTTTTTAGAATTTTGCGATGCACAGTTTTTTAGTTATTGTTAAAAAAAGTGCTATTTTAAGTATATGTATACCACAACCACCCTAAATTTCGACGATGATTAATAGAAAAAATATTTCCAATTTAAACCATTTAAAAGCTGGTTAAATCTTTCTTTAGTTAACATAAACAACTATGGATAATAAGATTTAACCTCAAGTAACATTTTTTGTGTCATTTTTTTATCAATGTAGATGTGATTGACATTTACTATTGACGTCTACGATTAAAAATTTATTATCAATACATAATATCTTTATTTATTATAAGCTTTTAGTGCAATGAAATAATTTGAAATTCTCAGCTAAAGCGAAAATAAGTTTACTAGATTTACATTTTTGTAGTCTCTTAGTAATAAGATAAAGATGCTTTAGACTTGATAAATAACCTGTTTAATAAAAGGTCGCTTTTTGACGACCACCATTATTGACACGTAAACAAGGAGGAACTATGACATTTATTACTATAATTAGTAAACTTACAAGAAATATTTATACCTCAAATACTGAAGTCGTGTCATATCAGGCGACATGACTATAGTCACGTCGCATAAATTTGGTATTCTTAAGTCTATAAAAAGTCATGACTGAAACTAAAAATTGTGAAACGGAAAAATCAAAAACTAAAATCTACTTACATTTTACTTCCTTCAATTTCACAACATAAATTATACATAAAATATACCACAGAAGTTTATCAATTTTTAATGTTAATAATTAGTAATTACCAACGTTTCAAAAAATCGTCATATGAAAAATTGAGCCGACCATTATGTCATTTAAAGTGACAATGACTTGAGACGTAAAAAAACGACTAAAACAATACACAAAATTTATGCGATGTGACTTTAGTAATTTAAAGTGATATGACATGACTTCGAAGCTGGTTTCGATTGTTGTGAGCTCAGCAAGTAAACTCAAGTAACTAAGATGGTAATTTTAATTTTTCCAATTAGAAAGTATATTTGGGTTTCAATATCTTTCTCAATTACTACAAAATAACCAAGTTTCTTTTAGGATTCGTACCTTCATTTATCAGTACCAATGATTTGAAACCTTTAGTAGTATACACGATAAGAATTACGCCACAAATATGATGATTCTTTCGTAGTTGAAACTTCATCATCCGTTATTTTACTTTAAGTTGAGTTTTTCATACATAACAATGACAAATCTTAAAATTTGTAAGAAAATTCAGTGATGACACCAAAAGATCCCTTCCAACATCGGGGTCAGCATGGAGAGGAGCATGGAACATCCGTAAACATTTCCTTGATTAAATTAGGTATTTGGGTGGTTCGTAATCTTGGATTTGGCAGTATTCAAGATCTTTTGCTGAGTTCTAGCCAAACCGATTTATCCATCGTTAAAATCTAAATATGGCTAACAACTTTTTCCCATCCTTGTTTACTAAATCTGTCACCGGTTTAAGGATTCGAATCGATGAAGTTGTTAATATTTAAGATCGTATGCCTTTATATAAAAAAAAAATTATTCATATAAATTGATCCAAGTTACCCAGACAGTAAGTGTGTAACAGTTTGTGTTTTTAGATATTTAAATCGAGAAGTAAATCACCAACTCCAAATGAGCCAAATCCAAATAAGTCAAAAGTCAACAAATCTGGCATTCCAGCAAACATAACAACACCAGGTGATATCAATGGGTATCTAACACTGGTATATTTGATTAATTTATTAATCACCGTTAGCGTAAAAAAATATAGGAAATTATGACTAGGGACTGTTACAAATATTTATTTATTTATTTATAATATGTACCGTATTTGTCGACAACTCTGAAACGAAAATCAATTTTTTGATTTTTCGAACATTTTTTATAAAGATTCATATAATATATTAATATAACATAACAAAAAATCGGTTATTTCAATTTGGGCATTATCATAATATTTTTGTGCGATATGTTAAAGGAAAACTACTGAAGCAGATAATGATATCGAAAATTCAATGATTGCGTGTATATGGTAATTTAACAAATTAAACTGATTAAAACCTATCAAATGATTTTAAATTGCTATCGTAATAAGAAACATGATTTCAACTAGACTATATTGTATGGCTTTGTGATATTTTAATACCGGTTTTTCCTTCAAAGACTTGATTAAGACAAACAATCCTAATCAACATTGTCACCTACATAAAAACATATTAATATGTAATTCAATTATAAATCTTTACATACCGGTGTTAAAAGTTGTGGCGTTGCCTGTGGTGAGGATAAGCTTGTGGTAAACTTAATACCAGATCCTAAATCAAAATCACAAATTTTAATCGGACATAATTTTTCAGGCGAAACACATAAAATATTTTCCGGTTTTAAATCACGATGCGCAATTCCTTTCTTATGCAAAAAATCCAAACCTGATGCGATTTCTCGTATTATACGAGCCGCTTCATTTTCAGAAAAACAAACACGTTCTTGAATTCGTGTTAACAACGGACCCCCAATAATCTAAAAAAAAAAAAAAAAAAGTAAGTTTAAATTTATTTTCTTCTAAATATCAATATCATCACTGATAATGCAATTACGGTTGGATTTTAAAAATTTACCGAATTCTATGTTATTCTAACTGGTTAATTGATTAAATTTTAACGTGTTAAAGCTATTTGCAAGAAATATTTCATTTGGTGATTTGATCAATTACGTTAGGGACACCGAATTTATTTACTTTTTAATAATTTTTGAAAAGGTTGAGTTCATACGAATTTTTAAATAATCTTTACTTGAAATGATGTTAGCGCTTCTTTGTCAAAACGAACTTGCCGCGGTTATCAACAAATAGACTTCGAAGCTACTAAATTCAAAATATGGTTAAGTTAATAATAATATCTTTAAACAAACCTTTTCAAAAACTAAATAAAATTTATCTTCATCTTCAAAAAACTCTATTAGTTGTAATATACTGGGATGTCCCTGGCAATGATGAAAAGTTTCCACCTCACGAAATACTCTTGCTCTTGCATGTCCAGGAATTTTATCAATAATTTTAACTGCAAATTCTATATCTGTGTAAACATTTACACAAGTTTGAACTGATGCATATGCCCCTTCCCCTAATACTTCTCCAGTTAATTTATATAACTCTTGAAATGTCGATGACTGCATTGACGAACTTGTCCTTTTCTTTCGCCGTCGTTTACGTTTCATTTCCTCTTTATGTCGATTAAAATCTGCTTGTCGTTCAGTCTCAGACATAATATGCACATCGTTAGACTCATTTCCAGATATTTCCTCGCTACTATAGCGAGTTACACCGGTAAGCGAGTCTGTGAAGTGTAGTAAGATTATATTAAAAATAAATATACACAAAATAATTCAAAAGTACAATAAATATTCAACATTCATACTTAATAATTTGTTACACATAAGGTTGCCAGATGTCATACGTGAGGGTGAGACTTTCTCTACTTTAAAGCAAGCATATTATCCTACGTCCAATTTTATAAAATTATAAAAAAATATTCCTACTATTCAATCTTAAAAGAAATGTCTTCTAGTATCCTACTTTAAATCATCATGATACATAATGTTTTGAGCAGTGTGATGAAAATTTAAATATTAATATTAAGAACATAATATGTGATATTAACTCGCTTTTAGTATTTTACCTATAGTTGGACCTATTCATACCAATATTCGCGGCCTGGATTTATACATATGTCTATTTTAGCTGCCCAGTCAGCTAAAATAGACCAGTTTGCTCGGCCAGCTAAATTAGACCAGCTTGCCCAGCTAAAAAAAAAGCCAGCTTGCTTGACCGGCTAAAATAAGCCAACTTGCTTGACCGGCTAAAATAAGCCGGCTTGTCTGACCAGCGAAAATAAGCCAGCTTACCTGACCAGCGAAAATAAGTCAGCTTGCCTAACTGGCTAAAATAAGCCAGCTTTCCTGACCGGCTAAAATAGCCCAGCTTGACTGGTCGGTTAAAACAAGTCAGCTTGGCTCACTGGCTAAAATAAGCCTATCCTAACCGGCAAAATAATACTGTCTGTTTGTATCGTTGGTGTTGTTCAAATGTCAGCTCATGAGTTTGATTACATCAAGCTACAAAAAAAAGCTTAACCCTCTGCCCTTTTCCTACCTATGAAAAGTACTCACTTATCAATATCTTAATCTAAAAATAATATATAATATACCATACATTTTAATATGGTCAAAAATGTAAAATTCAACCATTCAAAAAACAAATGTTCTACGACGCATTTAAATTTCATAAAATAAACTCACTCTCAAGAGAGAATTTTAGATTTTTTGTATTTTGCTTGAAACTACGCGGAGTTAATGGAATAATCCTATAAGATTATTTTATGTTCTAACATTTTTATTCGGTTTGTACTGAAAGTATCTGCAAAAATATGCTAACCCTAAAAACGCATATTAGAATGACCTTCAAAAGTATAAATAAACATGTTTACACTGATAACGATATTTGTTTTTCAAATAAAGGAGGTTTGTCTTTATGTAAAATAAAAATTAAAGATTTGTAAATACTCAAAATACAATGTCTTTCGGAAAAACAATCTTCCATGACATTCAGAATGATGCATCTATTTGTTTTAAACCGAAAGGATTATAGCGTCGTTTATTTAATAACCCTTTCATAGTACACTGCAAATATTTATAGTGCTATCTTTAATCAAAATATTAATCTTTAGACATTTTTCAATTTAAAACTATTTTTCATCTAACAAAAATCAATGAACTATTCTATAAAGTTGGATGGTCTGATTTTCCAATACAACTATATTTTTTTTATTTTCCAATGAATTCTTTTGTTTTAAGTAAAAATATCACATATTTTTCGGAAAGTAGCATGCATGACATTTTACGCCATCTTTAATAGTACATATATATATATAGATTGCACTAATACTCAATACATTCGATTTATAAATAAATAAAAATTGAACACATACACTCAAATTTACGCACGTAATCACTTTACCAAAACCATAAAATAGGTCCTGATGTTTTCATTTCAATCTTTATTTACTTAAACTTATGGAAACTTTCTAAAAAGTTCCAAGATTATTATCAAAACTTACCAGAATTAGCGTCAGGCGGATTTTCTTCCAATATACGTTCCACCATTGTTGTTTTTTGATGAAACTTGTTTTTTTTTTTCAATTGCTGAGTTGGACTAAAAATCGTAATTTTTATTAAAACGTAGTATTTACCCCATAAATAACGTAGAATGATTTCTTTAAATTTTGAAAATGTAAGCGGATAATTTTTCAGGAATATTTGGTAAAATTATCCACACTATGTATAAAAAAAAAAATAAACACCGAATTCCAAATACACAAAGGATTTCTAAACTTTGATGTTAAAAATAACGCTAAAATAGCGGACAAAGGCCGTTTTATTTACATTAACTTAGCTACCGCTCCATTTTAAACTTAACCCATTCAGTGATTTAATTCCTACTACATTTATAGAGGAAATTGAATAAAATTCTACCTAAAATTTTCATAATCGTGAGTCTTCGTGTATACATTTTTTAATAAAAACACGCCACTCGGTTGTTCGTTTTTTTATGTGGTAGTGTGGTAGTGTTTTCAGTTTGAAAACCAATAAAATTTTCGACATAGATGAAGTGATATAAATTATGCTCTATATTTTTAACTGCGCAATATTGTCGCCACGTGTTTTTCTATCAACATATTGATATTTCCATAAATATTCCAGAGCTTCTTCAAAATCTGAGTTTTCGATGACAAAATTCTATACCAGAAGTATTTCTTGAGATTTTCAAATCATAGTTTTTGTTTTTCAGTTTAGCGTCATAACGATGTAAAAAATAAACATTTTGTTTCAACCCCTTTATTGTCCAAATTTAGGGTTCTTTCAGTAAAAATGGAAAGGGAGTTGAATTTAGAGAAAATAAACATTAAATTTAATACCAAACCTTTATTCATTTGTTGCTTTTTATCCAAGTCAATTCGATTGAATAAAATAAAAATAAAATAACAAACATGCGTAGTAGAAAAGAAAAATGTAAACACATTCACGAAGTGTATAATTATGCAGGACTGTTTTTTTCAGTCGGATTAAAAATTATGATGCAATCATGAATAATGCGATAAAAATATTCGACTTTTAATAAAGATAACCCAACCGGTCGGTAGATAACTCGAAAATTTTCTGATTAATCTTCACTGTATTAAAAAACAGTCCATTTTATAAACAAACATTATTTTGTATTATTTAATTTAGAGTGTATTCTTTTCGGCTGTACCGAACAAGTTTCTCCACCGAATTATTGAATTTTGTATTCTTTTGGAATGAATTTCAATACAAAAAAAATAATTGGGTGTTGGTGGAACTGTACTGAAATTTGTTCCGTACAGCCGAAAAGAATACACTATTAGTTTTTTATTTATTCAATACTTTGCTTGTTTTTTTGTGAATTTGTCATTCAGATCAAAGTTATTTACGGAATGGAAACAATGTAAATAATTTCAATAGATTGTTATTGTTTAAATTTTTAATGGAATTTTACGCGTATATTAAACTATCAAATATATTGTTCAAATAAAAAAATTTGACATGAAATTGGATAGTGTAATACTTATAAAATAAACTTCGCTATTTTCTTGGTCAAAAATAGTCTCTTCATGCAATTTGGATGATAATTTTTTTTACTTCTAACGGGAATAGCGAGAAACGATGTATTTTAATAATCGATACAATTTAGAGTATTTTTCAATTTTATATTGATTTTTGTTAATTAAAATGAAGATGAAAGAAAAATTAAAATTAAAATAAATAAATAAATTTAAATTAATTTCTTTTAATTTTTGCTCTTTTATTTTTATTCAAACTTTATAAAAAGCAAATATATATATTTGTTTATAGGTTTTCTATACTATTTAACAGTTCTAATTCAAATTTGAACCACTAGATTTTCCAAAATATTGGATGGCATATTTGACAGTGTAATATGCTTTTTCGCACTCATCAAATAAGAAAAAAAAATACTTAACTGAAACAATTGGATAGAAAATATTTGTCCAACATTTTGGAGCTAAAGTATGCTACAGACCTACAATTAAATTGTACAATAAAACGTTGTGACGTCTTACGAAATAAAACTTAGGGGATTTTTACGACACCAACAATATTTTCTTCAGTTTTTTAATTAAAGAAAGATTTCGTGGTTATTCAGTTTTTTTAAAAACTGAAGAAAATATTGTAGGTGTAAAAATCCCCTAAATTTTATTTCGTTATGACGTCACAATGTTTTATTGTACAATTGTAGGTCTGTAGCATGTTGTTTAAATTATGAAGAAAAGGTCTGTTGTTAGAAAAAGATATCATCATTTATATTTTATTATTTTCACAAATGGCTTGAGCGAGGAGACGTAAAAATTTATGTGAATAAATATTTGTGAGATAAATAAAAATAATAGTTATTTGTTTAACTAGGCAGCAAAGTAGTAGATTGACTGCCGCGGCTGATAGTTCATAGCCGAGCGAGCGAGGCTAGGAATTCAGCCAAGGCAGTCAATCTACCTTGCTGCCGAGTTGAACATATAATTTTTTCTCCGATTAATTACAATGATATGTAATTTAATAATTATTACTTTAAAAATAAAGCAACATTTTAAAAATGAAAACAAAAATCGATTAAAAAAATTTTTTTTTAATCGCAATATCTGTTTATTTCTATGAAGTCTAATTATTTTGCTGCCTAGGCAGCAAAGTACTTGCTTTGCTGCCTAGGCAGGAAAAGTGCCACTTTGCTGACTGAAATAAGTATGCAAAATTTATATTTCCTGTCTATCGGAGAAAAAATAATTTTACGGCGAAAATATTTGCGGCGCACGCGTTCACCGCAAATATTTTTAGGTGTAGACCCGGTATGTTTGCACTTAAGCTGGGCATTCACATAAGGCTTGAAACCACATACAACAGAAACAGAATTCCATACAAATTTTACAGAAACCGAATTTTTATCTGTCAAATTTGTATGAAATTCTGTTTCTGTTTCTGTTGTATGTGAATGCCCGGCTTAACTGGCAAGTAACTATCATCGTGTGAACAGGTACATGCGAGTACAGCTACTCTCCAATTTTTTTGAGGCGAGTTACTGTCTACTGGCACGCTAGTAGCTCGCATCGTGTAAACTAGGCTTTATGTATGATATTTTGATTTACAAACCTGTACACAAACGCTATCACGTTTTTCTTAAAGACAACTGATTGAGGATGCAGTTTGCTAAATAAATATTAGAGAAAAAACTTCTTTGATGATAATATTATTCCTCATTATATTGTAACTGGAAACAAAATTCGAATTTCGAAACTAAACACTCTCTTACTTCTATGCGTGTTACAGCCCAAAAGATGTACATAACTTTACAACGCCAATTATTCAGTTTCGTTGCTCCTTATAATACTCATATAGCAAACGCAAACGTACAAATTAAATGAAAAACATTATACAGAAACGTCTTACAAATCAATTTATTTTAAAAACTTACGTACGAATTGATATCCTTAAAGTATAATGGTTATCCTCTTCTCTTGAATTTTCCAATACTTACTTAGTCTTAGTTGTTGTTGTAGCGACGAGATGCGGTGCTATTCTGCCGGCTCCAAGTCCAGATTGAGGAACTCTGTTTCTGCCCTTGGGCGATGCCACAGATCTTCCTTCGCCAGGTCGGTTGGTTTCTCTGGACAATTGAAAAGGTGGTTAGCATCATGTGGCGTGCCCTCATATGTGGGAAACTTATCAACAATTTCTTGGTCAATTCTACTCATGTAGTTATTTAAGATGCGTGACCAACCGGATCTTAACTGCGTTAGGTTGGTTCTGGTGCTGCGTGGCAGTTTTACCTCTTCGGCAGCGACAGTCTTAGTCATTTCCTGTTCACGGTCTTTTAACTTTACAACTCCACATTGTCATGCATGCATGGCATGTGTTTAATGTTCAAACGATTCGTCTCTTCGCAACCATCTAAAACTTTAACAGAAACAAAACATGTAAAAGTATCGTCATCTTCTGAAATTCCACTCTAGTAAAAACCTGCTTCTGGTATCTACATACAAAATTTATGGTTGAACATGTCGTTTTTTTGCATAAAATATTTATTAATAACCTTTTGTTTATAACACGTTTTATTTTCATCAAAAACTAATCCAACCCAGGGGGAGACTATGATAAGTGTGGCACGGCCTAAATTTATTTTTTTATTTTTTTACTAAGCTTCAAAAATTAAGAGAAAAATCTTCTTCCTTGGTTCACGAGATATAGGCATTTGAAAAAAGGCTAATATAGGGTACATATATAAGGGTAGCTTGGATCGTATCGCAAGTGGTATCATTGGAAAGGTCTTTACAAGACAAGGTCAAATCAAGTGAAACATTTTCGCGGTTTCATCCCTGGAAAAAGTTGTTAGTGTTTAAAGTTTAGCTTTTTGATGCATTTTTTCTCAATTTTTCACCTAAGTAGTTTTGTTTTTCATCTTTCATTTAAAGAAACGTAGAATTATTTCTGCGATTTCGCTATATATGTACCCTATATTAGCCTTTTTTTCAAATGCCTATATCTCGTGAACCAAGAAGCTTACAAATTTTTGGTAGAACATTTTCCTCTTAATTTTTGAAGCTAAGTAATAAAAAAATTAATTTAGGCCGTGCCACACTTGTCATAGTCGTGCCCAAAAATAAAATACATGAAATAATAACCGTTGTATTACAATAACTTTTGACAGATGATTGAATTTATAATTATTAGGTGCGTTCGATTTGACTGAAACAACTGACAAAACAACAACAATTGCACTGAATTTTTCAGTTGCTTCAATTGCTTCAGTCAAATCGAACACGGCTATAGTAAAGCACTATTTTATTTGTGAGCGGTGTAAATTGTTACTAAATCAATAACAAATCTTTTGAACGTTTGTTTTTAAAGTTAGTGTGTTTCAGTTAATCAATTTCATTTTTTGATTAAAACATATAAAATATAACACTACAAATTTTTATTTCCAGTTATATTAGTCAGTAATGCAGAAGTAGGGAAAACATGCTTGGTTTGTCAATTTTTTGAAGAAATATTTCCACCTTTGAGGTTGAAAAAGAATAAACAATACGTGGTGCGGCATAAAAATCGTTGCAAGAGACTTCAATGCATAAAGTAGAAGAAGTGCAGAGCTTAAAATGCATGCCGAGCCAAATAGATTGTATTGGATCAGTAAAAATAACGACTATCATGCAACTGAGCTGGCCATAAGATGTATAATTTAGGTGTCTGCAGTAATAGTATAACTATGACGTTCGATCATACAAAGATGCTGATATGGACACTGACCATATACTTGTCATCTTTAATTATAAGTACAGGTTGTCATCTTCAATTAATAAATAAGCAAAGAACAGTGCAAACGCTTTAGTCAACATTCTGCAGCACATACATAGAATCAGACAATTTTGATTACCCTCCATTTAGTAATTAATGGTGGATGCCTCCATTAATAGGTTAAGAATGGCAAAGCAACAAGTGTTGATTGAATCTACCTAGATACCTATTTAAAAATGAAAGAAAATTGTTTGTTTCTAGCAATCTAGGAAGAAATACCTGTTGAGTGGAAAGCAGCAACAATAAGTTCCGTTGCACAAGAGGTGATCATATAAAGTGT
The DNA here is from genome assembly GCA_963693315.1 of Diogma glabrata. Classification (NCBI taxonomy): domain Eukaryota; kingdom Metazoa; phylum Arthropoda; class Insecta; order Diptera; family Cylindrotomidae; genus Diogma; species Diogma glabrata. The sequence goes on from OY856187.1 coordinate 401,136,286, forward strand.
GCGAATTTTGTTAGTATATCTCTGAATTGAATCCAACTTGCCTTAATTGCTTGTTTGTGTAAAAATAGCTCCATTGGATAGAATGATAAAAAATCCGTCCCAACCACATGGTGTTCATTAGAGGCAAAGATCTAGAAACGCATGGCGTTAAAACATCTCTCAAAATCTTCGTATTATAGGACTTCAAAACTGGATGGCATAGGCGGATAATTGCAGCGACGCCCCAAATCTCTTCATGGAATGTTAACCCAAGAGGGAGAGAGCATCTGGTAATTTAGATGACAGAACAAAAATAATTTAACTGTAATTGCATTACTACCCGTTTAAATTTTGTTTTTATTAATTTACAATTTACTGAATCTTTACTGTAGAGTTTCACTTCGGTTAATTGAAAAACCGATATGTTTATTGGTTCTTAATGTTATGTTTAAAAACATTTTGTACTTGAGTATGGGGAAGTGAACCTGGGTCCACCGAGTTCAAGTTCAGCTGAGCACTGGTCGCTCAACACACTGGATTAGATAATAAAATCCTATAACATTTAAACTTATGAGGATAAATTTTATTCTTAAAATACTTGTTTTTCTTAATTAAATAAATTACATTAATTAATTTGATATAATCCGTCGCAGACATTCTGTATGACTTGTTTTCCTATAAATTTATCTAAAATTTAAAATTAAAAAAATATTCATTTGCTAGCTACTTTAGAGTCCGAAAGACTATCCATTTCTATGTCCGATGAAGAATGCTCTGAATTTAGTATTGCCGAATCCATAGATGAAATCGTACTATCAGCCGTTTTGTTATTTTGTAAAAGTGGCTCCTTTTGATAGAGTGGAGGAGCATTTTCAAAACTATCTTCTGTATCTTCAGATACTGGGATCGGTTTTAAATTACCACTATTGACATCCTCTATTGCTTTTCTTAGCTAAAATATAAAAACTGTTAATTTAATGAAATATTTATGAAATATGTTTTGGGATACCTCTTTAACACCAACCACTCCCACTAATCTTCCAATTTTTGTGACATAAGCATGATTGATTCCAACCATAGAAAAAAGGGAATGAACCTTAATTAACGAAGTTCTTTCCACTAACTGAAATGGTGCAGGATCAATATGAACGTTGGCCGATTTCAAATCAACCGGCTTTGACATTTCTTCCGTTTCCCAAACTTTTTGATCTTCCGGTGACATATCAATAACTCTTTCTCTAGGAAGTTGTACTTTCTTCGAAACACCGGGAGTTAAAAGTCCTGAATCAAGTCGAATATTTGGTGATTCCATGTTTCCTATTTCTGGATCTGGTGTAACATCTTGTAATGTTGCTGATTTTCTAAAAATTATATCAAACGCAGATCGTATTCGACTTTCTGTTCCTGTTATTGTTGTATATGGTGTGATAAGAGGACTTTGTGGAACTAATGGACTAAATCCTTTTAACGTAAATGAGTTGGTCTTTTTTAAGATTGATTTTTTCGGTTGAGTTCCAAACACTGGAAGAAATTGTGAATTTTCTTTTTTACTGTGAGGTTTTAAAATTTCATCATTTGCTATTTGTCTTAATGTTAAAATATCTGGGGCTGGCATTACTTCAAACCGGGATGGACGTCTGTTTAGACTTCCTTCCTCTCGAAATAGACGTTCTTGTTCTTCACGTGCCCTGAAATAAAATATGTTATTATAAACATTTTTAATTTGTTGTCCTTATTTATCTTACCGTTCCTTAGCTTCTTTTTGCCATTTTGCTGCAACTTCTAACCGTTTTTCTCTACCAATATGCTTATCAATCATTTTTATTAACTCGTAACGCTGGACTGATCCGATTAATATCATATTATCGTGACTGTCGATTAAGGGTAAGCTTCTTAAATGTTTATTTTCCTAATAGTTGAGATTGTTAATTTTATGAATTTCAAAATAAGATTATTAATTTTGTTATTTATACCTTTAAAATTTCTTTTAATCTTTGATATGTTATGCCTTGCCAAATAAATTTAACTTCTCTGACCATAAAATCGTCTACGTATATTGTGTACATTCCTGTTATATAAAAAATTCAGTTTCAATTTTTTCTATCGTAAATTTAAAAACAAGGAAGTAATAAATTTATAATTTCTTTTAAAAATAAACAAATATTTATAGATATTTTGATATCAAACATTTTAATATTTCATCTTTCGGAGTCTCTGACGTTGAACTTAATAAAAGTGTAAGTTAGTGATCTCATGATTTTTTAAAGTTGGCAACATTTGGGCGATAAGCTTAATATGAAATCAAACACGTTTTTTGTTTGGCTGTGTTCCAAAATTCATATTTACTTTATTGCTTTACATATTTTCTTTTTCCGTATTTAATGAATAATCGGCTAGACTTACCAGGTTATTTTGTAGTATTACTCTGTCCATATTGTCAGTATTAATGAGAAAAATATGATCATTTGATAGGAGAAAATAATGAATTAATTTGATTTTAAAAGCGAAGGTAAACAAATACTATTACTATCCTACAATCCGAAGTTATGTAGCTATAGAGTGAATTTGAATTCGGCCAATAAGGTCCAGTTTAACTTAAGCAAGGGAGTTCAAAAGTAGTGAAGAATCTAGAATCTATTCAAAATAAGACAATTACTTTATAAAACTATAGCAGTCTCAAATTTTCCATATTAAACGAAAATATCTACTAAATATGTTGCCATTTCTTACACGGATCTAGGAATGGTAGAATATTTAGTGAATAACTACTTTTGGTTAATAAATGGATAATTAATCAATAAATCTTATCTTATTGTTACGATTCTACATAAACGGAACGAAATACATACAATACAATAATTCGACTAAACATGTGTTACAACTTCCAAGAAGGATCAAGAAAACATAAACATTGAATAAACTCCAAATAATGATGTCGATTATTCTCAGAATTTCTCGAGTTTTTTTGTAAAGAAATTTTGGATTTAGCTGGAATAATTTAGAAGTTAAGTAGAATTGTATTTCTGTTAAATGTGTAAACAGTTAAAACTGAAATTAAGTTAAGTGATATATCAATAGAAAATTGAAGAATTGTATTTTGAAAATGATTCGGAAAACATCAAAACCCGTAAAAAATGTTTTAATATAAAATTATATCACATCTGAGTGCTACAAACCAATAAAATGTGTTTAATTGAAATATATATATGTAGGACCCTAGGTTCTACTCTCCTGAAATTTAAAAAGCATATTTATATGAGCAATTTCACGCAAGTTCAGCAAATTTTTGCGAAATTTTGACTTGACCCCTTTTAATTTTGATTATTTTTTGTTTATAGATAGTCTTTCATAAATAAAAAATACAAGTTCTCTTAGAATTTTTTTTTTCGACCAGGGGTCTTCACAGGGTGCCCCTCAATTTTTTGTTATTTTGTGATGTGAGTGCAGTTTGACGAGCGATTGTAGAAAAACTACTCAATCGATTTTCATAAATGATATGTCGTTGAATAGGTATTAGAACATAGTTTTTAAAAATGTACACTGTTAATTTTTTGAAATAATTTTTAACGGTGTAATATAAGAAAAGAACGGTGTAATTGAAAAAAAGATGGCATAGCCTTTTTTTTTTTTTAAACTAAATTGAAGCTTATTTTATATCTAACCACTTGTGAAAGTTTAGGACACGCGTTATTTTTTGTTTTAAAGATAAAATTCGTTGTGCATATAACTGTCGGGAATAAGTTTTTTTTTTGTTCTGAAGGGAAATTATAAAAATAGCGATTTTTAGATTCAGATTTTTTTTATGTTAAATATCAAATATTTTATTATTAAATGAACTTTTAAAAAGCAATTTCAGTCAAGTTCAGCAAAATTTTGCGACATTTTGACTCGACCCTTTTTAATTTGGTTTATTTTTAGTTTATAGATAGCCTTTGATAAATGAAAAATACGACTTCTCGTAGAATTTTGTTTGAAAATAATAACATAAATTATTATATTTTTAAATATAATAATGTAATTATAATAACAATATAAATGATATGTATGTAGTAGAATAGGTGTTAAAAAGAAATGTTTGAAATTTTGCATTGTTAGTTTTTTAATCCTATTTAACGGTGTTAAATAAAAAACAAGTTTAAAAGATGACGTTAGCATCTAATCCCACTTTTTTATTTAAAAAAAAAATAAAAGTGAAGCTTGTTTTTATTTCCCTGTGAAAGTTAATCCGTTAATCCATTAAAAGGAGGCTGTTTTTTTAGATATGCATGATTGAAAAATTTGAAAATCCTACTTTTAATTTTAAGTGAATATAGTTTTTTAACATGATCTAGCTCCTCTCACCTCGGACTTATTTTAAGAGTTGGAAAATAACAGTTAGTTGATTATGAAATTTCTTTTTTGACAAAAGTTGTATTTAATTTGTATATGATTTTTCTCGAATTCGAGATTTTTTTTGTGAAGTTTTTTGAGGAGCTAGATCATGCTCCTTCCACCTCAGACTTTTGAATATCCGTATACGTAAAATATTTTTATTATCTCAATAACTGTTGTTTCTTGAAAAATCTTTGTTTTTCTGATTATTTTGCATCTTCTTCTGATTATTTGACACAAAATGTCAAACTATTCCGAAAGCAGCGGTCCATAAATCTACCTTTCCGTAATTTTAGTTCTCTTTTATTCGAACTGCGCAAAAGTTTATAGTTTGGATTGTTTTTAGTAAATACGACGTTTGATTTTTAAAATAAAGGAATAGTTATTTGTTTAACTAGGCAGCAAAGTAGTAGATTGACTGCCGCGGCTGATAGTTCATAGCCGAGCGAGCGAGGCTAGGAATTCAGCCAAGGCAGTCAATCTACCTTGCTGCCGAGTTGAACATATAATTTTTTCTCCGATTAATTACAATGATATGTAATTTAATAATTATTACTTTAAAAATAAAGCAAAATTTTAAAAATGAAAACAAAAATCGATTAAAAAAATTTTTTTTTTAATCGCAATATCTGTTTATTTCTATGAAGTCTAATTATTTTGCTGCCTAGGCAGCAAAGTACTTGCTTTGCTGCCAGGCAGGAAAAGTGCCACTTTGCTGACTGAAATAAGTCTGCAAAATTTATATTTGCTGTCTATCGGAGAAAAATATATTTTTCTCGAGAAAAATAAAAATTTTCTCGAGAAATTGACATTAGATTTTTGTTAAATTTCTCGAGAAATATTTCTCGAGAAGAAACACTATATATATATATATATATATATATATATATATATATTATATATATATATATATATATATATATATATATATATATATATATATATATATATGTATATATATATATATATATATATATATATATATATATATATATATATATATATATACATATATATATATATACATATTTGAAATAATACCTAAAGAGTATCTAAGCAAATTGTAAATAAAAAACGATTACTAAATTTAATGGAATGTAGAAATTGTAAATCTTATCAATTGTTCAAGCTTTCGTCATATTTCCTCAAATTAGTTTATTACCAAGCACAGATTAACTAATTTGAATCACATTGTGTTTAACCCAGCAATAATTTATTGGCAACCTAAAACAGTTTGTATATGTTTGTTTTGAATTATAATCGTAGTTTAATTTCGTGCTTAATGTTTCTCGTAAGTCGATTGTATAATAATTCATTTATTCATTTTGATAACAAAGATCCCCTGGATTATAAGGATTTTCTTATCAATTTGCTTTGTGTTTTTGTATTTGTTTACTCAATTCTTAAAAATTTTGCTTTGCAACAATTAAATGAATTTATATTTACCAGAACTCGATGGTAGAAGATCGGGCATATATGGTAATTTTTTAATCAAAATTATACTATCATACATTGATGGTTGCAATAAAGCAGCAATAGCATTTGATATTAAAACCGCTATCATCACAGGTACTAAATGTGTTATTTGTCCAGTCATTTCAAAAACAATAACACCAACTGAAACAGTGTGAGTAACTGCCCCAGAAAATGCCGCAGCTCCAACAACAGCATAACCACCTATTTTTTAAAGTAAGACTAATGTATGTCAACATTAATTATTATTTATTTTTCTAAACGCAAACCTGGTAAAATCTCTGACAGTAATCCACCATATCTAACACCAGAAGGAAATTGTAAATGCATTGCTTCTCCAACAATCCGTCCAAAGGCAGCTCCAATTTTAAAAACTGGAATAAAAATACCCGATGGAACAGGTATTGTTGATGCAATTATTGAGAAAAAAAACTAAACATAAAATATATATATGTTAATTAAATTCCAAGTTTGATTCAAATTAAATTTTACCGTAAATAACAAATACATTGATAAGTTAACAAAAACATTTGTATGATTTGTTGACCAATACGAAACGATTGCTGCCTGGTCAACTGTTAGATTAGGTTTTGTCCATGTAAAATTGGTAAATAAATTAGTAACCTGTTCATGTGTACTTAATTCTCCTGCAATATATTTTCCACTTCCTAATGGATATGTTAGTGAAGCGACCATAAGCGCTAAAATTCCTGGGTACAAAAAACGACTAAATCAAAAACAAAATTGTTAGTTTTAATTTTTAATTATTCAATCAACATACTTCTTCTGCAAGAAATTATTCATTTTTTTATTTGATCTCATGAATAAAACATATTTTCTATGCACCAAAACATAAGCTGCTCCTCCAAAACCTGATACAATGCCGATTAAAGCAAATACAAACAATTCTTGAGGATCGAATGGAAAATCCATTGTAAAATTTGTTGCAAATAGTGCTGTAACAGTATCTGCTTTTTGAAACCATACAGCTAATAAACGGAAAACAGTAGCACCACAAACCGCTGCAAAAAATCCTCGCCAATAATTTCTTACAGCAAAATATGTTGTTGTTACTTCTATACTGAAAAGGACGCCTAATTTTGTTGATAGTGAAAAATCGCTATTATTCATTATAAATTTATATTTCATTTACAGTATTCGTTTTTGTTGATAGGTTACCTCCAACTGGTGCAGCGAAACAAGCTCCAACACCAACAGCACATGCGGCAGCTAACATTTCAGAATTTCTTGATTCATTTTCATAAATTCCTTGAAATGATGTGACTAGTTTGCTTAACAATTGTGCTACAATACTGGCAATATGTACAAAGGGACCCTGAAAACCACAAATCAACAATTAAAATTTACTTTTTCTCAATTATATAAACATTTGTTCTGACAACAGAATGAGTTTGATTTGCATACAATCCTATATACACGAGGAAATAAAGCACTTAACCTAAGCAAATTGGCAGAGTAAGATGGATCGAGAGGCGGTTTTTTGCATTCGATTCAGGGAGCCATCAGGAAAGTTTGTGAACATAGCCACTTTTCGGCAAAAAACCTCTGGAGTACCTAGGGGCCAGGGCGGGTTATATATACACCTCATTTCCTTGAACTTTCCATTAATTCAGCTCGAAATTGATTGAAACTCATAACTCGGGGGTTTTTGGGTCGCTGAACACGAATATGATGTCGACGATGACCTTCGGAGTACCTAGGACCCAGGGCGGGTATGTCTAACTCATCTCCTGGAACTTGGCATTAATTCAGCTCGAAATTGATCGAAGCTTGTTACTGGGGGGTTTTGGGGCCGCTGAATGCGAATATGATGACGGCCATGACCCTCGGAGTACCACGGGGCCAGGGCAGGTTATATACACCTCATCTCCTGGAACTTTCCATAAATACAGCTCGAAATTGATCAAAGCTCATTACTCGGGGGTTTTTGGGGTCGCTGAACACGAATATGATGTCGGCAATGATCCTCGGAGTACCTTGGGCCAATTGCGGGTATGTCTAACTCGTCTCCTAAAACTTTCCATTAATAAAATAAAATAATAAAAAAATAAAATAATCGAGTTTTAACTATGGAAATTTTCAGAATAAGAGTTAAATATACCCGCCCTGGGCCCCAAGTACTCCGAGGGTCATCGCCGACATCATATTCATGTTCAGCGACCCCAAAACCCTCGATTAACGACCTTCGATCAATTTCGAGCTGTATTTATGGAAAGTTCCAGGAGATGAGGTGTATATAACCTGCCCTGGCCCCTTGGTACTCCGAGGGTCATTGCAGACAACATATTCGTGTTCAACGGCCTCCCCCCCCCAGTAAAGAGCTTCGATCAATTTCGAGCTGAATTAATGGAAAGTTCCAGGAGATGAGCTAGACATACCCGCCTTTGGCCCTAGGTACTCCGATTGTCATCGCCGCCATCATATTCTTGTTCAGCGACCCCAAAATCCCACGAGTAACGAGCTTCGATCAATTTCGAGCTGAATTAATGGAAAGATCCAGGAGATGAGTTAGACATACTCGTCCTGGGCCCTAGGTACTCCGAGGGTCATCGCCGACATCATATTCGTGTTCAGCGACCCCAAAAACCCACGAGTAACAAGCTTCGATCAATTTCGAGCTGTATTTATAGAAAGTTCCAGGAGATGAGGTATATATAATCAATCCTGGCCCCTAGGTACTCCTACGGTCATCGCAGACATCATATTCGTGTCCAGCGGCCCCAAAACCCCCCCTGTAACGAGCTTCGATCAATTTCGAGCTGAATTAATGGAAAGTTCCAGGAGATGAATTAGACATACCCGCCCTGGACCCTAGGTACTCCGAGGGTCGTCGCCGACATCATATTCGTGTTCAGCGACCTTAAAAACACCCGAGTAACGAGCTTCGATCAATTTCGAGCTGAATTTATGGAAAGTTCAAGGAGATGAGGTGTATATAGCCCACCCTGGCCCCTAGGTACTCCAGAGGTCTTTTGCCGAAAAGTGGGTATGTTCACAAACTTTCTTAACGGTTTCCTGAATTGAATACAAAAACCCGCATCTCGATCCATCTTACTCTTCCAATTTTCTTGGGTTTGGCCTATTTTTCTGCTTTATTTCCTCGCCTAATAGTGTTCGGTCGAGCAATGTGATAAAAAAATCATGATTTTTCTGTCAGCTGCATAGTATTAAACGCATTCATTTATAATGAAAAAAACAATTTTTTTTTTTAATTTTAAATGTCAAAATTTTTTGGCAGTTTGAAATGTAAAATGAGATACTAATTAACTTATTATATCAAAAGTTAAAAGAAAATAAATTTAATTGTATGACAAGAAATGCTGCTAGATGTTGTATAGAAAGAAACTGCTTTAATAAAGTTTGACGTATAAAACCAGAATAGGTAAATTATTTTTTTCTTGTTGTTCGGTCCTGAATAACGTAATTTTCAAGGGCATTTTCCTATTTTATCCCCGTTAATAAAAAGTTGATTTTTTTATATAAATAGAAAAATTAGTTCCTCTGCATCCTTATTCTGAAAAAAAAAATTGCGGAAATAAAAGGATCAAAAGTTATTAAGGATCAAACTTTCAATTTTACCTTGGTCCTCCCCTTTGATTATTTTTTAGTTTTTTATAATAAATATTATAAATTTGTTTATAAATATTATAAATTTGTTGAAAAAAACTCGGGGAGGAGTGGCGTGGGGGGGGGGGGGGGGTGTATTGGAGCGCTGGCTATATTTGATCAAAGGTCTGCAAGGTCACAGAAGCGAGTCAAATAAAATAAAAACGAATAATTATATAACCCTGTTCAACAAGGTAAAATTGAAAGTTTGATCCTTTATAACTTTTGACCCGCTCATTTCCGCAAATTTTTTTTTCATAATACGGATGCAGAGGACCTAGCTAATCTTTCTATTTATCTAAAAAATATCAACGTTTTATTAACGGGGATAAAATAGGATTGTACCTTTTCAGAACAGAAGTTTTTTAAACTGATTGAGCTATATTTAATTTTCACATTGCGGTTACGAGAGCGATTACACAACACATTTTATATAAAAATAAGTACAAAGGACATTAAAAAAAGTCGACTGAGCAAACAAAATTCTATAAAATTACAGTGGACCATCACTTGAGGGATGTTTGTTAACTATTCAGTTCGTAGGGCATGGGACTTGTATGCTCCGTCGTAGGTTCGGGCATAATAGTATGTAAGACTAAACATTTTTATTCTGAAAACTGAACTTGATCTAAAAACTATTGAGATGAATCAAAACAGTTTTGATTTTGGGAAACTTGTATAAAACTGTAAGATTGAGATACGTAAACATTTAGCCTTTAATTAAAACTAACTAAACTTTAACTAGTCTAATTTATTTATTACCGCACATCGTTTTTGAAATTATTTTTGGCCTCACCTAATATGGACCATCTATGGTTTTTATATAAGAAAACAACTAGTCAAATTCAAATAATAATAATGTGAATGCCAAGATACTTACCTATAATACGTCGAAGAAAAAGTAAAAACAATGCAATAAAATGTAGTAAAAAAAGTATTTTATGTAAATAAACTCACTTCTTTTCCTAATGGCATCCCACTTCCCAATGTTGCCGTTAATCCAATAACTTTCGCAACTAATGTTTTGAATGTCAAATACTCTTTAAGTGCAACCCCTCGTAAAATTGTTTTCATTTCTGGAATACCAGAACCTATACTCTGCGGTGCTATCAGGTGAACAAACCCTGCCGAAAATAAAATCAAACAAACCGGCAATGATATCCATGCAATATATTGTGCTACCGGTTGTACTGCTAAATCTCTGTATAACCATACACGAGCTGAAAATTTGATATATTTTATTAAAAAATTTCAAAAAGATATTGGTGAAATAAGGAACTTACCGCTTGTACATAATGCTATTCCTTTATCCATAATATATGATAAAATAGCCATAATTATGCCTAACAGTGCCAAAAATATCCAGTCTTCTCCCATTCGCGCTAATGTATTCCTCCAGACCCATGATACCATACGTACAAATCGTCCAGTTCTTTTACCCAATTCCTGGAATATATTAAACGATCTACTTTTTTTATAATTGAAATAAATACTAAACGTTGTGGGGCTTTATTCTAAAAACTGACAAAAATTTAACGACTTTTTTGTTGTTACTACATTATTTTGGGTTTTTTTTATTAATTAAAACAAATAACCTCAAGCCTAAACGGGTTTTATTCCATTACCAAAATAAAAACCAGATAGAAGACTTTACTCCAATTCCATCCACTAGTGCACTAGTAGAGTATTCCTATATTTGTTATGCAAAATTTTGTAGTTCGTCTAAACGATGACGACTTTGAAGAATTAGTTATATGCACATAAACTAAACAAACTGAATCTCTGTAATAGCGTTTACAATTAAAATTGTTAAGTTAAAATAAAATTTAAATTACAAATTTTATACTATCTTTTACTCGTAAACAACCAGTATAAGGTGGATAAATTGCCGAACCTGATTTAAACGTGATGGAACAAGAAACTTTTATTTTATTTTATTTGAACATTTTCTTGTTTAATTAATTTTAATTTTAATGAAATAGCTGCGATAAATCATTTAGATACAAAGATGCAAATGTAAACAGAATCGTAGGAGATCATTGCTTTTAGCAGTGAGGCGACGAACAGCAGGCAAACTGAGACATGCCTTGCGTTAACAATTAAGGAATACATCTTAAGTGGTGAACGATTATTGACCATCGGAATAGAAGTAAAACTCAACCCTTGGTTCTAGGGATTGTCAGAGTGTTCAAGATACCTATCATGGCTATTAAGAACAGCTCAGCTACAGATTTGGTAAGGTCACCATGTATAATAGCCGGGCTATAACTGCAGAATTGGTGAAAGATGGAAATATCCGTCAGACTCACTGCCAATACTACCGTAGATCTAATAAAACCGCACCTTTCTTATAGAAGTCCGGATGAGAAAGAGATTCACAGATGAGTCATTTAATTTAGAAAGAACTTTGAGCAAAAACCTGATTTTTAGACCCATTATTTTTACCAGGAACTACATAAAGACAATGGTGGACAAGGTCACAATAGCGATTATGGTATGTAAAAACCATGAGGGTAAAACCTGCAGAAATTGCAGTTTGACAATCCTATAAGGTGAATATGCATCGTGATAATGAGACAACCTAATACTTATCAGTTGTGAACAGTCTCGTACTATAGCAGTGCATGGAGCTAGAAGAAAGAGCTGGAGAACTATTGCATCGATACTGGTAGGATAATCGGAAGTACACAAATAGGCTAATGAGCAAAAGAAAGTGCAGTAGGATGAAAACGTAATCAGATAGTATGTGAATGGTTTTATAGGGCTACGCAAGATGAAGTGTAAGAGTATCCCGGTGGAGAGTCTAATACCATGAATCTATGGGGATATCTACAACAGTATATCTTTCAAGCAGAAATAATGCAATCGAATCTGCAGATATCAACTTGAGTTTGAATTACTTGAACAAGTTACATTATACTGAATACCTGAACTTGCAGGTATTGCAGGTAATGAATAAGCTCACAGACTAACCAGGTGAGGGGCCGCAACATTATTCGATGACATGATACCTTTTGCACGATGATGAGAAATGAAATAATGATGGAATGATCTCACCAGGTATAGTGCCACAGGTCGAAGGTAGTCCTAGCAATCAGTGGCGTACGCAGGATTGAACTATGGGGGAGGGGTTTAGATAAAAATTTAATTTGAGCTCCGTTTTTATACGGAACACTACTGTTGAGACTACGATGTGTATTCTGTAGTTTATTGTATTAAAATCGGTTATCTCATAAACTATAGATCCTAAGGACCTGAAATTTAGGATGCGTATAAAACTAACCCGATGACCCTGCAGATGACAGATACAAAAAAATGGCTTCCGTTTGTTTAACGGTTTTGTTTGTTTTAACCGGTTTAACGGTTTTGTTTGTTTAAAGTTTTTTTTTAAGGTCCAGAACAAAATTTCTCAACTTTAAGTGGCCAGAGTCACGTCTTAGAATTGACCGATTGATATCAGATTTTGCAAATAATATTTTTATGGGTATTCACACGAAATAGGAGGGTGCCGCAAACTGTACAATGAAAAAAAAAATTCTAGTGTAATCTAAGGGCCACCCTAATATATATATATATATATATATATATATATATATATATATATATATATATATATATATATATATATATATATATATACACCCAATTCTTTTTTTAAACGATTTTGAAATAACACGTTTCACCAAATACATCCAACTTTTTTTTTGAACGACCTTTTTTAAACGATTTTGAATTAACACGGTTCACAAAATATACGTTTTGCACGAAAATTTTGTTCTTGCACGAATAACAAACAAAATTTGTTTAAACTATTTATGATAGTGTAATCAGAAGACGGTCAATTTTTGGCCAGAGATGTGTTGGTGGCTGTTTTTAGATAAACGGTCAATCTTTGGCCATAGATGTGGCTGTTTTTTAATAAAAAGTGTTGGTAACAGGAATTATAATGTGTGTCGCAAAAACACATAAATTCTTTTTAAGGCTTGGTCGCACAACAGCATGCGTTCTGAGGTGTTGATAAACGTTTTTTTTAAACCTTTAAAGGCGTGAAGGGACAAAGAATCGTCTATGCATTCTGTCACTATAACAATGACTGATCTCAACAACCTGATTTTTTGCATAGGGGAAACGAAAATGATAGAGGCAAGATTAATTCGATTACATCCGAGCACTGCTGGTGACGACATTTATTAAAAACAACAAGTTCAGCAACAGTGCGATGGCGTTGTAGATAATCAAGATTTGATGTTAAATTTTCATTTTCCACAGTTCGTATAGCTTGTTTTGAGTAGGGTCCAAAAGTGCCAAGATGGGAAGAGATGCAACGCCCTAAACTCTTTTTTTACAACAATAAACCTGACAACAATGCTCTATATAGGGGCAAATATAGGAGTTACAAATGCGGGTAGAAAGATAGATTAGAAAATAACGGACAGGTTACACGAGACGGAACTTGTCCTGACACTCAAACTCTATGGTTTGTAGAGCCATGGAGAAATTGATGCAGTGTGAATTTTTGATATCTATTGATAAGGCCTGAGATTCCTCTGTCTGTGCCATCGCAATTATATGATCGTTCCAGAGTAAGTCGTTAGAAATTGAGACACCCAATAACTGAATGCTTTCACATTCGTCTATTTCTTAGTCACATATTATACTAATTGAAATATCGTTTGAAAACTTGTTGTTCGATCTGGAAAAATCAATGTCTGTGTTATGGCAGAATTAAAATTAGGGTTGCACCAATTAATCGGAAGGTAATCAGTAATCGGCAATTTTGTCGATTAATCGGTATCGGTTTTTTGTCCGATTAATCGGTCGATTATCAACACATGCGTTTTTAATTGTTTGCATTTTAAACACAATAAATTATAAATTATAAAACACCATAGTCAGCCATACTTGAAAACCTTTTTAAATAAGTATAAGATTGGGGGTTGTTTAAAAATATGAGAAATCTGTTTATGTATTTCTGCATTTTTTTGATAAAAATTAATTTAAAATAATTCTGTTTTACTACAATTATTGTCATCGACATATAAGTTTTTTTAAATTTTGCCAAACTTCCTGCCTCTGTAAATAGTTCCTTTCGGATTCAAAAATCTGGATTTGTGTTAAAATATTCGGTGCAAAGTTTCTCGTATGGTTCACAATGGCAGTGTGATTCTCGAAGTTGACCATCCATGGCTTCTGTCTTATAAATACGTAAGTTTTTATTATTGTCATACCAGAGTAACCATGCTTGAAATAATGACAACAAATTCGTTCCTAGATACAAGAATTCACCAAATGTGCTACAGTCGACCTAGATATTGGGTAAAAAATAAGTCGAGGGCGGCAGATTGTTTTACCTTCGAAAAGAAAATAGTTGCCAGAAAAATGCAAAACACCGCTTTCAACAGTTACAGAATTTTTTTATTTAAATTATTGCCGAAATATAAATAAATAAATAATAGCAACGTTCGCATAACATTTTAAACTATGATTGCAAAACGTCCCGATTTCGCTGGATTGTCCCTACTTGTGAAGAAAAGTCACGCGCTCTAACTAATAGTCTAATTCAAAAATGCTTGGCGCAGATTTGTTTAACTAATTTCCATCAAATAATCGGCAGCCAGTTAATCTGTATCGGCCGATAAAGAAAGCCGATTAATTGGCAATCAGTAAGTGGCAAGATTTCTGATCGGTACAACCCTAATTAAAATAGACCAAATTTTTGATACGTTAATCGGGAATTTTTTCTAACTCCTCGTTTATATTTATCCCCGACCCCGGTCCGGATTTATTCGTACGTGCATTTTATCCTTTATGAAGATAATTCATAGAGACTCGTGCCAATGTAAACGAAAACCTAGAAAAACTGTTAATCAGCGTGACAAAAATTTGGCCAATGATCATAGAAAAGAATGACCTGGGCAGTGTACTATGATATAAAACAGCTTGATTTTTACAGGAATTCCCAACATCATAGATTTTTTGGTGGTATTCGAGGCTTTTTTGGTCGCCACGATCCACATTTTACTGAAATTTGCAATGATTTTTGCTTCCTTGTTTGTTAACTTATATTTTGTTTTGATTTAAGCCCAGTAACGTTCGATAGGCCAGAGTTCTGGGCAATTTGGTGGGTTTGCCTCTCTTGGCACTAAAACGATGTTGTTGTCTTCATACCTTATGGTCGCCTTGCTATAGTGACACGAGGCTAAATCCGGCTAAAAGAAAGTAGATACATTGTGTTGTCTCAGAAAAGGCAACAATCTATTTTGGAGACATTCTTTTATGTAAATTTCAGAATTTGTAGATCCAGATGTCACAAAAGATTTGCTTCTTTCTCCACAGCTGCAGATTGCCTGTTTTATGACGAACTTCGTCATTTTTTTGGTCCGGAATTCTTTGGGTGTACCTACCTTTGGGTGAACCTACACCTACATTTCCTCGTCTACGAGAAATATAAAACTCTTGGCCAGGTAATTGGGAAAAATTGCAGAGCACGTATGTCTCATCATTACGCAACAATCTTTAGTTTCAAAGAAATCGACTCTTAACTGTTTAGCTCGTTTTTTTTTGCCACTGTGATATTTCTGCATTTCTGTCTGGAACTTTTTGCACTTTGTACGAATTGAAGCCGGTCTTGACGTTAATTCTGCGTACTGACTTTTCTGACAAGTCCACTTTTTGAGCCAATTTCCAATTTGAGATGTTTGGATGCTTCTCCATTTCAGACACAGCTTTCCACACCTTTTTTGGAAAGTGAAACCCTTCTGGCCTGCCACTTTCAGGCTTTCGAGTGAATGTGAACTCTTCCTTAAAGTTCTTGATGACTTTTGCTGCCGTTTGTCTACTCACTTTAGCTTCTTTTGCAATTCGAATAAATGACCATAGAAGATTTTCATTAAATTTTTTAAAGAATAAATTTACGCACTTCCAAAGTTTTCGCCATTATAAATTCAATTTCGGTCGTACAAAAACAAAAATTGGATGACATAATGAGACAAGTATTGCAAAGATTACTGCATTCAAATTTATTGATAAAAACAAATGGTGTAAAAATTATGTCAGTTTCTCAATGCTAACGTTTTTTCTGCCTCAGTCATTTTTTGAGCACCCTGGGATAACCTGCTTAAGAGATATTATATTTTAGACTAAACTGAGAGTAAGGCTTTCAGTCTATAATTTGAAATATCACATTTGAATTCTTTTTTGGACAATGTCTAACTTCCAACACGAACGAAAAATACCAGATTTATAGGATTTGTAGAAAATTTTGGTAAGAGTGGATGCAAGTTCTTTGAAAAATAATTTTAGAATAATAGATGAAATGTTGCCCAGACGGGAGGCTTTGTTGATATTTGACTTCTTTAATAGTGTTTCCACAATTTTGGGTTTGAAATGTTTCCACAATTTTGGGTTTGAAATGAAGTTCTGTCATATTAAATTCTGAAAACTTGCTTTTTTCAGGAGTTTCCAAAACAATCGAGTTCAAATCAAAGCGTTCCACGAATGTGGTTTTTCTTGCTGCGTCTGTAGCAATTAAACCAACATCAATAATAGGAAAAGTAGAAGATTTAGTACCAGAATTTAAGACTTAATAGTTCTGTAACACATAATCACTTGATTTTTCGCTTTCCCTTTGTAAATTTCTTTTCTTTTCGTTTTCATTTCGTTTTCGTTTTCAGGATTTGTGATCAATTAAACTAAAGTAACTTTGTGATTACTTTCCTTTTCAGTTAAGTTTTAAGCAGAAACATTTACATCGTCAGTATAAAAACCATAACTATCGAAAGGGAAACCTTTGAAGATACTTCGGGAACGATTGCACTAAAAGAAAAAATTCAGTTACTACAACCTGTTTTGGTCTATATTTAAAAAAATTCTACTTGAAGCCGTATTTTTCATTTATCAAAGGCTATCTATAAACTAAAAATAAACCAAATTAAAAAGGGTCGAGTCGAAATGTCGCAAAATTTTGCTGAACTTAACTGAAATCGCTTTTTAAAAAGTTCATTTAATAATAAAATATTTGATATTTAACATAAAAAAAAAATCTGAATCTAAAAATCGCCATTTTTATAATTTTCCTTCAGAACAAAAAAAACTGATTCCCGACAGTCATATGCACAACGAATTTTATCTCTAAAACAAAAAATATAGCTAGTCCTAAACTTTCACAAGTGGTTAGATATAAAATAAGCTTCAATTTAGTTTAAAAAAAAAAAAAGGCTATGTCATATTTTTTTCAATTACACCATTTTTTTTTATGTTACACCGTTAAAAATTATTTCAAAAAATTAACAGTGTACATTTTTAAAAACTTTGTTCTGATACCTATTCAACGACATATCATTTATGAAAATCGATTGAGTAGTTTTTCTACAATCATCAAAGTGCACGATCGGGGTTTGAAGGGGTTTTTGAAGGGGTTTAAACTTTAAAGTATAAATTTTGAAAAAAATTATTTTTGATCATGTCAAGTAGGGTATCATATGCAAGGTAAGGTAAAGGCAATTTTTTTGTAATTTTCAGAAGCACAGTTTTCGACTTATTTTCGGAAATGTAAAATTTTTTTTTGTCCTCCCCCTTATCTCTAAGCTCACGGGTGTAGGGATCTCGATAAATCGAAACTAAAATTTTTCAAACGTTCATTGGAGAGGGTTTAAAGTAGAAATTTTGAAAAAAATGATTTTTGATCATGCCATGTGAAAGGTGATTGTTTTTTGTTGTGCAAAACAATTTTTTTTTGTAATTTTCAAAAGCACCGTTTTTGGTTCATTTCTAAAATTGTGTGTTGTAGAAGAACTATTCCCGTAGAATAATATATACACGGAACCCTCGACGAGCGAGTTATATTCGCACTTGTCCGAGTTTTTTTTCATAGAAAAATAAAAATTATTGGTTTTTTGAATATTTTTGTATAAAATTTGAAATTGTTTTTTTGTTTTAGGTAGAATTCTTTGTAAAACGCCACAAAGGAGACGTAGAGGGTGAGTCATGGGTCCCAGAAAACAGGTTGTTTTGACTAGCCGGTCGTTTCGGACCAGGGGATGAAATAGCCAGTTCCATTGCTTGAGCCGGTGATGCTCAGAAAACTCGGAAGGACTAGACGAAACTGGGCCAAAATAAATCAGTAAAGAAAGCATGTCGAAAAGCAGAAGCTGAAGCAGCACTACCTCACCTCGATGAGAAAGCGTCCCCAAAAACTTCTGTCCATTAAGGCATGGCTTAGTCACCCCTACCCTCAGAGGGCGTTTAATTAAAAATTGATGATTGTAGAAATGACAATCGTCAAAATGCACTCACAACACAAAATAACAAAAATTGAGGGGCACCCTGTGAAGACCCCTGGTCGAAAAAAAAAAATTCTAAGAGAACTTATATTTTTTATTTATCAAAGACTATCTATAAACAAAAAATAATCAAACTTAAAAGGGGTCAAGTCAAAACGTTGTTGAATCTTCGTGAAATTGCTCATATATATGTAAGATGCAATGTAAGGTCTTTAAAAAATACTTTTTTTTACCGATTCAAGTAGGGTATCATATGAAAGGGCTTGAATTCAGTATCCCTTAAAAATGTATTTTATAATTTTTAATGTACAGTTTTTTGAATAAAATTGAATAATAGCGTTTATTCATGTTTTCTTTCCCCACTTAGTTCCGAAACTATTTAATAAAAAATCTTCAAAAGTCTTAGGAAATATAGAATAAGTGGTATCTTTAAATGAAAAATATAGCGAAGTGTAAAATACTCATAATCGTATTTATTAAGCGGTGGATATGAGTAGGGGGAAAACACCATTTAAAACCCAGCCATGTGAGATATCATATGAACGAGCACTTAATTCAAGAAACATTGTAATTATTTTTAGAATTTTGCAATGCACAGTTTTTGAATTATTGTCAAACAAGTGCAACAAAAAGTTGGTCCCACCCCTTGGGTTTCGAGCTTAATTGACAAAAAAATTTGAAAAAATTCACAGAAAAAGGAAGTTTGATAAACTCTGAACGAAAACTATAGCGAAGTGCACTTAATTATTTTTCTGAAGAGGTGAGATTGGAAAGGGTGAAACAAATCTTTTTTGAACCTAACAAGTGGAAAGAGCGAATGAAAGAGCAATTAATGTTACGGTGCACAGGTTTTGAATCATTGTCAAAAAAGTGCAACTGAAAGTTGATCCCTCTCCTGCCTACGTTTCGACGTTGATTGACAGAAAAATTTGGAAAAGCAGACAGTGATAGGAAATTTGATAAACCCTGATTTAAAACTATAGCAAAGTGTCACATAATTATTTTTCTGTATTTTGAGGGGGTGAGATTGAGGAAGAGAGAAAAAAAATCATTTTTGATCCGAACAAGTGGGGTATCATAGGAAAGAGCACTTAATTTAAGAAACATTGTAAGTTTTTTTTAAATTTTGCGGTGCACAGTTTTTGAATTATCGTCAATTATTATTGAATTGTTATTTGAATTAATAATGTATATTTTCCAATTTAAACCATTTACAAGTTGGTGTAAATGCATATCTCCTTAGTTACCTTAAACTGCTATTGGTAATATTTAACGAGGTTTAATATTTTGTGTATGATTTGGATCAATTTTCAATTGACATTGCTATTGACATTTACGAGGAAAAAAATCATTTTTACACCCAAAAATATTTTTTATCATAGTCGCTATGGTCTGGCGATATAAAAAGTCTACAACACAACTTTATTTAAATTATTATTGTCAGTTTGTTGGTTCACGGAACCCTCGGCGAGCGAATTTTCTTCGCACTTGACCAACTCTTTTTATATTTAAAAGGTTAAAAAATAAAATAAAAAATCGGTATTTAACATTTAACACAATCGGTATTTAACATTTAACACAATCGGTATTTAAATATAATATAAATATATGGTTATGAATTATAGAATAAATAATATGTACATACACAAAATAACTACTGTTATTATGAAATAAGGGATCTAATACAGACAATTAGGTTTTTACTATAGTAAATTTAAATTTAAATTCCATGTAAGTGTTTATTAGAATAATTTTTTAACCGATTTGATGGAACATGGGGGGGGGGGGTTGAACCCCCAGCAACCCCCCTTGCGTACGCCACTGCTAGCAATTAATTTGGTTGTTTAGGGAAGAAAGACAGAACAATAATAATGGAGTGAAGGAGACAGATGAATGCAGAATATGCTATTGTAGAAAAATGCTTTAGAACACCTTATTAAAAATTGTAGAACATTGATCTACAAAAGAGTGAGAATTTAGAAGGAGATGGTGTAACTGGGTAATACCAATGGAGTAAATTGGCAAGGTACCGAAGATCTCTTTAGGTCGTAGAATAATATTAGGTTTTTTTCACTATCTATTTAATTTGATAACACATCACCGTCAGTTTTAATAAATTAAAATTCTTACCTTGTTTCTCTCTTTGTCTTCTTGTTTTCTTCGTCGTTCCAATACTTTGAGTTTTCTGGCTTCATCTTTTGCATATTCTCCTAAATCTTTGGTATAGCGACCATACATCTGAGAACAAAAAATTAAATGAAATTAATTAATAAATGTAATGATTTATACATGTTTTTTGGCGCTTTTGCAAAACAAAATAAATTAGTATTTTTTAAAAAATGTAAATAAATTACTTACTATATATTTTCATTATCCGAAAACGTATAATTTCTCGGTTTACCGCCTGAATCATAATCGATGTACCAGTACTCAAACCCGTAATTTTTTTTCGTTTATAAAAAAATCAATGCAAAAAATAATCTTCGATATAAAAGAGCTAAAACATTTTCTTTTCTCAATATTCAATTGAAATAAATACAAAATCCTAATTGTCAATAACTAGAGTCTAGACTCTAATTTTTGAAGAAACATTAAAATAACGTTAATCTTCTCTAAATGAAATTTATCTAAGTAAGAAGAAAACACGATGAAAACAATAATTACGAAAGTAAATAAAAATATTCTATAAATATAAAATAAGAAAACAACTTCGTAATTTTTTTTTTGAAATAATTTCATGAAAATTTCATTGTCATATGCAGAGCCGGGATGAAGCTTAATTACGCCCTAGGCAAGAATAATATTTGACCCCTCTACAAAGTTGGTTTGCTTTAGAGTTGTTTGTTTTTTTTTCTCAGAAAAACAATGTTTTGAACCAAAATTGTTTTTCGGCAAACGGCTGTAAAGTTTAACTTTACTGCCGCTAGGGAGTTAGCTAAAGTCTTACTTTTTAGCCTGACAGCAAAAGTAACGTCTAGCGACAGCAAAAGTAACACCATTTTTGTTTTATATTACGGAGGCTGTAAAGTAGCATTTGTTATTTGTTAGTTTGTTATTTTTTCAAACAAGTTGTATAACCATGACAACAAAAAATAAGTTGATTCTCAAATTATGAAAGTTTGAAAAGGCTGCTTTGATAAAAAAATTTTATTCATACAAATTTAAATGTTTTTTTCTCTTTTTTGGAAGTAATTATACAAATTCATATTTATAAAAAGTTTGATGTATTAATTTCAAATTTATAAAAAATTTAAACGTTTGCCGAAAAAATAGTGTTTTTAATTCGGAGCTAAAGTGACTTTTGGTGTTTCGTCTATAATTGTCAAACTATAGACTCAACACAAAAAGTATCACTTTAGCTCCTAATTAAATAATGTACTATTTTTTGTACTAGTAAACCGTAAAATGCACTTTTACGATTCAAAAATTGTTCGTAAAGCAGGCCTTTTTTTCATATTGAAATAACAATGCTAAAATTGAAAAAACAATGCCTAAAGTTGAAATAATAATGCCTATAGTACATTATGATGCAAGGACGTAAAGCTAAAGATTTTCTACGTATGTGGAGCTTGCAAATCGAGGCGCTCGCCGAATTCGGTCAGTCGGAATTGAGCGCGTCTTTTCTAAATTTGGCTTGGTACATAAGAAACTTCTAAGCCGATTTTATACGGAAAAAGCTGGGCAGCTAGTTTTTGTTAATCAACCAATGAATGGTATAGTTTGAAATGCCTATGAAACTGATGGTTTTTAGTTTTTTTAAATGCAAATATATATTTTAAATTGAAATAAATATACATTGCTTTCGAATTCAAAATCTTGTTGTTTTCAATCTTTTGTTAAAGATATACTGTTTCACCAATACTCTTATGAGGATGATATTAATATTGTAATCCGTAATTTATAATCGTCAAAAACTCTATATCTTTATTCAATAAATTTTTTTACCTGTTTTCTATATTCTTTTCATGTTAAGATAGGTAACAGATTTCTTATCATAATTAAAATTTCTAAAGTTTATGTTAACCAAAAAAACAAACATGTCTTTAGATGGAGGGATAAATTACTCTTGGGCATTTTGGGACAACTATTTGAGTAGCTTCTGAGAATATTCAAGAAATCTAGAGAATCTTAAAAAAGATTCTTACCAACCGTCGCAAAATCTTGAGAATCTTACCGAATCTTTTGATAATTTTCAAATAATCTTGAGTATATTTGGACACACAGAGTTTCTTCAGATAATCTAGGAAATCTTGAGAATTTTGAAAATATGAAGAGAACCTTGGAAATCTCTAGAAAACCTATAAATAATCTTAAAATATTTAGGATACCTATTTTCTTTGTGATTTTCCACTCTAATTAGACATTTTAATTTAAAACAAAAAAAACGAATCTACGTAGTATAAAATATATTAAAAACAAAATAAAAATTTTCACAATTTCAGCGCCCTTCAAATAAAACGCCCTAGGCGAGCGCCTAGTTTGTCTACTCCTTGTACCGGTACTGGTCATATGTAATAATTTTTGGTATTGAAATTCATCGTTGGATGGTTAGCGGAAAGAAAATAATAATTTTGCATGTGTACAAAATGGCATATAATCAAATATAATATAATATACCAAAACTACGAAAAAATTTTAAGAATTGAAAACTTAATTAAGATTAATTTTTTTTTTTAAGAAATTTACTATAGTTAGAAAAACAAATAATAATTAATTCAAGCAAAATATAACGAGAAATTTAAATATAAGTTAATCCAACCTTGTAAAGGAAATGTCCTTTGCACAATTTAAAACAAAAACTCAAATTAATTTCGATTCACGAAAAAGTAATAACTTAATAACCTTACTGTTTACAAATTTAAGACTTTACTATCTATTTATAAAAATTGATTTTAGATAAATTAGCGGTTTTAAATTAATGCTTTTAGGTGATGTAAACTATTATATTAATTAATAAAGATTCATCTTTAAAGTTCCTAATGGCTTCTATACACTCAAACATATACAAAATACAATAACTTTAGTGCAAAAACATATTGTAAAAAATTTCTAAAAATATTGCATTTTCGGCGTAGAAAGACATTTAACGACTATAAAACAAAAATGAAGAATTGTGAATCAAAACTTTAGATGCAAGAACGAAACATCTGTGCATTGATTTTTTAGCGACGACTCCATACTAGAGTTTCTGCTCGAGAAATCCGGTCTCGAGATTCTAAAAACCTATTTTTATAGGTTTAAGGAAGAGGAAAAACCTATTTTTATTTCTATGGCAAAATAACCTAAGATCATCAAAATGAAGGCTTTTAATCTAAAGTTTATCATAGCAATTGATAAATGGACAAACTTCCGCAAGCGTAGATATTTGAACGTACATTTGTATTATATTAATGGGAAATCGAAAACCTAGTATTGATGCGAATTGAAAGTTCATATCCAGCTAAAAAAGCCTACAAAAATTACGTGCCCGATATTGTTTTAACTACAAGCGATGAGCCAGTGTAATGTTGAAATACGGCAAAATATCTCCAGCTTTCCTACAGTTATGTTGCAGTCATGGGAAACACCTAACGATAATGTCAATATTTTATAAAGAAAATGAAACCAGTTAAAAAATCAGTGAAAGTGAAGCTTCCAATAGTGATTCCGATTCAGTTCTACAACAAAATGAAGTTTTAGCTGACAATTTAGTATTGAATCAAAATATGAAAATACGAGAAACGATTTCAAAAATTAGGGTGATTGTAAAATTATTTAAAACTCGCCAGTGAGCAATGCTATTTTGCAAAATTATATAAAAAAATTAAATGGAGAGAAAAACGAGTTGCCATTACTCCTGGATTACAAAACTAAACAAAATTCTATTGAAACCATGATTTAACGATTTTTGGCAGTCAAACCAGCAGTTTAAAAAACTTTAAATCTTCTAAATTTAAATCATTTTTGGAATACTAAATAAGATGATGTAGTTGCTTTAAATATTTTGAGTGCCATTGGTTCCACAAAATCAATAAAAGCTTTCAACCGTCAGGCTGCAGAGGGAATCTTAAAATTTCTATTCAAATTTCTTAGGAAAAACAGTTCAGAAATAAGCTTTAAATTTTTATTTGAAATACAATTTTAAATTTTTAAAGGAAAAAATAACTCAATAAATTCGTTTTTAAAATTTCTTCACAATCCAAAGTCAGTTAGTCAATCCGATGAAATTGATAATTTGTTTAACTAGGCAGCAAAGTAGTAGATTGACTGCCGCGGCTGATAGTTCATAGTCGAGCGAAGCGAGGCTAGGAATTCAGCCAAGGCAGTCAATCTACCTTGCTGCCGAGTTGAACATATTTTTCTCCGATTAATTACAATGATATGCAATTTAATAATTATTACTTTAAAAATAAAGCAAAATTTTAAAAATGAAAAAAAAAATCGCAATTGTTGGAAGGATTAGTTGTTATGGAAATGTCATAATAATTACTAGGAGGGCCCGGCGTGCTTCGCTACGCTTATAAATAAAGTTTTTGCGTAGACATTTTGTTGACGTAGAAGCAATGATTTCAAACAGTGGTAATGAGAAACGCTAGCATATAATTTTTAATTTTTCTTTTTAAATATATGAATGAAAAATAATCAGAACTCTAGCTGATCAATTCAGATATATGAAAAATTAGCGATCAAATAAGTTAGAAATCAAATAAGCTTACTTGAAAACTAATTTGATCGCTAATTTTTCCTATATCCGAACTGATCAGCTAGAGTTCTGATTATTTTTCATTCATATATTTAAAAAGAAAAATTAAAAATTATATGCTAGCATTTCTCATTACCACTTTTTGAAATCATTGCTTCTACGTCAACAAAATGTCTACGCAAAAACTTTATTTATAAGCGTAGCGAAGCACGCCGGGCCCTCCTAGTTTTTACTAATATACTACGCATACGATACGTTTATTACTACCCACTACCAAAGAATATATAAAAAAATAAATTTCATCATTCATGAAATCAACATTATTACGCATATAGTCTCTTTTATTCCGACGACTTGATCTAACCTTTCATGTACGAAGACATAAGAAGACTAAAATGAAATTCCATCTACCAAAGAATATATAAAAAAGAAAATATAAAAAAATAAAATAAATTTTTAAGTTTTAAATTTAATTTCGTTTTTGTATGTATGTAAACTTATAATGCATATGTATATAAAAAGTTTTTCGTATATAATAACTTTTTTATTTATGATCCGAAAAATCCTCAAAAATCTCTAAAACCTAAGTTACAGTAATATCAGTTAGCACTGAAAATTTGAAATTAATCAAAATTCGAATAAAAAAGCCTTAGGCTACGCATACGATACGTTTATTACTACCCACTACCAAAGAATATATAAAAAAGAAAATATAAAAAAATAAATTTCATCATTCATAAAATCAACATTATTACGCATAAAATCTCTTTTATTCCGACGACTCGATCTAACCTTCCATGTACGAAGACATAAGAAGACTAAAATGAAATTGCATCTACCAAAGAATATATAAAAAAGAAAATATAAAAAAATAAAATAAATTTTTAAGTTTTAAATTTAATTTCGTTTTTGTATGTATGTAAACTTATAATGCATATGTATATAAAAAGTTTTTCGTATATAATAACTTTTTTATTTATGATCCGAAAAATCCCAATCCCAATCCCAGAAATAGGTTACAGTAATATCAGTTAGCACTGAAAAGTTGAAATCAATCAAAATTCGAATAAAAAAGCCGTAGGCTCCACAAAATTTTGCGTTAGCGTATTAATATATTACGCATATTACGAATATAATCTCTTTTATTCCGACGACTCGATGTACCACTCACATCCAAACGTTTACGACGTGGTCTTGGCATCGAAATAAATAAATATATCAATATATCAAAAATATCAAATAAATAAAATATCAAAAATATCAAATAATATCAATATCAAATAAATTCAATATCAAACAAAATATCTTTATATCAATATCAAATATCTTTATATCAATTATCAAATATCTTTATATCAATAAACAAAATAATCGAAATAATATCGAAAACCGTCCTTGTTCAAAGACAAAAGACGACTGAAGTGAATGAGAAAAAATAGATATAAAAAAGAAAATAAATTTTTAAGTTTCGTTTTTGTTGTTCGTTGTTCGATAGCTAATATATAAAAAAGAAAATATAAAAAAATAAAATATAAAAAAATAAAATAAATTTTTAATTTCGTTTTTGTATGTATGTTAACTTATAATGCATATGTATATAAAAAGTTTTCCGTATATAATAACTTTTTTATTTATGATCCGATTTGTGTGAATCCGAATCCGAATATAGGTTACACTAATATCAGTTAGCTGTGAAAATTTAAAATGAATCCATCTGCGAATAAAAAAGCCTTAGGCTCCACAAAGTTTTTTTCTAACGTATTAATATATAAGATAGTTTGACAAATTTTTTTTTTTTTTAATAAGAAGTGTTGTGTAGTAGGATTACAAAATGTGTCACAACAACACATAGATACCTTTTAAGACGTAGGTCCTACAACAACATGCGTCTT
Source organism: Diogma glabrata (assembly GCA_963693315.1). Taxonomy (NCBI): domain Eukaryota; kingdom Metazoa; phylum Arthropoda; class Insecta; order Diptera; family Cylindrotomidae; genus Diogma; species Diogma glabrata. The sequence continues at coordinate 401,163,591 of OY856187.1, forward strand.
GAGGTATACGTGGACGCTTTTTTTAAATCTTTGTGGATGGAAGGCACTCGAGACTATTGATTCGGGCAAAGCATTCCATGTGTACGATGTACGCACAAAGAAATCCCTTTGCATTCTATTACTATGACAGTGAGTAATCTCGACAGTTCGACCGCCCGCACAAACCGATTGACGAGTAAAACGGGGAAAAACATATGTCTGAGGCATTATGGACCTGATTTCATCCGAGCACTGCTGGTGACGATATTTATAAAAAACAACGAGATCAGCAACAGTGCGACGATGTTGCAGGGAATCAAGATCTAATGTTAAATCTCGATCACCAACAATTCGTATAGCTCGCTTTTGAACAGAGTCCAAAAGAGCCAGGATAGTAACAGATGCAGCGCCCCAAACTTGACAACAATACTCCATACAGGGACGAATATAGGACTTATAAATGTGGAGTAATTGATGCGAAGTAAAATATTTTTTACATCTATTGAGGAGGCCGAGTTTTCTTGACGCGCTCTTTGCCATGGCCATTATATGATCGTTCCAGAGTAAGTCATTGGATATTGTGACTGCCAATAAACGAATGCTTTCACATTCGTCTATTTGGTCGTCGCACATATTAATTGAAATATCGTTGGGAAACTCGGTCTTTGATCTGGAAACAATCAATAGCTGTGTTTTGGTGGAATTAAAATTGACCAAATTTTTGTCACCCCAATCGGGACTTTTTTTAGGTCCTCGTTTACATTTATGGCAGCGTCTCTCCGGACGGGATTTATTACTTAAGGGGTTACTGGGTTACTGGTTACTGGTGCTTTGCAACAGTTCGTTGATATAAATTAAAAATAAAGTGGGAGATAAAACTGAGCCTTGGGGTACACCAGCGGTTATTAATTTAGACTCAGAAATTAAAAAAATTCTGCCAGATTCGTGGAAAAATATCTGTTATTTTTATGAAGTCTTATTATTTTGCTGCCTAGGCAGGAAAAGTGCCACTTTGCTGACTGAAATAAGTCTGCAAAATTTATATTTGCTGTCAATCGGAGAAAATAGTTATTTGTTTAACTAGGCAGCAAAGTAGTAGATTGACTGCCGCCGCTGATAGTTCATAGCCGAGTGAGCGAGGCTAGGAATTCAGCCAAGGCAGTCAATCTACCTTGCTGCCGAGTTGAACATATAATTTTTTCTCCGATTAATTACAATTATATGTAATTTAATAATTATTACTTTAAAAATAAAGCAAAATTTTAAAAATGAAAAAAAAAATCGATTAAAACAATTTTTTTTTAATCGCAATATCTGTTTATTTCTATGAAGTCTAATTATTTTGCTGCCTAGGCAGCAAAGTACTTGCTTTGCTGCCTAGCCAGGAAAAGTGCCACTTTGCTGACTGAAATAAGTCTGCAAAATTTATATTTGCTGTCTATCGGAGAAAAAAGATTTTTTTCTATTTGCTATAATAGCGAAATTATAAAAACTGCAAAAAATTTTTCTCGAAGATTATTTAAAGATCCAGAAATTGATTTTTCTAATTACAATGAAAGCATTACATATATCGACGAATGACATCAACGAAAAAGAAGAGCTTATACAGCCATCGGACTCAGAATTAGAGGAAAAGGGTTGCGTTGAATTAAATTTAGAAGTATTCGTGAGAGTTTGTGAACGCAGTCAACAATAAATGACAACTACCGCTCACTATCCAAGGAAATGAATATATTTGAAGCTATTAGTAATATCACTTTCAATTCAGAACTTCTAAAAAACATTCTAATTTTGTTAAAACCTAAATACACTGAAAACGAGAGAAATTTTTCTGTGTCTGAAAATTTTGAGAGTAAACGGAGAGTTACTGTTTTTGTTAAAATTAATGTTTATTAATTCTCGAGAATCTCGAGAAATTCAAATAATTATTGAGATTCTCGAATATCTCGAGATTCATTAAAGGTCGAGAAATCAGAAACTCTACTCCATACTAAATGACCTCGAACATTTAAATGACAAAATTTATCTTAAATCTGCTTTCAGGATATAAACACAAGCAAGAGAGAGAGAGAGAGCGAGAGAGGAGGAGAGCGAGAGAGAGAGAGAGAGAGAGAGGAGAGAGAGAGAGAGAGAGAGAGAGAGAGAGAGAGAGAGAGAGAGAGAGAGAGAGAGAGAGAGAGAGAGAGAGAGAGAGAAAGAGAGAGAGAGAGAGAGAGAGAGAGAGAGAGAGAGAGAGAGAGAGAGAGAGAGAGAGAGAGAGAGAGAGAGAGAGAGAGAGAGAGAGAGAGAGAGAGAGAGAGAGAGAGAGAGAGAGAGAGAGAAGAGAGAGAGAGAGAGAGAGAGAGAGAGAGAGAGAGAGAGAGAGAGAGAGAGAGAGAGAGAGAGGATATAACCATAATCAACATGATAAACTTTTTTAAAGTTTAAAAATTTTCTCATTGGTTCGAAACTAGATCGGTCGAAAATTGTATGGATTGCAAAAAGTTTCATAATTTGCACCATAATTTTTTAGATTCAGTTCTTATATTATTCGTGATGGGAGATTTTCCATCGGAGTGATGTTGTATCACAAATAATTTACTGAATTAATTGTTGATTATGTGTCAATAGACACAAGTGAAGACTAGTCATCTTCTTCTCGCCGATACGAGTTTGTTATTCAATACTAGTATGTCTAGAGTATAACAAAACAGTGACCACTAGAGAAACTAATTGACTAAACCTGAATCTATTAAATATATGTTTATGTAAATTTTTTGTTTTTTTATACTTCGGTAGAAATGTAACCTAATTTTTGGTTTATATTAGCGTTGACATTTTTTGGTAGTTTATTTAGTCGGCTAGCCCTGATGAGAATGATAAACTTTTTTAAAGTTTAAAATTTTCTCATTGGTTCGAAACTAGATCAGTCGAAAATTGTATGGATTGCAAAAAGTTTCATAATTCAGTATGTGTGATGAACCAATAGGTGAATGTAAAAACATTCGTTTATTGGGTGTCACAGTTTCAAATGACCTACTCTGGAACGATCATGTAATCGCGATGGCAAAAAGCGCGTCCAAAAAACTCGGGCCTCCTAAATAGATGCAAAAACTTTTTCACTCTGCTGCTTCTGTTTCCATTTTGGCCCTCTTGGACTCTGTTCAAAAGTGGGCTATACGAATTGTGGGTGATCGAGCTTTGACATCAAAACTTGATTCCCTGTAACTTCGTCGCACTGTTGCTGACCTCGTTGTTTTTTACAAATATCGTCATCAACAGTGCTCAGATGAAATCAGCAGAATCATGCCTCAAACTTATTCTTCCCCCCGTTCCACTCGGCAATCGGTTACCGTAACCAGTGCAACGGTCGGAATCCCGCGCTGTCATACTGGCAGATCGCAGAAAGACTTTTGTTTTCGAACTGCATACAATGGAATAGTTTGCCGGAACCCTTAGTCTCAGGTGGCTTCAACCCACAGAGGTTTAAAAAAAAGCGTTAATCAACACCTTAGAACGCCAGTTGTTGTGGGACCCATGGCTAGACCTAGGTCTTAAAAGATATTTATGTGTTGTTGTGACACATATTCTAAACCCTATTACACAACACTTTTTATTAAAAAAAAAAAATTTGCACCATAGTTTTTTAGATTCAGTTCTTATATAAATGTCGTTCTCTTTTTACCAAAAAAATTGCTCTGACACGCCCATTTTTGATCTCAGATCAAGTTTTTTTGACATTACGTATTATATTCGACAAAAAAAAGTGACCTTTTTGCCCTGAAAATAAATCTAGATTTTTTCGTAGAGCAAGTTGTAAATACAATAGAGTTGCACAAATACATTTACACATCTCTCAAAATTTGTAAACAAACAAGACGCCAATTAGTTATTATTATTTTTTTTAAAGTGAAATAGTAATTTTTTAAAATAAATGCTATGTTTAAATCGTGTTTTAAATTAAAAACTAATAAAAATTATTTGATTAAATACAATTAATTACCAAAACATTATATGACAGTTCACGAACGCAACTACAAAACTAGATCAAATTTTTTCAAATTCTTTTTATGAAAAAAAAAATCACTTTTCTGCTCTGCAAAAAGAAACGACATAAATTGAAATTATATGACAATCATTATCAATAGTGTAGTAAACACCAAACATAAACTGAGCTCCACTCTGTCTTCTATTTAAATTGTAATTAAAATTATATATTATAAACTTATTCATACTTTTTAATTATTCACATTAAAATTTAAAAATAAAATAATAAGTCAAAGTTTAGTTATTACTTCGGTTTTGAAAAAATTACTTCGGTTTTGAAAAAACCTAGGTATTGCATTCATGAGCCAAAAGTGAAATTCTTACCCCCACTTTTTTTGGCATTTCTCGATGTTTTAGGACCTACTGATTCTAAAGAAGCAAAAAAATGTATGTCTATCTGCCGGCCGGCCGTCACAACACAATCGACGAAATCTAGAAAAACCGCTGAACTTTTTCTAAAAATAGTTTTACTCAATGGTAAGAGCAGAAAGGACGATGTGTCAAAAAAATCGTCAAGTGTGTCAAAACAAGGAAATTATTGTTATTGAAATCATTATTATAGATTATTGCATTATGAGTTTGTCAAAAAAAATGTTGTCAGGTGTGTCAAAAGAAAAATTTTACTTCGGTTTATTTATTTTTTACCCAATTTTTTGGAAAAAAGAAAATTAATTATTTGTATGACATGAAATTTTATTATTAATATAGAGAATTATGGCATTATAAGTTTGTCAAAAAAATAACGTCATGTGTGTCAAGAGAATGATTTTCATTTCTTTTTTTAGAAAATAATAAAATTATTTATTTGGATAAAATGAAATGTTATGATCATGATATTATTATTATTGAGAATTTTATTGAATTATAAGTTTGTCAAACAAAAATTTGTCAGTATATCAAAAAAAAAGGTTTCATTAAATATTTTAGTCAATTTGTTGGAAAAAAAATTTAGCGGTTGTATGACGTAAATGTGACATAGAAATTTTTGAATTTGTTATAGTTTTTCAAATATTTTTAGAATTTTGAAAAAAGTTTGTATTATTGATTTTGTAATAATTTTTGAAATATTTTTAGAATTTTGGAAAAAGTTTTAATTTTTGATTTTGTTATAATTTTTGTAATATTTTTAGAATTTTGAATAAAAAATAGAATTTTTGAATTTGTGAATTTTATATATATATTTTTAGAATTTTGAAAAAAGTTTCAATTTTTGATTTTGTAAGAATTTTTGAATATTTTTCGAATTTTGAAAAATTTTAGATTTTTGATTTTATTATAATTTTTGGAATTTTGAAAAAAGTTTCAATATTTGATATTGTTATAATTTTTGCAATATTTTTAGAATTTTGGAAAAAGTTTCAATTTTTGAATTTTTAAGAATTTTTGGAATATTATTAGGATTTAGAAAAAGTTTAAACATTTGATTTTATTCTAATTTTTGGAATTTTGAAAAAAGTTTTAATTTTTGGTTTTGTTATAATTTTTGCAATATTTTTTTAGAATTTTTTAAAAAAGTTTAATCTTTCATTTTGTAAAAATTTTTGGAAAATTTTTAGAATATTGAAAAAAGTTTGATTTTGTTTAATTTTTTTTACAATATTTTTGAAATTTTGAAAGAAATATGAATTTGTGATTTTGTAATATTTTCTCGAAACGATAAATGGAGAGGTTTTTGATTAGCTTGCTGATTGTATCATCTTTTCACTAAATTATATTAATTTATGACCTGTTATGATTTTCCGGCAACGTATTGATGTTTCGTGCTAGTTTTGTAATAAATTTCTAAACAGAGATAAAAAAATACTTGTACTTTAACAAAGAGTTATGTTTGATATACATCGCTGCTAAAACTAAAAGCCATGTCTCATAAAAGTTTTATGCGAAAACTATATCAAAATCGTTAACCAAAACCGAAGTCTTGATATATCAGAGCTGTGAGATTTCAGCCCCTCCATATTACTTCGGTTTTGAAAAAACCTAAGTATTACATTCATGAGCCAAAAGTGAAATTCTAAACCCCACTTTTTTGGCATTTCTCGACGTTTTAGACATTTCTCGACGTTTTATGTTTGTCTGTTTGTTATTGGGGTCATTAGGTCAAATAAGGCAAATCTCTATCGGTAACAGGAGGTAGAGAAGATTTACAAAAATTAATTTGGTCTGCCTTAACTGCTTTATAGAAATTCCGTGAACCAGTAGGGGGCTCAGTAAATTTGGTAGTTTTGTTTTTTACATACATTTCTCTCAATTCGATACCGTATAGTAATAATTTGATAATATTGTTAAGATAAAATTGTTTTAAGTTAATTAAATAAATTATTTTATAAAAATATACATATATGTATCTCATTATATAGAATAAAAAAATTATTTAAATTTAATTTTTGCAATTTTAAAAAATGTACAACACAAGTCTTTGTCACTTAGTCAAGTGATTTATCATTCAATTGTACTCTCCTTTTACTGCAAAAAATTCCATATAAAGAAACATTTCTCTCGTTTTCATTGGACGAAGGTTTTATCAAAATTAGAGAGTTTCTTTGAAGTTTCAAATTGAAAGTGATCTTACCAGTAGCTTCAAATATAATAATTTTCTTGGATAGTGCGAGGTAGTCGTCCCCTTTCCTCCGAATCCGATGAGGGCATAAGCTCTCAATACTTTCGTAGATATCTTTTGTCGATATAATGCTGTCATTTTGATTAGACGAATCAATTTCGGTACTTTTCTATAATCTTCGAGAGATTTTTTTTTCTGTTTTTTTAACTTTGCATTTAGAGCAAATTGATCTTCGTTAAAGCAAACAGAAAAAAAAATCGTCTTCCAATATATTTAAAGCACATCAACTTTTTTCTATTCCATAAATGATTTAAATTGAGATAGTTTAAAGTTTTTACAACTGCTGCTTTGACTCGCAAGTCGCAATAACCGGCCAATCGTAGTTGCAATAGAATTTCATCTCATCTAGCCATCCAGGAGTACTTGCAGCTCGTTTCTCTCCTCAATCAATTCTTTTATATTATTTTGCAAAATATTATTGCGAAAGTGAAAAAAAAATTAAAATTATTATCAAATTAAATAAAGTTGATTCCAAATTAAAACGTTTAAGTTTTTTTTTCGGAAAAGTTGTATATGCAGCATGTGTACCAGGACGGTTCGGGACCGCAACAGTAATCTAAAAGTTCATTTTGTTGTAGAATTGAATCGGATTTATGGTGATTTGTTAAATCTCTAGATTCTTGACATTATTTCTCGAGAAATGAGAATCTCGAAAATGTGGAAATAATTCAAGATGATAAATCTTTCTCGAGCATCTCGAGACCGGATTTTTCGAGCAGAAACTTTACTTGAGACTTTAAAAGCCATGTTATGTGTGAAATATAATTTAACAAATTCTTGTAAAATATTTCATGACCTTTTAAATAACAGTAATTTCTTAAAAAATTAACGCAAATAAGAAATATTCCGAAGAATGAAATAATATAAAATACATTATGTTTTTTATTTATTATATTTGTAAGTTGTACTTGAAATTAAAAAAAATATGTTACAATATAATTATTTCGTTCTAAAAAAAAATTTGCTGCTTCATATAGACCCCGTCCCCTTGTCAATGGTGTCCTGTTTTACCAATATTAAAATCTGGTCACGTTAATTAAGATATCAAAACTTGATTTAGTACAACACTGTGACTTCTGATGAGCTTGATGGTTTTTTTTTCTTAAATACCGCGGTGATGTTAAGACCACCTTCACCTACAACATATTGTTTTTTTATTTTAATCAACAGTCAGTTAGTGGAACTAGTTAGTTATTTGTTAAAAGTTCACGCTGGAAGCTTACTGTCATACTGACAGAATCCAATCGAACTTCTCTGACTATACTACATGTATTTAAAATGGCTCCCTGAGAAGTATGGGTGGGTTTAAAAAAGTGTTCATCAGTACCTGGCGGTTGTGAGATCAAGCTCTAAAAATCTATTTATGTATTGTTGATACACCTCAAATGATAAACAAAGTACTACTTCATCGAAAATTTAATAACATCATTTAGATGAATCTTACAACTTTCACATTTCACATATGGATGCCGAAAAATTCTTCTTTTCACATGTCAGTATTATTGAAAACATGATTGAAATGTGGATAAATAGACATTGAAGTATTGCCACAAGGGTCCTTGTTGTACCTTAAAAAGGAATTAAGCTACTTAAGGGCATAAAAAAGTTATTTAAATCCCCATTCAAAATTCACATGTATCACTTAAATCCCTGAAACTGTCGCCTTAAATTTATTTATACGACTATGGTCTATGACTTATGTAGTACACGAATATTAATTTTTGTTTATAAAAATCAAAGAGAAATTTCGCATTTATTTCTTTTAATTCATTCTATTTATATAAAAGCCACTACACTACATTCAAGTACGTAAACAGAAACAAATAACATTTAAAAACAACTAAATTAATAGATTTGTTTGTTTTTCTTTACACCTAATTACTCATAATTGTAATTAATGACCAAATATTTGGATTTCAACGAATTTTGTTTTGTTTAATTTAATAAACTAAAAAAAAAACAAATCATAAACATTATGTACTTACAAAATAAAATCTTCAATATGAACTTCAATTTCACTTAATTTCAATTCCGATTGATAAATTTCATCCCCATCAAACTTTAAACGTCGACTATTATTTTGTTTTTCAAATTTTGATCTATTTTGATTTTCATTCCTTTTGTTATTACGATCATCAGGGTCGCTTAGATACTCTTTTTTATATTTATTAGAAACTTGCATCGATTATGGGTTTATTACAATCACATATAAATAACTGTTTTTTTTTTTGCTTCTTCCACGAAAACCATATTTTTCACAATTTTTTGATTTTATCATTTTCATAATTACAAGTTGTTAAATTTAATACCAATCAGGATTTAATTTTATCTTTTTTTTGTAATTATGATAATATTTCATGTTATTATTAAATGTAATTAAACTCTTGTTCAACTTGACATTTGAATATTTAACGTGCAACTAAATTAAATTACGTGTAAACGTAGTTTTAATTAAAATTCAAAATGTTTAAATATAAGGGAAATGTTTTTGAAAATTAAATTTACAGTGTAGTGCAAACTTTATTTATTTGTGACATATATTTATTTGTTCTGTTTTTCGATTACAACATAATTTTTTAAATTTTCAATACAATATCAAAAATTCTGCAACTCAGATATGTAATCATACTCAACAGATTTAAAAAAAACGATATTTATTTTAAATATGATCACGTGGATGACTGTATTTTGGCAACTTCGATTAAAAAAATAATGATAATTATAAAGTAAGA